>BMAV01003100.1:110496-154475 GCA_019973955.1 Trichonephila inaurata madagascariensis
GCCCCCCCCCCCCCCCTCGAATGGAGTGGAGAGAAGGGAATGCTTTGACCCAGGGGCAGCGGGCGAGAGAAAGTAGAGAAGCTCTGCTAACAGAAAGAGAAAATAATTGCTGTGTTTTTCTTTTCTTTCTTTCTTTTTTTTTATTTTGCTTTTTAAAACATTAAACGATTTATGTCACTACCTTCGGGGGCCCCTTTTTTAAAAAAAAATTTAATGGAACACAGATATTTTTTTTTTAATTTGGAGTATAGAACTAGGAATTTAAATTCAGTTGGAATGAAACGGGTGGCCCGGTACCCTTTTATCCGCGGACCGGGGGTTGCGGAGCACTGCTCTATGAGAAATAGAAATTTTATGTGATATGATATTAAATTCCAAAATTGTACGTCAACGCGTGTTTGAAACGCCAAGTTTCTTTTATATAGTTACTTTTGAAAATTTTAATTCTTTACAACTTTTTTTATTTTAAATTTCAATTGTTTCAAAAAACAGATTATAATCTATAGTTAACGCTATACATTTCTTTTATTCGTTTATTTATTTATTTTATTTTTGAAATACGCTGTACAAAATGTATCTAAAAATTTTTTTGAAAAAAGTATTCTCGTAAATTTAGGATTTTTATCAGCATGGTGATTATAATTAAAGTTCCACTTTCAAACTGCTATTAAAAAATAAACTCTATTTATAATCACTTAAGTTTGAACTGAATATTCTTGAAAAGGAAGGAGCAGGAACGGTATGGCATGAAAAAGTTACAAAGTGTATCAATAGATAGCGCTATAAACGGAATATCGAAAGGCGATTCAGCTTTAAGTGGCATTTTGAATCGAATTTCGACAGCTTTGGTGGCATAGTTGGTACACTAAACCAACTTTACCGCTCCATGTGCATGATTGTTCAAGTTTTTTGACGGAAAAAATGACTTCCAAGTCCTTCAACAGTTTTTGCACTGTTAGTGAAAAACTCGTCCACACCACATCAACTTCGTACCGCATTGGATTGGAAACATGATTTTTAATTTTCCTTGGGCCTAATCCAATAAAAAGCAATAATTAAAATTCCCCAGTGAATTTTTCTTATGCATATTATTTCACCCTTTTTTAAGTATATTTCAAATTTGAAATCACACACATTCTGAGAATAGTGTTTAATTTTTTATATTATTTTGAATATGGAACATAAATAATTATCGCTCTCGCACATCATTAACAAATTCTTACAACTGTAAGCAAAAAAAAACTTATATTTTGATTATATTTTTTATATTCGGAAACCAAGCACTCTCAGTGTAAACTTTGTTCACCAGAACTTATCTGAATGTATGTAAAATTTTAAAATTTTTCGTAAATTTAGAATTTTTTTATATAGTATTAACTAACTACTCTCCTTAAAAAAAACGGATACATTTTTCATATATTTCTTTAGAAATCAAACACTGTAAAAGTAAACTTTGTTCACCAGCAAATGCAAAGCAAAGAATAATAAATATTTGGCAACCCTAGATACGAAGAAGTTTTACTTCCCACGTTTAAGCTTCAAGAGAAAGTTAGAGACGAGAAACAAAGAGAAATGGGGTGCGGGAACCACTTTTCTCAATGCCATTAACGGTAATCGTTGGCGATCAATTGATCGAAAGAGAAAGATTAATGTCAGTTTGACGCCAAAGTGGTGGAGAGAGAACTTTTTGAAATGGATCAATGTCGGAGTAAGAGGATGCGATGAAAAGTTTTATTATCCTTCTTTTAAAAAGAAAGAAACAAAAATAAATGAAAATTCTTCTAAAGGAGATTTGAGAAGCTTTGGCAAGGAAAACAACTATCAGTGTGTCTGGTTGTAGATAGTGTAAAAGTCAAATGTTATCAAAGAAAAGAGAAATAATCTAGATATATCTACTTTTATTTATTATTTATCTATTATTCAAGAGTTTAAGAAATCAAATGTGTCCTTTATAAGTTAAAGTTTTATTCTTTCGAAAAATATTTTTTGTGAGTTTGTTTGAAGAAAACGTAAGAATAATAACATAAAATGAAACAAAAGTGTTCACTAAACAAATGATATATGTTAATATTCAGAGTCATCTCAGAAAAAATTCGTGGCCGCGGTAGCCGAGTGGTATAGGTATGGGATCGTGGCTTGCCTTGTCACGAGTTCGAGCCCAGTACCACTAAAGACCCGCCGTGTAGGGCAGCGATGCACGTTAAATCTGTCGAGAGCTGAAACGTCCTCCCGTTGGTGTGGTGTGATAGTTAGGAGAAGGGGTGCCAGCTCATGTGTCGTCCACGTCACTTGACCATGGTTCAAAATTACGTGGTCCGTCGCCAAAAGCCCTCGTGTAGCTAAACAGTGCGACGTTAATAATCAATCAATCTGAGAAAAAAATCTCTAATTTAA
The DNA here is from genome assembly GCA_019973955.1 of Trichonephila inaurata madagascariensis. Classification (NCBI taxonomy): domain Eukaryota; kingdom Metazoa; phylum Arthropoda; class Arachnida; order Araneae; family Nephilidae; genus Trichonephila; species Trichonephila inaurata. The sequence continues at coordinate 112,891 of BMAV01003100.1, forward strand.
TTGTATTTCTCTTTACTCGTTACATGTGTGAACGGGAAAAGTTTTTAATCTGTACAAGAATCTCATTCAGAATTTCAAATTTAGAGTAATGTGATTAATAAAAACTCAGTTAAGGGGATTTATAGGGAAAAATTGTAAAAAATTTCTGCTATTACGCTATTTTTTGCAATATTTAGTAATAAAAGTTTAAAAGAACAAACTCTTTCTAATTTATATTCAAATATATACTTCATAATAAAAAACGCAATGTACCAGCTGCCAAAATTTCTTATGCACATACCTTATGAGAGAATATGCAGTTGATCAACTTTTGGCAGCCATTTACAAAATAACTGCAATGAGTCAATGTTTATTAACGTCACGCTTCAAAGCAACGTGAGGGCGGGGTCCTCATCATTTTGAATCCCATTTGTAGTGTCTGAGACTACTGTAGGCGGAGGATTAGGGAAGGTGGCGTGAATCGGCGCGGTTTCGGAGGTTTTGCTGTGTTTTGAAGGCCGGAGAGTATGGTCAAGGAAGAAAAGGGTCCCTTGTTTTGGAAGCGCGAGGCGCTGAGTGAAGAAAATTGAATTCTTTCGGTGAGAGATCGACGGGCGCAGGGCGTGGTCTGGCGTAATAAAAAGAGATAGTCTCTGGGGACTGTTGTAACACGGAGGACTGTGTTTAATCAAGATAATTATGTTTGTATTGATTGATTTGAGTTTCAAAAATAAATGAGAAATTATCACACCATTCAAGTGACGAGAACCACATCTGATCAGCACCCCTCTTTCTATACTACCATACCAAGAGAGGACTTTGATCCTTGGAATATTTAACGTGCATCAGCCCCCTCTGCACGTTGAATTTTCAGTGAACACTGGGGCTCGAACTCATGACACGTTGACTTGAGTTGGTGACCAAAATCGCAAGGCTACCGCAATCAGTGACATCGAAATGTAAGCAGAGACGTTAATAAATGACAATAGTGGTCAATCCTATTAGTAGTCCGCCACAAATATAAAATTATTATTATTATTACATAATCTACGAATTCTAAAGTTGGGCGACCGCTGCTGTGTAGATTGTATTGCTTCCCATTGTTCAAATGAATGTGCTCTGGAATGTTGATAGTGTGTGAATGCTAATATGTTTACCTCAAACTGCGAGTCTCTTTCAAAGTAGCAAACGTAATGGCCTGCAGTATATTTGTGTTTGTATTCTGATATTCAATAAACAATCATTACTTTTCATTTTAAACTGTCGCCCATCCGGTATAGTGGTTAGCGACGCTGACTGCTATGCCGTTGAGCCTGGGTTCGAATCTCGGAGAAGACAGGGATGTTTGTAAATGTATAGTGCCTTCTCGGCAATAGCCGTCGAGTCGCAAGTCCTCTCGTGAAGTTGGTAGAAGGGGAAGAAAGGTGGGAGGCTCCTGACCACCCTCAGGGTGTTCTACCTCAAAGTTGGGGTGAAACCGAGCTAAATCATTCTGTCACCTGTATGGTGCTCAAAGTTACGGCTAACGACAGGCGTCACTTAGCCCTTTTCAATGATGAATTTCGTGGGCCTTGATCTGGCCTTTGCCGTTCAGGTGGCATTAGTAACAACAACATTTAAAACCAATTTCATCTCTAAGAAAAGTATTATCAATGGAAGATAACTAATCAAAACTCGGACTCTCACCTTTCCCTGGCTTAAACCAATAACTGCAAAAATGAATTGATTTTTGTTTTTAATTCAACAGAAAAAGAATTTTTATGAATGAAAATAAATATTTTCTCCACCCCCCCCCCAAATTTTACAATTTGGGAACAAATTAATCTATTTCTCGCAAGATAAAATGAAAAAAAAAAAATCATTTTCTTCCCACCTAGAGAAAAAAATTGAGTATGTCACTAAGAGAAGTCACTGAATTATTTTAATGACTTGTTAGAAGATAACAAAATTCTCTTACGCTCTTTCTTGAACAGTGAGAAGAATCAGCTACGGAATTTCTCATTATTACTTAAATATGCGCACCATAAATATTTACATAAAACAAGACCAACATATTTTTATCTCTTTTTTTCAAGGAAAATTTTTATTTCCATTCCACCAAGCATAATTGCATTTTTTCCATTAAAAGAGGGGTTTTTTTTGCTAGATATTTTTTATTACTTGGGGGGGGGGGTTTTTTTTCCAAGATATCAAACCATATTTATTCATAACAATAACAAAAAATCTTTTTTTGTAAATTTTGGTTATTTCCTAACGAGTTTATCCGTTGAGTTTCTCCAGTATTTTAATTTTTTTCCCTGTAACTGTATTTCAATATGAAAAATCTAATCTATCGAAAGTGTTTTAATGTATTTATGTATTCTTCGGGTTTTTTTTCATATTTGATTTGATTACGCTCATCCTTAATTAGTCTTCATCTTTATATGTTCCCTCTTGCGTTGTTATTCTCTACTGGTTTTTTTAATTAACACGCATATTTTAATTAGAATGTTTCTGATATGTAAATGTTATTGGAATTTACAACTGCAAATTTTTTTTTATTTCCATTGAATTGAATTAATAATAAACCTGCCCACAAATTTTTATGTATACCTATTTCTTACGGTGACAGTTAAATTACCACACTTTGCAAATAAAAACTATCTCATTTTTCAGCTGATTAAAAAAATATTTAATTTAACGAGAGTAATAAAAACACAAAATATATAATTTTTATAATTAGTAAAAAAATTGTTCGTACTTTGCACACACATTATACGTACCTATGCCTCACTGAGTCAATATTTCAGTAGATCATTATCATTCTCAAATATACCATCATCACTCTCAAAATTCTCTAGTGGCCATGGTCATGGCCAGCGTGTTGTGAATTAAAACCCGAGTGCCACTGAAGACACTGTACGCAAAATCTGTCGATGCTCAAATTCCTCCCATTGGTGTAGCTTAGAAGTTCGGAGAGTGGTGGTCAACTGAAGAGTCACCCTCGTCATTTGACGATGGTTCACAATTGTTGCAAATAAATTTTTTGTTGCTTTATCGTGTTACGCGGACTACTCACTCCTCCCACCGAACACGTTAAATCTTCCAAGGCTTATAGTCCTCCCATTGGCGTGATGTGGAAGTGCCCCAGCTCAAGTGTTCTCATTTAATCATAGTTGAGAATTGCGAGGTCCATACCCAATAACCGACGTGTTGCTTAAAAGTGCGAAGTCACATTTTACGCCGCACAAAACAAATTATATATAAACCCGTGAGATGTTCCTGAAACATAATTGGGTGACGTTTGCTTCCAAACATTTTAACTAATGGTTCATTTTGAGATTTCAATGAATTAACATTTTAATATTTTTTCCCCACCAATTAAAAGAACGCTCGTTGTACATAATAGAAACACCTCGCGCGACTTACGCTCCCCCGACTAGCTCAAACGCGGAGTTCTGCGATTTTTAAATCTTGCCAATTCTTGAGAAACAATAAATAATAAAATGGGTGAGAATAACGATGTGATTGAAGAAGTTGTAGATCTTGAAAGGCAAATAAATTTAGAAGTGGATAGTGATGACCTTATAGGAACTGCTGGATTCTGGACAGAGAGCAAGAAATTGAAGCACTTGAGTCTTTAGACCCAGTTCAATCGGAAGATCGCATGACGATTGAGAATTTGACAGAAGACCTCAGTTTAATGGAACAAGTGATAAATAAAAAGTCAATTCATATTTAGGTCAACAAGGAAAATTTTTATTTTAGTTACTTTTTATTAAATAATTACAATTAATATAAATATGTATATACATAGGACAGAATCACCATATTAAGTAACAAAATTCCTGCAGTGATTTTCCTTGCAATTTTCCATTTTCCTTTCTCTATAGGGTGTGAGACTATTATTTTTGTTTGTTACTCTTTATTCATTAGTTAAATTTGATTTTTCTAATAAAATAGCCTAGTAGAAACATATCACATTCTCAGAATCTCAGGTGAAATTCGGACCAACGCCTTCAGGGACACAACGAACGATTTTCCTTTATATATAAGATTTTGGACTATTATTTTTGTTTAATACATATTCATTTTTTTTATTTAATTAATGTTTGAAAAAACTGTATTGACATCAAGTCTCATCCACTACAAGTATAAAAAATATGTATTTGAATGTGAGTGGATAAATAGAAAGTATTTTATTAATGATTGAAAATTTGAACAAGATGTTTATCCTTATTAATAGCATACCTTTCAAGCATATAGTTAAGCCTAATGATTGAGATTATGATTATAGTATTTTAATTTGCTGAAATAACTAGAAGTTTCATTTAAAAAAATAATAAATAGATTTGATTCTATTACTATGAACAGAGTCAGAAATTTCGAAATATTTGAGTTTAGTAATATTAATGATATTTATATATATATAGTCCATGAAATATCAGTACTTAAAAACCTAGTTAAATAATTTTGTTTCTTTTTAATTTTGTTATTTAAAACTTTCTGGGAATACTCTGTTTAATGCAATTGATAAGCTCATTGTTCTACTTTTTGTGACTTGTTGACGCATCGCGTGTTAATCTAGCATAGCTTCATGATTTTTTTTTTTTAATTTTTACTTCCCGATTTCCTAACACTTAATTTGTTTTATTGACATTTTCTCTTTTAAAACGGCATAAAGAGGAAGCGAACTCGAAAAAAAAAACAGATAAATACTAACAGTAAAAAGAGATAATTATCTAGGGAAATGAATCAATAGTTACACATTAACTAGACAGAAGAAGCAGAATTAAAAAGGTGATATATTTATATTTCTAAATAAATTACAACTTGTAAAAAAAAAAAAGGTGGAACACTATAAAAGAGTCATCGGAATTAAATGGAACGTAATACACAAATGAGAGACTTGTATTGTTACAAATAAATGAATAAATTTCCAAAGCAGAAAAACAATTTTTTTTTAATTGAGAACATTTGTAACACCGTGCACCACAAAGTATCACATAGGGGGCTTACATAGAAGTAAGCGTGAAGCACACATCACAAAGAAGAGAAGGATTACAACACAAACATTCATGTCTTACCCGGGATTCGAACCCACACAGACCCTACGGTACCGCAGTCAGCCTCACTAACCACTACACCGGATCTTAAGTGACTGAAATTAGTATTTGGTGTAGCCACCACGAGCAGTAAAGAGGACGGCCATACGACATGGCATGAAGTAAAACGAATGTTGAATGTCTGCTTGTGGAAGAGAATTCCGTTTAGTTTGTATGAGCACCCAAAGTTCATCTTTTGGAGCTGTAGGACTCTGATCACGCGCGACATGCTGACCAACCAAATCCCACACATGTTCAATAGGTGACATATCCGGCGAATAAGCAGTTCAAGAAAGAAGTTGCATTTGTTGGACTGAAAAGATGGCTGCTATGTTCGGTTGTGTGATCCCTGACGCTAACATGTTACTAAGTAGCGGGGTCACGACATTACAGGGTAAGTACTTCAACGAAGCGAAAAAGGCACGGCTTACCGTGTATATCTTAAGCTTGTTAACGAACACCTCATAGTACGGTCCGTATCACAAAATAAAAATTCTTAAGGTATCCGACTACTTGCGACAAATTTTTTTTGAAAAAATGGAGATATGGGGATTTTTTTGGGATTTTTAGATTTATTTAGTATATTTTAAGAAAAAATTCTAAAATTGAAAACAGAAAAAAAATTTATAAGGGAAAAAACTGGTGAAAATGTACAAAAAATTACATAAATGGGGCCCGCTCTATACAAAAATTTTATGTACAAATTCTCAATTTTGATGGGTTTCTTTGTTATTCATGTTTGAAATGACCTTCAGGATAAGAGATATTTTAATTTTTACAAAAACTAGAGCAATTTAGCTTAGTGACCATATAAAATTGCTTAAAAAACAGTGATTATATTCACATAAATGACTGTAAATTTTGAAATAAAACAGCGATTGATAAATCTGAAGATCAAAACACTTCCACTGTTATACAAACATACACAAAAAATTTCAGCAAATTTTTATCAAAACTTTTTGAGCAACCGCTGTCCCCGCTTAAGTTTTTTGAAAAAAACACATTTCGAGTAAAACGCATTTTAAAGTTTGGCATCTTGTGTAAAGTTATGGCATCTGCTTTTACTAAAAGACGTGAAATTTTTGTTCTAGTGAATGGAAAATAAAAAACTTGGTATTTTTATTAAGCTAATAAGATTGCCTATAAAATAAAATCATAAAAAAAATTCTCAATTTTGAAAAGAATCGTGATTTTAAGGTAGTCGGATACCTAAAGGTATGTGACTACCTTCGGAGCACTTTTTTTTAAATCTTTAAATTTTCAACTAAATAAAAACTTTTTTATTTGAAATGGGGCATAAAACTAGGAATTCAATTACAATTTCCCCAAAATTAAAAATAATTTTGGATAGAATGGGAATTTTGAGTTAAATTTTAGTGAAAAATTGCATTTACGGTAGGGCTTGTATTGAAAATTCTAATTAATATATTTGAATAATATTTATACTGTACCTAAATAACATCTTTATCTATAATTGGAACTATAAGATTAGTAATACTTTTGAAAACTTTTGAAATATGTCATTTTTTATGCAAGAACTCAATTTGTACAAGAAACTGTTATTTTCTCACAAAAAGTGCAATAAAATACATAAATATATACACAGAGATTATATAATATATAGACTGCAGATAAAACATTTAAACTAACTAAAACTAAATAAAACTAAATAAAACATTTTCTGAACATTTCAATTCAATATCTTAAAAAGAAAACCTTTAGTGAACTTTACCGTGAAGCAAGAAATTGAAAAACATAGTTTCTCAGAAAAAATGCATTTAAAGATTTTAATACAGTATAACATTTTTTCTATACTAATTGTACGTTTTTTAAACTCACCATATTTATAGATCAAGATCTCTTTAACTTCATGTTTAACTAAACATGAAGCTAAAGAGAACTTAAGATTCTTTTTTTAGGTTTCTTTTTTTAATCTTTTGATGTTTTCTGGAGAATTTTATAGGCTATAACAAGTAACGTTTTTAGTGAAATTTTGATGAAGAATTGCAGTTACACACAAAATTCTAATAAATGTATTCAAATAATATTTGTACAGTACGTGTATAACATCTTTATATGTGTTAGAAATTAAGATTTGTAATATTTTTGGAAGTTTTGTAAATATGCCAAATGTTATGCAAAAACACGATTTTTTAAAAAAATTAATGATTTTTTTTTCATAAAAAAGCAATAAAGTACATAAATATATACACAGAGATTATATTTTGATTCATTACACAGATAGAACTAAATAAAACACATGTTTTGAAAATTTCAATTCAATATCTTAAAAATATTTTGCGTAAGAAAGGAATCTACTTCCGGTTGTGTAAACTCCATTTCCTGTTTGCTAATTATACTATAACTTTGCTTCTAGAAATCGTAGAAACAAATAATAGAGTATTTTTGGAATCTTAAATGTATGGGCTATAAAATAAAAGCACAAAAGAAATTTTTAGAGTTTTCACCAAAACGGCGAATTTTGTGTAGCCACATATCTTAAGGGGGGGGGGGCCCAAAAAAATGTTTCCAAAAGAAATGAACAATCATCATTTAATTAAAATAGGAAAAGAATTACCATTTCTTCGTAACGCTAAAAAACAAAAGTTGGCCTCAAATTAGCGGCAAAAATAATTTGCTCATCTCACAACTCCTTCTTAAACACATTCCAGGTGATATTCAGTCTTTTCTGTTTAACCGGAATCAAAGCTCTCTGTCATTCCCGAACTACGAATCTCAGAGGCTTTCAAGTGAATCGAGCCGCATCCCTAAAATATCGACTAATTTGTTTCATCCAGAACTGTTGTAAATATGCTGTTTACATCAGGCTCTGTGTAAAGATTTTACTTGGTATAGTAATGATTCACTATAAGAAAAATACAACTTAGTGTTAAACCCGTTCAAGACCATGAACACATATGTGATCACGCGTTTCTCCCTCTAGGTTTCATGTATGTGATTGTGCTTTCCCTTCTCGGAGACCAGTGATCACACCGATGTGATCCGAGGTTGGAACGTTTTTATATTAATTTTTACAAGGCACTGGATGGCTGTTAAGGCGCGTTTTTTTTTTAAATAATGTTTTACAAAACTTTGAACTTCAATATGTGCTTTCGGCTCCGAGTTTTTTTAATTAGATCTGGGATATTTATGAATGTAAACAACTGAACATGTTTAACATTTTCGAGAGAATTGGGCATTTAAAGGTTAGCGATTTATTGCATTCTGGATTTCTGTTTATATTTTGACTAAGTTGGAAAAGGTTGGAAAACTTATTAGTTTATTGGACATGTGTGTGTGTGAGACATTCACAATAATAATTTCAACACTTATTTTATTTTTTGTACATGATTGATGTGATGTAGATTCACAATTGAATGTATATTTTACCTCGATAGCAAAATTTAATCTTATTATCACTGCGTCCTGTCTCAGAAACGTACTTCTCATGAAAGTAGCCAGTTAGCCACTGCTCGCCATTTATAGGAGAGCAGCGTTGCCCGAGGAACACCACTTGGAGGTCGGCTACTTGTTGTCCCTCAAAGGCTGTCCTTATTTCTCTCACTCCTGATATATACATTCTGGACAGCCCCGGGGATATCAAGTCGTGCGACATCCCCTTCACTAGCACTCCTATAAGAAATGGATCCATCTGCCTTGTCTCTAAATCGGGTAAAACAGAACAGGAGTCGTACGTTGATGGGAGGGGGCGAGGCTCAACGCGTCCACAACAAAAATGCCCGGCACGCTTTCTGAAAAAGTGAATATAATTCAAAACACCGTCATTACAACAGATAATTTAGAACAGGGACTTCCAAACGTAAAATGATTTGCATTTAATTGTAACTAGTAAACACGCTATTCCAGCTTCTGGGTTCATGAAATTTTTGAAATAAATGTTGGAAACGTGCCAGGTGCCTTCCTGGAGGTCTTGAAGGGTAGCTGGCCCACATTCGTGTGACACGTGGGGGAGCCAGGGAAACCCCACGCGGCCAGCTCGATGACGATCTCGTCATGTCAACGAATATGATCATCTTCCAGTTCGAAGAGCTTCCACGCTCGGCCACTGGTGGGGCGCTAACTGTGCATTGGTTAACGGGAAGTGGACCAACGCTGCCACTTTTCTTTGGTCACAATTTGTCTTCCGTAATCTATCCTCCTTAATAATATGTCAAGTGTTCAGTCATTTTATTTTTATTATTATTGCATGAGTTGCACGTATGAAAGTTTAATATCTACCTAGGGAAGTGGAGAAATTATAATTTTCAGGGATACACAAAGATGTTCCAATTGCTAGATAATACCAAATATATCAAATTAGTTATTCTTTTTGAGTCAATAGTTAATGTAAAAAACTTGGTAAAGAAAATGCTGCCTAATATCTTTTTCACCTATTTTCTAATCAATCTTTGTTCTCAATGAGCGATTTCGGAATTTAAAAACTCTGTGTTTGTTAGATTTTACTTTAAATACCATTTTCTATGACTTGCAAGACTAATTTTTTGATCAAATAATACGGAGATGATGAAAATAGATTCTCACGAGAAAATTCTTGCAGAAATTCTCATAACTTAGGGGATTTGAAAAAGTCCATATGAACGTGGACTCTTATCCCGTGGTCATCAGATAAAATATTGCAATCACTTTGGGAACAACTTGTGATGTGAGGGTTAAATTATAAATGTGATTTAGGAAAGAAATCAGCAAAAACATTATCGATGGAAGATTTTTTTTCAAAGATTATTGTTTTAAATAAATAATACCACAGATAACTTGACAATACAGAAAACTTTTTTTAAGTTAGAAACTTATCTCCAGTACTTTTTTTTTCTAATTTAATAAATATTTAAGGAGAGCTGAAAAAAACTAGAATCTAGCATAATTTCTTCATATGAAAGGGAAAGTTCCATGTATAGTATTATGAGGAATATGAAATATATAAGATTTCGTCATGGATATAAAATACAGAACAGGTAATTTTAAAAAATCGTAAGCGTTTTATTATTTTCTTTAATAGTTTTTGTAAATCGTATGAACCGGAACTTTTCAAATAATATTTTAAGCGAACTTTTTCGACGTTTTTAAAGAATTGAATATGTTTGACACTCGTCTCGAGAACTAATCTGATAGGTTTGTCTTAACTCCTAAAATATTGAGCTTACAACGGAAGATGAGGTTTTGGTTAGAATGCATTCGCCTCTTGCCTCAGCGATCAAATGAAGTATTTCTTAATGTTTGTGAATCTAAAATAAGAATAATATTGATCACAGGGTCTCCTGAAACTTAACGATAATCACGCACGAGGTGAAAAGGTGGGGTCATATCTGTTCTGGGAAAAATATTAAAAAAAATTACCCTACAATTGGTTGAGTGAGGACAACATTTTCGAAAAAGTGGAAAATTTACACCCTGCATCACATCAATAGTTACTGTTGCCACAAATTTCACGATTTTACGATCGGTTTTTTCATTGACATCCCTTTACATAGCTGTACTAGTAATCCAGTCACAAGTCGGACAAAACACTTTGCTGATTTAGTTAAAATTAACATGATTTGTGTGCGTCAGGATATGAGAAAAAGATGTCATCTAACTTTGACTCTCGATAAAAAGAAAACTATTGCACACATAACCCCAGGCAAGATTCTCAAAAGAAGACCCATTCAGTTAAGATTCCAAAATGGTACAACAATTGTTCTTTTCTGTGAGTAACAATCATACAAAAAATTTTCATGTACAGAACTTCATTTAAAAACACCTCTGTCGATACCTTCCATCACATCATTAGTGACAGTCAAATTCCACAATTCCACCATGATTTTTTCATTAACGTTATCTTTCATATTCGTGCCTTTAATCACAGTCACAAATGGAGTAAAAATCTTTACTGGTTTAGATAAATTTAACGTAGCTTAACCCTGTTTGCGAAAATGATGCCACCTATTTATAACACTTCATAAAAAGAAAAATATTATATAATACTCTAAGCAAGTTATTTCAAAGGATGTCTCCTTTAGTGACAATTCCAAAATGGTACAAAATTGCTACGTTTCTATCCATAACAATCATTTCCATTTTCTCTTCTTTTGCAAAATGACTTCATTTTAAAAAACTGAATCTTACGTATGAAATGTAATTAATGTATCTTCTACACACTCTTCACCTTTTTGAAAGTGACATCTTGACGAGTCGGGTGTAATTAGCTAATTTTATTTCCTCCACCGTTTCAACACTCCGTTGCCGCAGTTTGGTCCCCTTTTTGGATTGGTATAAAGAAACTTTTTCTTTTATGCAGCCCCTGTAATAGAAATCGATGGGATTTAAATATAGTGAACAAGCTGGTCATGAAATTGAACCATGACGTCGAATCCATCTTCCGGGATATCCCATGTCCAAATGCTCCAGTACAGAACGCGCATAATGCGCCGGCCATGTATCTTGTTGGAACCACATGTCCCTGCGAGTAGATGTTGATAGGCACATCTTCCAGCAGGTATGGCAAATTGTTTCGAAGAAAATTCAAGTATTTAACTAAATTTACAATTTTGGGTTAAATATTGGTACAAACATTTTGCCGTTTATTACTCCAATCCACATGTTGATTTTAAACTAAAATTGGGACTAGTCTTCAAGCATTAAATGATAATTTTACGTAAGCCATTCATGTAAATTATTAAGTTAAAATATCCGTTCCTAAGGTTCAGTTCTTTAAAATAATGTCATTTTGTAAAAATAAAATGGTAGTGATTGTTATGAATAGAAATGTAGCAAATGTTATACCATTTTAGAATTGTCACTAAACTGGTCATCTTTTGAAATAACTTAATTAGAGTAGTATGTAATATTTTCTGAATTTTTAAAGTTAGATGACGTTATTTTCTCAAACCGGCTTAAACTACTATCATTTTAACTAAACCAGTAAAGGACTTATTCTGTTTGTGACTGCGATTAAAAGCAGGGATATGAAAAATAACGTTAGTGAAAAAGTCACAAGGGAATTTTGGAATTTGTCGGTCACAATACCTAATGATGTAAAGGAAGATATAAAAAAATGTTTTTTAAATTGAAGTTCTGCAAATACACTGCTGGCCACCGTAAATGCAACACCAAGAAAGACAAGAGATAGCACAACAGAATTTATTTTGTAGATAACATGTTGTGACCAAGTATCAAATGATTAAATTTATAGACTTCTGTGAAGTGTGGTTCCTGCCAGAATCAGTAGCCAGAGTAGCCACCATTGTTGGAGATCACCGCTGCCACACGCCTCGGCATTGATTCAAAGAGACTTTGGATGTGTTCTTGGGGTACAGCAGACCAAGCAGCTTCCACACGTTGCCAAAGTTGATCTGGTGTGGCAGCTGGGAGTGTAATCTGGGTCAATCGTTAAGCAACCATGGACCACATGTTTTCTACTGGCGAAAGATCTGGAGAGCAAGCCCGCCAGGGAAGCAATTCAATCTGGTAATTGACGAAGAACCTTTGGACAATGCGTGCTACGTGTGGTCACGCATTATCCTGTTGAAATATGGCTGTGGCCAAGACCTGAAGGTAAGGAAGGACAACTGGCTCCAACACCTCGCAGATGTAGCGCTGGCTGTTTAAAGTACCGGCAATACGTACTAGAGGAGTGAGAGAGTGATATCCAATACTACCCCATACCATAATATCCGGCGCAGGACCAGTGTGGTGGTGCATAACGCAGCTGTTCAGCATCCTCTCTCCATGGTGTCTCCAGACTCGAATCCGACCATCGTGGTGTTGCAGAAAGATGCGTGACTTGTCAGCAAAGACAACTTCATTCCATTCTGCCACCCACATCCTTCTTTCATCGAACCATTGGCGGTGGAGACGTCTGTGGTTCTGCGTCAAGGGTAGACCAAGCAATGGACGTCTTGCGGACAGACCACTCTGCTGTAAACGGCGTCGAATGGTACGCGCAGACACTGAATGATGCATTACAGACTTAATGTGCTATTCTATGGTTCGTGATGTGACTGAGCGATCCGTCACTGCCATGCGCACAATTTGCCTGTCCTCACGTGAAGTGGTGCACTAAGGTGGATGCGATCGACCACGTCGGTCCACCTTACTCTCCTGCATCCAACGGTCACATATCTGCATTACAGTTGTTTGGTTTCGTCCAACACGATTACCGATTTCCCTGAAAGATTATCCACAATTTCGGTAGGCCACTATCTTTCCTGTGTCGAACTTGGATACTTGATCAAAAGTTGATCGCTGTTTTCAACGAAACATAACTGAACGTTTTTTGAAAAAAACACAAAAACACAATTGCCGAACTTGAAATCGTCGGAATCTCCAAGCCTTAAATAGCGCTTTGAGGTGGCGCCACAGGCGCGCGTGATGTGTGTCTGCGCTGAAGTTCTAATCATTTGCATATCTCACCTCCGCTAATGCATATTGTAAATTTCATGTTATTTGCATGCTTCCTTCAGGGTGTTGCATTTACGGTGGCCACAGCAGTGTAAAAAAACTCTTTATGATTGTTATACACAGAAATGAACAAGTGTTGTACGATTTTCGAACCTTTAGTTAATGGGCTAAATATGAGAAGTTTGCCAGGGTGTGCGTGTGAGTGAGTGAGTGACAGTTTTCTTTTTAAGAAGAGTCAAACTTAAGTGACCTCTTTTTCTCGAACTCAGACACTCACACAAATTACGTTAATTATAACTAAACCAGCAAAGTGTTTTGTCTGACTTGTGACTGCGATTATAATAGTGCCGCTAAGCAAGGTGGTGATAGTGAAAATGTCATTGTAAAATTGGGATGACATTAAATAATAATATGATCTAGGGTGCCAATTTTCATTTTTTTCGAAAATGTGGTCGTTGTCACTTAACCAATTGCAGGGTAATTTTTTTTTGAAGATATAGGACCTTACCTTTCACCTCGTCCCCGAATATCGTTAAGTTTTGGGACACCCTGTATAGTGAGCAAGAAAATATTTTGAATACTGAACTTATGTTAAAACTTTTTCCTAAAAGGAAACTAAAAAAAAACTTGTATTTTAATTTTTTATCCTTAATTTTTTCTAATGTTCCTGTATTTTTTATACTCATATTAATATTGTTAGTTATTGTAATTGTAAATTATGTGCATCTTTGAAAGATTAAGAGCTGGACTTGAAATGCCTTCTTTCTTATAAATATAAAAAAAAAGAATTCTGTGTCAATTCTGATATTGTATTTCTTAACTCCTAAAGCATCAAATTTTCAAACTTTTTGCAAAAATTATTTTAATTTTTCTTTATAATCAACATTTATTTTATATTCTTTCTTCAACTTTCAATCTGTAATGAAATTTATTATTTATTTTCGTACTCTCGTTTTCAAAATCGAACTAGTTTAATTGTCATTATTTCGAAAAAAAATCAACCCAAATGTATGTGTGTGACTTGGAAGTTAAAACTTTATTAAAGGGGAAATATATTTGTATATCATTCTTATCACGTATTTAAAGCTGCGACTCAAAAAAGTAGAATACGTTTGATATATGCGTAGTGCTGAATATACCAAACACTAAGGTATTTAAGTGTTGTAAAAACACATCTCCATTGTTCATTATCAAATCGCTCGATTCAACATAATACATAAAGCTGCTTGCCAAGAATCATTGGATGTTATTGACTTCCTTGTGCTCAGTTATAATACAAGGAATGGCGACTTTTTCTAATGCCGTCGACCAATTTCTATTAATAAACACCTTTAAGAGTTCAGCGTCTCGTAATTTTAGTTATTAATCCTTTGAAATTTCCAATTAGTTATCTTTTTTAAATAATTAAACATTTAGAGATGGCTAAAAAGTTTTCCTAAATTCTACCAGAAGTTTGACTCTTGTTTAAAAACAACACATAATAGTGTATTAAGATTATTATATTGTTTTCATCAACAAGCATTTTGAAATTGATTTTTTTTCATTTCTTCACTTTTCAATCTTTTTTTTTAAAAGGCAAATATTATTTAGAAGAAGTTCAGCTTAAATTAGGATGTAAACATGGTTTAAATAGTGTCATCTACGGGTTTTTGGACCCATAAAATAGACTCTTGCAAGTTAAAACCTCATTTAATTTGAACCAATCACTTCATCGGCAAAATTCCCAAACAAAGCAATATGCATGGAAAAATACTTTTAAAGTCACTAGATACTAAAAAAAAATAATAAATGAAAAGCCACTTTCTTTAAAAAGGATGAAAAAGGGGTATTTCTCTTTTATACCATACTGAGCATATTCGATGCTGATATGTATGTAGGATGTAGACTTTATAAAAGAAATTATGCTGATTCATCTTAAGTTAATGAAAAATATAAGTCGTTAAAATGATCAGTATCTTGTTGGCGAGATCTCCGCAAGTGCGCCAATTTTCATGTGTGTGGTCATCGGAAAAATATACAAGTAAACAAATGCTGATGTTCCGATCGTAGTATAGTACAGTTTTGGGTGCCGATTTATGTATTGAAATAAAATAGCTGTCAAAATATTTTTGTATTCATTTATGTGCACGAGAGGAAAATAAATTAACTTCAAAACATTTGACTGCTTTTCAGTAATTTCGATATTTTTTAATTTTTATTTGTGTCTTTATCTTTGACCTCGTTGTGTGAAAACAACATCGGAAACTCTTTCAAGTATTTCTTAAACAGATTACTTATTTTCATTATTATATAGCTTTTAAACTTCAACAGGGCTTCTTAAAACGAATTTTAAAATAATTGCTTAGGAACATTTAGAACACATTTCATATCCATTTACTATCCGATACCAAATAGCTCTTCTTGAAAGCCATTAATTACTTATTTACTACAGCTAATCGTAAGGTCTATTGTCCCAACATGGTGAGAAATCCGTAGCAGATGGATATCAAATTAATTCCTGTACTTGTGTATTATATTTTCAAATCAAAGTACTTCGCCAAAATGTAGCCAAGGGTGCTAGTTTGATATCCGAGGACACGCGCCAAGTTGTTTATGTTCGCCGGACGATAACCTTACAATATGCATCTTGGATTCCATTCTTGCAATACATTCCATTCTTGGATTACAATACATCTTGGATTCCCTTTCAGCAACAACAAGCACTGCTTTGCGTGATTCCTTTATTGCGCCAAGCGGCGCTTGGCGCCATGTCCTCGGATATCAAACTAGTTTCTAGAGAAGAATCTTTCCTTCATATACTATAATAAAAATAATAATAACAGCATTTGGCGACATCTTTGATTAGGTGAAATTGGTCAACGGTATTATATATACCTTAATATCGTATATTTATTTAACATTTATGTTAGGTTTTATGCATATACGTATCAAATGATTGCGTTATTGTAAATTATTTATCCCTTTATGATAATGAAAATTGGAAATTAATATTTCACATATAGAGGATAAGAACATAATCAGTTTTAAATTAGACTTATCATGCTATATTACTGACTGCATTTAAATCATAATAACATAAGATTAAGCATTCTCTCAAATATTATACCTACTGCATTTTTAAAAAATCCGACTAAAATATTTTGCATATATTAACGAAACTTTTTATATTTTCCCTTTGTATATCCACAGAATATTAAGCACTGTTATTTGCAATTGAAAATATTTCAGATGGATAGTAATTGTAGATCTAGTTATTGTGAGTCTATCGAGGGGGAAAAATTAGATTTTAGGAAGAGCCTTAAGAATAACTCTATCATTGGGAGCACTCACTTTTGACTTGGAGCGCATTTTGCGGCGGATAAATTCAGAAGAAGGATTAGGCTTAGATTCTAAGAGTGGACTGACCTTTTTAGGTTTGGGGGGGGGGGGTCCGGCAAAGTAACGTTAAGGTTCACTAACCTTGGACCTGGGGAATATCCTCGATGTAGGAGGGTTCCACGCGGACCTCGGTGGCCTCCCAGTCCATATCTGAAACGAAAGACTCGCTCAAAGTTAGAGTATAGCAGCCATTATATTACGCCAACAAGTAAAAAGAAATCTAATAAATAATGCTTAAGAAGCTACAAAGTCAAATTAAAGGGAAAAGAAAATGATAAATCAATTGGACCAATTTGATTTCAAATCGTCTCTAATAAATACACAAGCCTTTTTTGGCGAGTTTTTGAAGAATCACTTGATACGGGTTCACTTCACAAAATCCAAAGCCTAACTGGCGAAATTTGCTTAACTAATCGCGTTCCATGAATTTCAAACAATCAGAGGGAAGTAATTGAAAGTGAAAGTTTTTAAAAAACGAAAGAGTTGAGTTGTTTCAGACAAATCATCTTGCAATTTTTAAGTACTATGAGGTAGATTACCTTCTCTAGAATTTTTATAGATGCAAATAGAATTTTAACGAACAAACTGTAAGGATATTAAAACAAATATATCTTTTTAAAATTTTGATTTCACTACAATTATATGTAAAAAATTAGTATAAACCGTTTCCAATTAAAGCTGTTATTTTCGTATAATTTACTTTAAAAAAACCCAGCACTTTGTGGAAACATCAGTTGGATATCATAACAATAATCTTAAGCGTACAAAACGTTCTCATTTTTAAAGGAAACTGACGCAAGTCACATTTCTCTTTGTATTTTAAGCTTGTTTATTGTATATGATGTTAATGAATGTCACAGTTTGAGGTTGACTATGTTATCTTGTTTTATCTAAAATGACCAAGCTCGACATTTGAGTAGATTTGGTAAATAGAAGAATATGAGTTTATAAAATACATAGAATAATCTGAATTAAAATAAATGTCCTAAATAAAATAAGTTTCACATGATGTTGTCAATAGTATGTATTTAAATATATTCTTATGTTTGTGGATTCAACGCTAAATATACAGAAATGGGAGTGTACTTTTTAAATTCCCAAGGCCTTTTTTAATTTTTCTGATGTATTGAAATATCTCTCTTACGAATTTTCGCTTCGGAAATCAGCGAGCATTTTAACAAAGAAATGAAATTTAAATGCTGATGATAAAGCAATGGTGACTATTATCTTTAGATTTGAATTCTGTTGCATAAGAAAGAGGCTCATAACTGTATTGTGTATTATTACAATTTCAATTAAATTGAGTTTTTACGATTATTGTGAAACAACAAGTTCGCGTGAATTATTAACAGAAGACTATAACAAAAGGAATTAGAGCAGTTTTTAAACTGTACAAGTTTTATAGAATCTACATGACTTCATACACTAGGTAAAAATGGACATGATTCCTTGGGATTTAGGACTCTAAGCCATGTGTTTGTAAATCTATTACGAAATATTTTTCAAAAACAGAACATGAATATTCGAAACAAAAGAAGGGTTTATATGTATATATATTATTTACATATAGTCATATCCTATTTCAGGTAATTTAAGTAAATTCACCAAATGCCTTTCATCCTTTAGCCACAATCATAACACGAAATCGTTTTTCAATTTTATTGATGAATATAAAAAATGACTCCAAATCATTCTGTTATTTCAAAAACAAAACAAAACAAAAAAAAACATAATATTTAATTAACAAAAAATCTTCAGTATTTATGTGTTTACCGACGACCATTTTTGACGAATTAAAAATCGTCGTCAAATGTCTTAACATAAGCCAGTAAATTTTTCCCCTTCCTGCTCGGACACAATATCTTATTTATAATTCGTCTTGGTACTAACGTATTATCATAACCTATTGGTGACATTAAATGAAACGAAGTGCCTGGTGGCTAATTCAGCATGTACGACAAATATGAAATCGGGGTTGCCAACTTGGCGAGATATTAATAGACTTGGTGATTGTTACACGATAATACGTAAGTACAGCTGTCTTTTCTTTTCGTACTGGAAGTGAGCCCTTGTAGCACATGTTGAGAATTGCTGCTCACTTCATTCATCCGAATATGAAAAAAGTGGTACAGTCCTACTCTGATATCGTATAGCATACGTATAAATGCGAAAACAAGAGTCAGTTTTGAAACACATCGGAATATTTGAATTTTTTATTTATTAATGTCTGTAATGTCCAAGGAAATATTGCACCGGAATATTCATCGAAATAGAAATATCGAAAACTATAAAAGGATATGTATTAATGTAATTTATGTATTAATTATTGAATGACTTATTAGAAAAATATCAAGGAAAGATCTTGAGTACTTTTATTCCAATGAGGCTGCATTTTAACAGCTGAACCTTTGCTGACACGGCCTCAAACGTGAAGTTTCTTGGTTGCACCATCAATACCAAATTTGGACGCTTGAACTAATTTTTTTTATTCAAACTCTCGTCGGATGCTAAATATTGCCACGATTTAATTTTGCCTAAGCCAAATTGATACTCAAGGGATCTTTTACATGCTACATAATCATATGACATGCATGTCTATGATTTGTGCATCCAGAAAATCTATGGACTCCAGCCGGGGACGGACCCTCAACCTTGAGATTACGAAGAGGGCACGCAACCTCTAAGCCAATGGAGCCGACGGGTCTTGAATATATTTCCATTCAAGTTATATACCAAGCTTTTCTGACATCAGACTGATGTAGTTGTTGAATTTCTTCTCAACACTTTCTTTTTATTACTAGTCCTTGTGGAATTTCTCTTCTCTTTCCACATCTATTGTAGAAAACTCTCTGTTCTCAAAGAAAAGATAAAATTATCACTAAGAAATAAACAAAATTTACCTAGAATTGACACTTAAGACAGAGAAAATGCTCTAAAACAAACGCTCATTATTAGGTCTTCGGCGGGGAAATAGGCAGTACTTGCACGACATTTAGAAACTGTGGATAGTATATTGGAGATAAACTGCAAGGGTTCTTTTCCGTTTCGCCGGCGCACGGTGATAAAATCGCCAAAAATGATACAACCGATGCCAATTCCTGAATATTCCCGCTGGTAACCTTTTGCCACCTCATTTTAAAAAACAAGTTGTTGTCTTTTCCTATCAATAACGTCTTTTTCATAATACATCAAAAATGGATAAGATGTGACGTCTCTCGCGCCTTTCTGATTAACATGACTCCTATGTTCTTTGACGGCCACGATTAATGGCAAAACCTTTCCAACCCAATACCAAGAAGATAAACGAAAGTAACATGTAAATGAGATATACTATAAGAGGATAGAATAGCGATAGCATAATATAGCGTAGCAGGCTCAGAGGTTGTAGTGTGGAATCATTCTGATCAATAGCGTGATAAAGCTTAGTGCGAAATCTTGCTCATCAAGAATTAACAGTCCGATAGTTTTGGAAAGAATAGAAGCCTAGGATAAAGAAGTTGGAACCTTCGTTAATAAAGTTTATAGATACCATTATCTAGGTAAAGGAACCAGGACTGAGAAAGGTAATATTAGATATAAGTAATTAGATAACAGGATTATTTAGGATAATTGAGATAGAAGATCTAATTGCGTGATCTGACTTAAATACGTGATTTAATTTGGGCTCGACTCTCACTCTAATTAATAATTGTCAAATTAGAACTTAAGTATTATAAGTTACTCTTAATAAAAGTTGTATTAAGAATTATGTCTCATCATTTTGATAATCCCACACCTCTAGCTTACGCGGAACCGGTAAGACATGGTCATCACAGGATGACCATGTCTCAAAGAAACCAATGAAAACTAATATTTAATAATATTTTTTATGAGTATTTTCTGTGTTATCTCTCGCAAATAACGCCAGCGAAACGGAAAAGTACTACTGTAACTTCTTAATTCACTATTTCAAAATTCCCAAATTACGAAGCTACTCTATAAAAATGGTAGAAATATCGAACCTTGAACTCAATATTTTATGTTCTTTTCTGTCTGTCATTTCAATAATACTATTTCACGCATTTTGTCTTGGCATATTTCATCGATGATAATTCTCGTCAATTTTGTTTGGCTCCTTTCTTGTCACCAAAGTTATTTCGTATAACTTAAAAAATAAAAAGCTTTTGTCGCATTTACATATTAAACCGTCGACCAATAAAGGAAGCTTATGAAAATTTAGTAGAATGTATATCAAAATTTATATATATAAGTAACTAAAAAACTAATAAATAAAATTTATAAATACTTTTAAATTATATTTCACAACAGAGATTGATACATACTTATCGGTTATACATAAGTATCATTGATCATCAGCATATCGACCATGCGCGCGCGTTGGCGACTATTTTTTTAGAGCTGTCACCAACATGAGCATTGACAATGTTATCCAACACAATTAATTCACCACATACATGATTCCTGTAATTGGTTAGTTAACTCTACAACAGCGATAAACCAAAAATTTCAAACTAGCCACTATTTAAAGATTACTGATATTTGAAAATAATGCCAACTAATCAGAAAAGCATATTTTGTTCGGCTCGATGGTTCTTATGACCGATAAGCACACATAAACAAAATTATTTTTATAATAAAAAACAATTACATTTCAAACAATTACATATCTAACAACAACATTATAGATACATACATTACATTACGTAGATATATTGTGTGCCATATAATTCTTTCTTTTTATCTAAATATCACGTGAGATAACGAATTAATTCTGGCTTCCGAACACCTATCGATAAATGAAGTAGCATAGCAACCGATTCTGGTCGCCAAAAGAAACTGAAATCGCCCTATACCACACTTTAACCCGCCTTTTTAATACGCAAGCTCATTATATATAGAAATTTACTATTTAAAATTTGCAAGAAATACAATTTTAAAATACAAAACTTATTAAATATCGATACGCTACGCATTTTCGGCGTAAAATCACCCTAAATAGATTTTTGGCACCCAGTATATTTCTATCGGTTTATGTTGTTGTTTATCACCCTGTCTATCCGAGTTAGATCAAATCCATGACATCTCTCTCGGTCACTTTTCATGAAAACTCTCAGATGTGGCAATGCAAGATTTTCAGTGATGTGGCTCAACACAGCTGAAAATCAAATTATCAGCGATCACTTGACAATAAGGGCTATATTTTTTCAGTCTTTAATTAATACTCCAGCACTTGAGGAATATCGATATTTGATTATCAGAGCTGTAACTGAGAAATTAATTATAATATTTCAGAAGATTTGAGAGTTTTTTTCTAACACTGAGCTGCTGCAGATCAGCCTCAAAGAGGACAATGTCATTAAGACAGCTGTTTCGCGAAGACTTATTATAATGCACTCAGTTGGACTCGCACGAGGTTTTGAAATTTAGTCTTAGAGACACAAAAGCTAACAAAAAGAAAACTTCTGCAATACTAGTCTTAGAGTAAATCAGGTAACCATACTCCAAAATTTGTCTAATAAGCTTCAAGTTGGTACTTCGAAAAGAAAGTGTTCGCACCCTAGTCACGCTCAGAAATGTATTTTAGAATATTCAGTCGTTTTCTGCTCTTGAGAACAAAGTGATCAATGTGTTTACATCGGGAAATTTCTGGATTCGAAATATGTAGGGTGCTTTTCCACCGATACTGGCAAACCACCCATGAAACTCTTTGGCCGGTATCCATATAATTTTCTATTAGTAGTTAAGAGACTAGTTGAGGATTTCAGACAATTAAAACACTATTTGTGGCTCTCAGCAGAGTTCCACACGTTCAACAAGAGTTTAATTAACACTATTCTTAAACTTCCAAATATCAGCACCAGGTTTTCAGATCACAATATCGTCGGTAAACAAGCCGACCTCTCATCTTCTAGAGATAACCTTCAATATCACACAAAAACAGGATGAAGAGAGTGGGGCTTGCGATAGTTCTTGACTCAACTTAAAATCTTTGGGTATGGAGTTATTGATTTTATAATCCTGATTTTGTTCTGTCACGCAAGAAATCACAAAGCCAAGGCAAGGCTCTATCTCGAATTCCAAAAGAATCACAGAATTTGGTGTTAAGTCTCTGTCTCTAGACAGTGTCAAAGGCCTTAGAAATGCCTAGAAAAGCTGTCATTATGAAGTGTGTAGGCTTCAAGTTATGGATATCACGAATCTTTTGGCTGAAATACAGCACACTTGGTGCTATTTCCTAAGTTAAAAGCATATTGCTCCTTGGGGAAGATGTCGCGAGAATTTAGTTAAAACAAAAGTCTAGTAAAAAACATTTTCTCCGTTATCTTACATGCAATGGAAGTCAGTGCTATGGGCTTTCGGGGGAAAAAGCATATTTCTGTAGTTTTCTGTTATGAATGACAATCGCTCGTTTCCAGTCATGAGATAGGTTTCCTCATCACCAAGAGATGTTAACGGTGTCCGAGAGTCTACAACCGACCAATCCCCCCAAGATTGTCCATCCTACAACCATGGATGCCATGTGGACCAGGAGACTTACGGAAGTCAGTATTATGAAGAGCAGCCTCATGTTCGTTCATACCGAAGTCATCGGAGATTCAGGATTGGATTTACTGCGGCATCCGTGTACAATATTTCAAGCTGTTCCTTTGATAATTTTATCCACTTCAGAGAAGTCTAAGTTCGTTGCTTTTTTTCTGGTAGTGAGCGCTAAGTATGTTTGCTGCATCTCGTCAGTTTATTGAATAGTACCGTCGAAATCCTGAATCGTGTTGTACTTCTCTAAGTGTGGCTGTTCTTTGCTAATGGGTTTCCATCAATTTTCATATTTTAGTATTTGGGACTCTCGGATTAAAAGTGAAACGTAAATCTTTACAATAAATATCCTAATAACAGTACTGATTTAGATATTATATCCAGATTGGGTTGGCTTGGTCAGAGGAAACAACTATGTCTCCAGTGGATACCATCGCATGTGGGTGTGTCTGGGAACGAGGCAGCTTCTTTTATTACAAGGAAAATTGTCATCGATAACTACATTTTCACACAATTCAGTCATTACAAATTCTATTGTGAGAAAAAGATCTCCCAATTAATTTTGTCTTTCAAAACAGTACACTTAAAACAATTTTGTTCAGTGAAGTTAACCGACAATTCCACAATGTATCCATACCAAATTTTAAAAACAATTTTAACATTTGGAAATGTATCCTGTATTAAATTTTTTGAGTATACACAAATATTGCCTGCTGTAGGGAAAACATAATATGAGATGTGGTGTATGGTTTTGAAAGAATGTTTTAGTATGTGTAGAGTATTTTTGAAAATTTAAATATCACTGAAGCTGATCATATAACTACAAATGAGCCTTATTTTAGTGTGTGCTGGTATCAAAATAAAACACTTCACTGTTAAACAGCCCATGAGTTTATATTCAATATCAAACTATGCGCTAACTTGCTTACAATTTCTATTCAAATTGTAAAGAAACTAAAATATAAATATATCTTACTGCAGTCACACACAAAAATATTCATAATATGTAAAAATCCTATTCATCCACTTATTTCAGTGCATTTTAAAAACTGTAGCTGAAAACAATTTTTTTATATTTATAAACGAGGCATGCAAACTCACACAGTTATAAAAAAAATGTCTTTATCATTTTTAAATATACTACTATAAAACATACATGGATTGTAAGATCGATTCTAAAATCCTAAAAGCTTTTAGAGGAGCAAAAAACATATAATTTGGGAAAGATCAAAATTTTAATATAATACACAAATATACATGTTATTAAGTCAATGCATTTTAAAAATCAAAGTTCCTTCTCAAATAAACGTAATTGGAAGAAAAATGTTTAATTTGCAAATGATTGGAAATCAATGTTTACCTAAGGGGTATCCCTAAAGTGAGGCAATCCTCAAACTCAGTGGCACAACAGCCCATGAAGGCCAGGAACTACTATGCCCATCCCATTGGGCACCGAGGTGCATGAGCAGATGACTCAATCAGGTGGTCTGTCTGAAGTGAGACCTCCAGTGTTTAAGACCCCAAGAAAGCTTGGTACTCATTTATCGAGCCACTGCAGCGGGGATAAAAGGCAGAGTCGACCTTGTGCAGCCGTTCAATAGAACCCGGACCTTGGTGTGGAAGCACGATACACTACCACTCGACGCTATTCGATGAAAAATAAAACTTAATGTTGGAATCTTATACCATTCTCTAATGAATGAGGGAGTCCAAACTTTTTTTATGTTAACTGTTTGGACGGAAATGGTTAAATATGAACATTTCACAAGTTGTGTGTGTGCATAAATTAAAATTAACTGTTATAGTTTATATAAATTTATAAGAGTACAAAAGGTGTATTTTGGCTGCACGAATTTTAAAAGGAGTACGGTTTACGAAGAAGTAGTACAAATCTATCTAATGACATCTCTCGGATCCACTGGTCCCAACACCTCCTCACAACACAATCGGAGAGGCCTAATTGACGAGCTACTCGCCTAGCTGACCACCCAGCTTCCATCATGACGATGATTCTCCCCCTCTCAAACTGCAACAGCTGCTCATATTGTCTTCGAAAACGGCGTAATGGCATGTCTACCTCAGCTCTTTCTTTGTATAAACGATTCAGTACACTCAAACAAGCTTTGGATACCTGTTTTATACTCCACGGAGAACGACGTTAACCGATCTCTACCGGCTATACGTATCGCCAATCACGCTGCATTTCTATAATCATCCTATATTCTATAATCTCCGACATGTACCTTCATGCCAAGTTTCGTTACGATCCCGCAATTATTTCTTGGTGCGCTAATTTTTTTGTCCATGAATTTGGGACTTTGACATATAAATATATTAACTGTTAAATTATTGTAAGTTATTATTTTTTGCTAGTAAATTTTATTTTCATGATTAAAAATTTAATTCTATTAAATCGTGCTCATTTTAAGATTATGTAAATTTTCCATGATTACTGACTGACTGAATTTTATACATAACGATATTGTGATATTTTTACAAACCTAATTATAATTAAGCCCTCGTTTTTTCTTAGAATTCTATTCGCAAGTAGTTTAACGGAATTCCACAAAGTTGGATATTCTACAGCAACTGAAGGAACCGTGGAGCTTATTACATTCTTGCTCATTGTAATTTTTGAAATATTGTGTGTTCCAGAAACTCATAACTTTAACTTGAAATCCATCTATACCAGATGTTGCCGTTGCTTGAGTTGAAATAACAGCTAGAGATGGAGATAATACAAGTATTTATAATACAGAAAATATTTAGAATTAATTTACTTAAATTTAAGCAGTAAAGGGGGTATAAATGTAAATCACACCTTTGAAGGTGCTGCGTATTTAAACTTATAGTATAAAGTACATGTTTTGACAAAGACTTTACGTCCGTCCGATCCGTTTCTTGTTTACAGTCAGAGTGCCCCAGTGCGGGGTCGTAATCTGGCGCGCTCAGTCACAGTTTAGTGAGGAGTGTAGGTAGGGTCGGACCATAACCTTTGGGGGCCCCCTAAATAATTAAAATTTTTGCCATTTTCCTAAAAAAAAATATGTGCGGGAAAATTTAAAATATATGAAACTTAAGGGTTTTTTTTTTTTTTTCATACAATCTAAATACGTTATGAACAATTACATAATTTACAAAAAAAACTTTTCCACGCTTTTGAGCGCTTCAAATTCTTTTATTTGCTCATCATATTTTAAGTCTTTGGGGAGATCAGTATTAATAGAAAGAAGTGATAAATAAATAAGCCTAGTATTTGTCATTGTTGTCCTATATTTGTTTTCCATATAGGACATTTTAAGGCACGCACGCTCCGCTTCTCAACTAGTAATATGGAGCGTTAGAAAAATCTTTAAAATTTGTATATAAATTTGGAAAAACGTCAACAAGTTTGTTTTCAAAAATTAAATTGAACATACCTCTACAAGTGTAGGACTCTAGCTCAGTTGTTTTTATTGTTGGATAAACTTTGAATTAAACACCTTCATTTACTAAATGTTGGTCTATGTTATCTGAATAGTAATCAATACCGCGTACACTTTCCAGGCCAACGTTCCTCTTACTTTGATCTTGCAAATGCATCAAAAATTTTAATTTCTTATTATATTCTGCATATATATATACAGTGGCGCACACAAGGGGGTGGTCCTGGGGGTCCGGACCCCCTAAAGCCCTTGATTTTTTTTCCGATTGATTAAAATTCTAAGTATATAGTACGTAAAATTTAATTAAGTATTTGTTATTAATGATCAATTTTATTAATGCTAATTATTTATCTAATAATTAGTTTTTTACTGTGTTTTGTTTCCGAAAATCAACAAAATCAAAAGGAGCATAATACAAGAATGGAGAACTTTCGAACCCCTTGAAAAATTCCTGTGTGCGCTACTGTATTTATACATGTGGTTTCTTCTATTTAAATCAAGGATTAGCTTATCTAACGCAACAATAAGCGTGTCCCATACACAGCTTTTTCTGTGGATTTTGAAATAAGTCGTCTCTTGGCCACATCGCTATATTCTATTTCTACTCTAGGATTTAATTTTTTGGCTGCGTTTTGATACTCCTTTTGTTTTTTATCTGATTCATATCGTACATGGCTCATAAACGTTTTTAATGACATATATATATAATTAACTTATTCCCTTCACTAATGTCCAAACCAGGAGTCTGTAATTTTTTGTTAATTGAATTAAATCTTTCTAAAATTTCTTCCTCAAATATAATTAAAATGGCAGTTTTGAGTTTTGTTAACTTATTAGTTAAATTTATACTGCCTCTTTTCGAAAATCAATTTTCTTATTTTCATTGTCACTAAATATGTCTTAAGAATATTCTTGATATTACTGAAGGAGATTAGAACTCAGCACCTTCGGTTCCGTGCACACGTAACTTAACCACTAGACTAAAAGGACCACTTCAGTCCGGAGGCTGTTAATGGCTTATATAGTTACCACCGCCATACATTCCCCTACAAGTGAGTCGGTGGATAGGCGAACGAACTATACAGTTATGGTGAGCGTGTGAATTGTTGCTGTTGCGTCATGTGTGTCTGACGATTTGAGTGTTGCGTCTTGTAGATATGACGGCTTGAGTGTTGCGTCATGTGGATCTGACGACTGGAATGATGCATCATGGGGATCTGAGGGCTTGCGTTGCTGCGTCATGCGTGTCTGATGGCTTTTGGTTGCTTTTGCGGCAGGTAGATGGCACCACGACAGCTGCGTGAAGGTTGCGTTTTTTCAAAGTTCAGCCAGGGTCACTAATGAAGGATATTAAAACACGGCACCTTCTGTGTTCCGTAAGCACGCAACTTAACCTCTAGACTAAAATGATCACTTCAGTCTAGAAGCTGTTACTGGCTTATATAGATACCGCCACCACATTACCATAATTATCTTTTAAGGCTTCAATAACATCGTAGTGACAAGACCATCTGGTCTGACTTAAACTTTTTAAGGTAAATTTCAGTTTAATTTCACGATTTAGAAGTTCCCACCTATGGGTCAAAGCAGAAAAGAAAACATACGTGTTGCACTAAACCAAAGAAGTTCACGATTTCAGTTGCAACCTTAACTGATTCTGCACTAACGAGATTAAGAGAATATGCAGCATACGGCGCAAAATTAGTAAATTTATTTTTTTCTTTTAAAAAAATGTACACTCCATTCGATCGACCGGACCTATTAGCAGCTTTGTCAAATGACTGTCCCCTACAATTATCCAATAGCAGTCCATTTGTTTCTTGTAGAAAATGAAGTAAGCATAAGCCAGTGTGACTGCTAACCTTAATTAATGAGACTCATCTTTCATACACCCGAAAACAATATCGGAGTACAATAGCAAGTTGGTCATTATGGAACAAATAGGATGTTTAATCCATCACAATTGAATAGTACTTACTTTGTGTCATCGTTATTTATTTGAGTTGCAATTGTTTTAATGATTTGCCCTTTAATGGTACCCCTCTAATGATCTCAATTATTTGCTCATATATTGTTTTTGATTCGTTGAGTATGAACGATTTTGGTCGTAATTCTCGCTGTTCAATATGTTCACGAACGAATGAATGGGTCGAACTCTGCTAACATAACATTTCCACTCTGAGGAGAACTAAAAACTTCCTCGGTACCCTTCTAATTGATAAACCAAATACTTGACTACCGAAATAACCCGTTTGAGGACATTGTGGTAATATTCTGTATCTTTTTTTAGTTGCTGCTGTAACTGTCTATCTAAAACAGACTTATTTTCTTTTCGAGGCAACCAAACTAACATTGAATTTTTATGTTCAATAGAACTTTTATGATTTTCTTAACAACTGGTTATACAGTGAATACGCACAAGTGTAGATGTCATGAATTAATCCAAAAATAAATTCTGAAGACATGACAAATAACACATTTCATGTGAAAGGATATAATCAATAAAATTATTACTTAGAGATTTAGACCACGAACCCACGTCAACGTATAATTCTCAAACTCATACCCAACATTTTCTAAACACTTTTCAGTCGGGGCATTACTGATGTCCCCTGGCTAAACAATATCTTTTTTAGAAGGCTGCTGGCCATCGTAATCATGCTTTTTTTCGTCATTAATATTTGCTTGTTGTGTTTCTCTGTTTTCTTTGGCTGAGTTCCTTTCCCTTTCGCTTGTTAATGTATCTGCGTTTGTTATATTCTTGTTACTTTGTTCCATTGTAAAAAATTGACTCATTTAATTTTTTCTTTTTCTCAATTTAACAGTAGTATTTGTTTTGCCGCTACACTTTTATATTTTCTACCAGACACATTTATATTGTTAACTAAGTGCTTGATTTTCCTGAAAATCAATTTAAAAGTTTTGGTCATAATATTAAGATAACACAACCGCGATGCGCTTAATAAACTAAAAATATTCTAATAAATTTTTACAAAGTATAGTATATTTCTGAGGTAATTTAAAAAAAGTACCTAGTAAATTTTAAAAAATAAAAAAATTCCTTGTCTATACTCGCTAAAACCTAAAACGCTGATTATTATTATTTATTAGCTCATCAGTTTAAAGAGGATTTTATAAAAATAAACTTATAATTATTTGCCCAACTTTAAATAAATATTTTTTCCGTTGTCATCTATTATTTGCTGTTGCTACCTATACTTAAAAAAAACCCGACTTATTATGAAAATCAAGACTATTTTACATTTATCCATAATATTCGCGGTGAATCTCCATAATCCACATAAACTGATTGTTAGTTTTTTATATCCTATAGAAGTAATTAAGTTACTTAACACAAATTTTAAGACAACATACATATTTATGGGAAATCCTGATGTTTTCAATCCTTGAAAAATTGAAAATACAGAAAATACTTAATCATTACTTCAATATCTTCCTATTTAAATGATTTAGAAATGTGTATCGGCACTTACTTTTTACTTGAAACTTGAATAAACAGGTACCTAAGTATGTTTTAATTGCAGGTAGTAAGTACAAGACACAGCACCAAATCAGTATATTATTGTAAATTAGAATTATTATAGCACAAAAATAAATGGCTACAGAAATAGTGTCACTATATTTGTATAAATGCTTCATGCTCGCCTGCGCCGCTCTATGATAAAGCCTCTGTCTATTAATTATTAATTTCCGCGTATTCGGTGGTAGGGAGGACGAACAAAAGAGTAAATTTCTCTTGCTCTTGAAAATGAAAATAAACTTGATATGGTATTTGATTTTTGATTTTTATTCTTTTACTGGGGTTTATTATTTTATTACTATTTTGAAATTTATTATTTTATTACATCTTTTTCTGTTTGTTATCTTGAATGGGGGCCCTGGGCTGCAGCCCATTTAGCCCATACGTAGATCCGGCCTTGAGTGTAGGGAACACTAGGGAGGGGCAACTAGCGACCCTCAACGAGTTTATATAGATCTCGCCAAGACAATCAGAAAACCCGCTTTGAACCGAGATTTTTCCCGAGTGTGATCAAAAATTCGTCTTTTATTTTTTACTATTAAAAGAAAAACAAAATACCTGAAAGTTTCTGCTAAGATTAGATATCATCTACAGAGTATGGAGAACGTGACTGCCAGAGGATTTGAGCCTATATATATTAAGTTTGCTCTGTCATCCCATTATTGTTAATATTAATACAGCGAGGAGCTCTAGCTTGAAGTCAGATCACTATGTGAGGAAAATATTGAATACTAGGCATGACTTTTACATATCTTTGGGAACCGAAAATTTTGACCTGTGAAGAAATTTGCGGGGAAACTGTTCTTTATATTTTAGTCCACAAATATTCCTACCCAAAGCGTTTCTTGCATGAAGAAAGATTAATGATAATATAAAAACAGATGCAAGTTGCCTTGCAAGCTATGAGGAGAATTTCAACAAGCAATCGAAATTGTAGAACAGTGTGATAAGGTACATTTGTCTTATTAAATTGTTTCTGAAATTAAATGTGCTTGTGAAAATAATACTGTGTGATTAAAAAAAT
Organism: Trichonephila inaurata madagascariensis; assembly: GCA_019973955.1. Classification (NCBI taxonomy): domain Eukaryota; kingdom Metazoa; phylum Arthropoda; class Arachnida; order Araneae; family Nephilidae; genus Trichonephila; species Trichonephila inaurata. The sequence goes on from BMAV01003100.1 coordinate 144,253, forward strand.
GAAAATAAATGTGATTAAATAAACTGAATAAAACTATTATTACTTTATTTAACTTTTATTTATTTTTTCAATTTCTACTATTAGCTCACACTCTATATATTTATTTATCTTGGTGAAATTTACAATCGTTAATAAAACACATTTTGTTGTTGTTGCTGCTCATGCCACTGTCTGACATAGTCAGATCGAGGCCCACGAAATTCATCGTGGCAATGGGCTAGAAGTACGTCTGTCGTTAGGCCTTAGCCTTGAGCACCATACAGATGACAGTACGATTTAGCTCGAAGAAATTCCCGAAGGAACGATAGATGGCGACATCACCTATCTCCACCTCCACAATTTAGGCATGGAACTGAATTGGAGGGAAATTTTCTCCAGTTCTCTGCACTCGTGATTCAGCCCACAAGCCTTTCGGACCCACTGATTTAACGAGCACGTACTCCGCGTGTACTCGGAGGGTATTTGGCGGTACGGGCATCAAACCCAGGCCTTCCGGTCCGGAGTCCAGTGCTCTGACCACTAGGCTAACCACGACTCTAAAATACATTTTAAAGCGCTCCATTGAGCTGAAATTTTATATACAGGATTATTTTGGATGACAATACAGTAATTTAATTATAATCAATAAAAATTAATTGATTAAAACTAATTAATTACACACACAGCCAAGTTGACATTTCTTTTTGGCGACTTGGAGACTCTTTTGGCGAATTGTGTCAGAACTTAAAAAGGTTTTTTTCTCACGTTTAAAGCATTCAGTTGAACTCAAATTTTATAGACATGATTGTTTGGGATGACAATTCGATACCTTAATGATAATGAATAAAAATGAATGACCACTTAATGTTGTGATTCTGTCCTATGTATATACATATTTATATTAATTGTAACTATTTAATAAAAAGAAGTTAAAATAAAAAATTTTCTTTGTTGATCTAAGTAGAAATAGACTTTAAAAAAAAATTTGTATTACTTGTTTTTATGAAAAATGCAATCATTTTAAGGTATCCGACTACGTTCGGAACCGTGATATTAAAAAAGCGCATAAATGGATAATTTTCATGATATTAAATGTGTCACTTGGATTAGAATATATGTATAAAATTGTTTTAAGGACATTTTGGCAAAAAGGAATTATTCATATACAGTATTTTAGCAAAAAAATTAACTTAGAATAACCTTTTTTCAAAATGTTCTCCTTTTATAAAAAATGCTTCTAAAATAATACTATTTTTCTTATTTAAAGTAAAGACTTCTCCATAAAGTCTGAACTATTTTTTTTTTTGAAAAATTCACATTATTTTCATAGTTAGAACCCATTGAAATAATTATTGGCGTTTTTTTTCTTAAAATTTCTCCCCTCCGTTGTCGTAAAACATGGATAAGCCCACTTCTAAGTTATATATTTCAAAAATTCTTGTTGAGCCTTTGTACAGAGGTCTGAGCTATATACAGGCAAAATATTATTATAATAGAAGCATTTTTCACAAAAGGAGAATATTTTGAAAATGGATCATTCTATGCTCATTTTTTTGTCAAAATATTGTACTTAAATAATTTTTTATTGTAATACTATTCTTAAAACAATTTTATATACATTTTCTAATCTAAGTGACACTAAATATCATAAGTGTTATCCATTTATATGCTTTTGCAAAATCACGGTTCCGAACGTAGTCGGATACCTTAAAAGGTTGCAGCCCTTCGGTAAACTCCGCTCCCACAATGTGACCCGCAAACCAAAGGAATTCGCCCCTCCCTGATCTATACAAAACTTCGTTGCATGTCGTTATTGCTCCAAATTAATAAGTAGTATTTTTTTTCAGGAAAGAAATCATTAAAATATATATCTGTTTCCGAAATAATTTCCTATTCTATCCGTAAAGCTTTAATTTATATCTGGCATCAGTCCTTTCGTTTATTAATTAGAGTCGCATTATTTGGCAAAATGAAATGCTGCATTTTGGCTCTTATATATTAAAAAAAAATTTAATTAATTTCATGGAAGTTTTTTTTCTTAAAAACAAATTAATAGGGGGGGGGAAGTTTTTTATTATGTAACTTCCTTACAGAGCATCTTACGTAGTGTTTTTTTTTAAAGAAATTCTTCAAAAGTTCTATTTTTAATCAGAAATTTTCTTAATCAGAGGCATTCTCAGTTGTACCATTTGTTATTCCATTGTTATTTGCTATTGTTGCTCATTTAGCATTTTTAATATTAATTATTCTAAAAGTATAAAGAAGTTAATTATTGTAATGATACATTAAGAATTTTTAATATGCTTTTACGATTGTATAATTAACCTTTAATGCTACTTTAGTGACTTTAGTTTTTTTTTTTTTTTTTTCATTAAAGAAGTAATTTCGAATCACACATGTAACATTCATACATCTACTCTATGATATAAATAAAGGATTTTTATGTAGTAATAATTTTTTTTCAGTTTGCGCTTAAAAATGAGACTTAGGACCCTTACCCAACCCTCATCCCAATAAAAAAAGAAAATCAAAGTAAAGACATTACGCGACAATAAATTCGCAGGAGAAATTTGGGACTCCGGATGAACACACATTGTTGTAAAAATAACTCATATTATTTGGTTCAAACAGTTTAATATCAAGCAAAAATATAAACCGAGGGAGCAACCCAATGAATTGGATTCCCAAGACAAATAATTAAGGATTTAATTTAGCGATCCAACGAAATAGCACTCGTCGGATCTCACTCCGGTCTGAAGCTCCGGTTCAACAAGGCTTCCGAAAGTCGCTTCATTAATCTCAGATTAAAAACAGCCTAACGACTAGCTCTAACACTCGCTTTCCTAGTGTTTAAATAGTACTTAAATTAGCATAAAATCAAGTTTTCTCTACGGAAGGCGGTTTTAAACTCAAACGAAGAACTAATTTATCCCAAGAGAATTCGTAGAAGGGCGCGAATAGGACCCGTCACAAAGAATGATATAATTATTCCCTTTGAAATATTTATATAAAAACCCCAAGAGTCTTTGTTTTTTGTTTTTTTCCTAGCCTATATAAATCGGATACAGAGAGCTTTAATTTAGAAGTTAAAGCTTGACAGAGATTGTGTGTATCACTAGCTTCATGACTACGGATGTTTATTATTAAATAAACTTTGAATTCGTGCGATTGAGAAATTTGTTAATTGTTTTTTGTTCATTGCTCGTTGTGATTACCGGATATAGTTCCAGAATAAATTACGGTTTACTCCGAATGAACTGTCTGCTAATTTACTAAATGCATGTGACGCCTAATCACATGATAACTGCAATCCCTTGTTTCCAGCCAATCAGTTCTTAAATTCAGGTGACGTCACAGTCATTTGACTATTGCAATCACGTGTTTCCAATCAATCAGTTCATGCGCTTCGCTGTTGACATTTTTTGCGTTTTGTAGAAACCATCTTTCAAAACATTCGTAATTATCAACAATAATAACAAAACGCTTTGAATGTAAAAGTCACACATAGTATATGATTTTTTATTTTAATTTTGAAAACTTTTTGAAGAATCTTAATACTTGAGCATCTTTACCCTATTATCAAAATTGAAATTTTATCTAAATCAACAATTATCTATCAACAGTAGAACAAAAATTCCAAATATAATGTCAGTTTTCGATTCGAATGAAAACACGGAATTGAATTTATCATATGACCATCGTAAGTTTTGCAACTGTCGCCCATGCGGTATAGTGGTTAGCGACGCTGACTGCCGTGCCGTAGGGCCTAGGTTCGAATCCCGGAGAAGACATGGATGTTTGTAAATGTATAATGCCTTCGCGGCATGGGGGTACTCTAAATAGTCGTCGAGCCGCAAGTCCTCTCGTGAGGTTGTTGGAAGGGGGAAAGAGGTGAGAGGCCCCTGACCACACTCAGGATGTTCTCCCACAAAATTGGGGTGAAACCGAGCTAAATCGTTCTGTCACCTGTATGGTGCTCAAAGATATGTCTAACAACAGGCGTCACTTAGCCCTTTACCATGATGAATATCGTGGTCCTTGATCTGACCTTTGCCGATCAGGTGGCATTAGTAACAACAACAAGTTTTGCCCCTTGCGTTGACCTTCCCAGCATTTCAAAGATGATCCACCACGTAACAGTATGTATTTTATCATATTTTTTAAAAAAAATTCCATGGTTACTTTAGATCAGGGTTTTTAAAGTTTTTGTATTTTACTTAGGCTTTAACGAGATTTTATAGTAATTGCATTTAAAATTTTAATTGTTTTCTACATCACTATGAGAAAGATTTTCTTCATTTTGTTGTTTCTGTAACAAGGTCATCACTCTGTTAATGCATCTTTATTTAGTTTTCATACAAAGAAATTCTTTTTTATTTATTTATTTATTTATTTATTTATTTATTTATTGTCAGATGAAAAGAAAGACAAAATTTTTAAACTTAACATTTAGTTAATGCCAAATATATTTCAGTTCTTAAGTGTTCTATAAAGAAGATTTGAAGAATTGAAATTCTTTGAATCAAATCTCAAGTTTTAGAAAAGCAAAAACACAAATAAATTACTATAACAGTACTTAAATTTTCAAAAAGAAGAAGAAAATTATTCTAGTACATCCGAAACTTTTAAGTATGCCAAAGAAATTTCTTTGGTGATCTTGCATTCTCTTTTTACTTACGTGATTAGCTAAAAGTACAGCTTGAAGGCTAAACGTGTAACACATAGCTAATGTGATTGAAAGCAAATTTGGTTGTTTTTTTTTGTCAATAGTTACGCTGAACAGTTGTTTTTTTTAATGCAGAGAAGCGTGCATAGGGTACACAGGAAGTTTCCATGATTATCATGCTTTCTTTCTAGAATATCTTTTAGATTGTTCGCTATATTTGCTCAGACGAAGAGATATATAGAGACTGAGGCAGAATTCTAGTACTAATAAACTCAAACTCAGTGGCGCAATACCCCATGACGGCCAGGGCCTACTTTGCCTATCCCAGTAATGGTACTAATATTTGCTAAAACGACTAAAACCAAATTTTAAAAAACTAATATTTACTAAACTAATATTTATTAAAAGAGATTTTTAAAATTATAATTCCTGTATGTGGAACAGTAATTTGCTTATATCGGTTTATAGAAAGATTGTTTTGAATTTCTTACTTCGAAATAATAACTTATCGATATACAAAATAGATAAATTCAATAATGTTAAGAAATTCTACAAATACTGTTTGTATTATGACTATCCCATAAACTTCTTAAGGACATGTTATACATCATGAATACATTATACGTCTTGTAACTTGCCAATACCACCACACAGTACTAGGATTACTAAGTCAGTTTGCTAGTATTTTTGCAGTGAAGATTAAAAACACTTTTCTCACTGTTTACGCTTTCTGCACAAACATTCTGGAACATCCTATACATTTACAAATTTTTACATTTTAACAACCTGCCAAGTTTCATTAGCATGCATCTCTTTTGACATGCTACTATATGTGATACACATTCACATATATTTTTGATGTGTTCAGTAGATATAAAATCCTTTCAAGATTATTAATTTCTTTGAAAAATGTAGTGAGTTGAATTTTTAAAATTCTCAAGATTTTCTGTTCGAAAGAATTAACTTGCGACACACCGGACACGAGTTCGGGACCATTACCTTGTCGATCGTAAGAGAGTGCTTGTAATGAAATCCATAGCACGTTATAAGAAAATTTTTATACTAAGCACTTTATTGGTACCACTCATGAGGGTCAAGGCCTACTGTGCCTGCTTCAGGCGCTGAAGGGCATGTGCAGATGTTCCCGTCAGGTACGCAATCTGACGCGAAACCCCCAAGTGTTTAGTTCAAAAGCAAGATTGGTACTCATTTATCGACTCACTTGAGAAATGAAAGGCCGAGTTGATCTTGCCCAGCCCGGGATTTGAACTCAGGCCCTGTGACGTGGAAGCGCGATACGCTACTACTAAGCCACTGGGCTTCAAATACAGTCGAACCTCTACGTAACGAATATTGCGAATTTTTCTATATAGCGAACTTCTTCCCGGAACTTTGAACATTTCACGATTTTCTTCGTAAAATAACTTCTCTATAGCGAAGTGCATTTTCTATATAACGAACTTTTTCTTTTGCGATTCAATTTTTGTTCTCCCTTTTTTTTTAAAGTATTTATGAAAAAATTTTAAGTTATTCTCTCTTTTACACATTTTTAGTGGTCATACATCTTGAGCTTGTTCTGTCCTAACTCGTCGAGAGCAGTAGACTTCTGAACGTTTCATCTAAGAAGTGCAACCCTTAACCTCCATTGCCCAGTTCACTAGAAACATCTTCGATATCCTCTTTCACCCTCAATGGAGTTGTCCCGTGTCCTTCATGTTCTAATTATAAAATTATATGTTTAAAATTACTTGTATGCTTTAAATTATAAAATGTCCTTAAAATTCATCAATTTTAATATAAAATTATTTCCTTAATGTTGAAAATACAGTAAATTCTTCGACATTCTTTTTCCTTGTTTTCCTTGCAGTTTTTTTTTTTTTTTTTTGATGGGTAAGATATATAAAATAAACATATACTAATTTTAAAAAAGATGTGAATAATTCCTTTTTTAATGTACAGTTTTTATGAATTTAAAGTTGTTTTACGTGGTTTATAAAGTATATTAAATGATGAACCTCTATATAACGGATTTTCCATATAACGAACCTTTTTCCGGGATATAGCGACTTCTTTATATAGAGGTCCGACAGTTCTTTATTTCAATTATCGAAAATCTTACGGAAAAAATATTTTTAGAGATAAAATATTTTTACACTTGCGTGTATTGTTACAGAAAGTTGCTATTAAAAGTTAAAAAAAAGCATTTTACTGCTCTCCTTAAGAAAGGATTTCGCGTTAAAAATAACGAAACATGTTTAATAAAAATTTACACCGGAGAGGGATTTTTTGGTCTGTTAATGAATTTCCGACTTATGTAAATGACGCCAATTTCCTTTTTTCTATAATTAATGTCATGTTTTGTCTAAAAAAAAATTCATTTCCTCATGCCTCATTAACTTTTTTTTGTTTCGTTACTTTAGTTCTGCATTTCCTTTTCAAAAGAAGGTTAATGTCAAATTAATTAATTAAAATCTTTTATTACTCTAACCGCATCTACAATTATTTCACATTTCGATTTCCACTTCTGAGAATTATCTTATTTATTAGAAATTCTTTCTTACGACATTTTATCACGATAAATACATTCATGAAATATATTAATTAGCATCTGTAATACATGAAAATACAGTTTACAATAAAATTATTGATATATTTGGGAGCAGGTTATTCCTGCAACATTAACAACATTTCTCCATTACAGTTTTAGACATAATATTGTATACTAACCGTCACCCGACCGCTTCTCTGTGTCATGTTTTAAAGTTGTATACTATCTAAAGTTATTGATATCTTTCAATTAGATTAAGAAGCATTCTTATAGCCCTTGCCTCTTGATTTAAACAGGGTAGGACTTGAATTACTTAGTTTAACTGGCCTTTTTCACCTCGACTTACGCAAAACCCGTTCTAATTGTACCTGAAGGAAGATAAGAACTGGTTACCTTCCGATCCGAAATTGAGTATCTTAGCCCCAAGACAAAACGATCGTCATCGCATGTAGGCTATTTTACTGGTTTATATATCACACCTCCACACTACCCCCTTGCCAGTGATTCGGCGAATAGGTGAACGAACGATATTATATTCGCTGCAAGCGTGTGAGCAGTTGCGTCACTTTCAGTGCGACGGCTTTGTGGGTTGCATCATCGTGTGTGATGGCTTATAAGTTGTGCCATAGTGTGTGACAGCTTGATTGCGTCATCGTGTGTGACGGCTTGGTTGCCTTTGCGGTGGATAAATGGCGCCATGACTGCTGCGGTTCTCTTTGCACGACCAGGGTTACCAATGAAGGAAGATTAGAACTGAGCACCTTCCGATCCAAAAACGAGTATCTTAGCTATCATGTCAAAATGATCGTCATTGCATGTAGGCTATTACTGGTTTATATAGATATTACACCGCCACATACCTATAAATAAAATCATCATGCTTGCTTATTTTCAAGTATATATGTGTCTAATAGTTCAAAAACAGAAGTTCATTCGTATCTATAAATTTCTTGGAACCCACCCCTTTTGCCAGTCGATTTCCAAAATGAACCTCTACATAACAAAACAAAAGGAAAAAACCTATTTGCCAAATTTCAGTTGAATACTTTTAAATGTTCAGAAAGATTTTTATCTGCTATACTACCTTAATTCCCTTTCGGAGTCGATTTCCGCAAAACTCGTTCTTACTTGCACACCATACTTTTGAAAATGAATTTTTGTTAACTGTTGTATTATATTTTTAGATAAAAAAAACCGCCCATTCAAACATAAAATAAATTTTTAGAATGCTGAATATGAAGGGTATTATCTCTCTTAAAAACATTTAAACGGGGCTCTTAAAGAAGATGAAATAAAAAATAGACTGTGACATTCTAAATTTGTTTATTGTCAAAGAAAAATTAACCCCGTTATGTTCACTAAGCTAAAGAAGAATAAGTGCTTCTAAATTAAGAAAATCCAAATGTACTTTCGAAACTAAGAACACTTTTAAGAAAGAAAAAAAATACTTTTTAAAAAAGGGAAATAATTGTTTTTAGAAAAACAAACAAAATTGTCTTTAATGCAATTAAATTACATTGAATTTCCTTTTAATAGTGTAAAAACATTTTTTTTTTAGTTTTTTACTTGACCTTTTTCGGGTCCTGTTTAAATAGGAAAAGATTTCAATAGTGTGCGTGTATACGTATATACGTATAAATAGATACAGATGTTTACTTTTTTATTTACATTTTTTTGTTTTTTTGTTTAGCTTTCATTTAATTATTTTTTGTTTTATATCGAATCTGTAAAATAAGTTTTCATAAACTATTTTATTATATGAAGTCATATTCGTACCATCGAACGTAATATAATCGACACAAAAGATATACAAAGGAAAATGATGATTTACTTGGCTTACTTCTAAAACACTATAGGTGGCCATGATAGCCTAGCAGTCAAGTTTACAGATTCGTGTTTTGTGAATTCGAAAACTCGCCTTGTAGAGGGGGTCGTTGCTGACTCTGGCTGTTTTTGTCGAGGTTCAAACGTCCTCTCATATTGGCATGGTGTGGCATTTCGAAGAGAAGGGTGCCTGCTCAGGTGTCATCCTCGTCACTTGATCACCGTTCAAAATTACGAGGTCCGTCGCCAATAGCCCTCATACAGCTTTAGAGTACAATATTAATACAACTCTTACTCGCGCCAAAACTCTATAGTTTTCTGATACAGGTATATGAAGTTTAATCTTATTCTGCGTGATCTTTCTTCTTTTTTATCGATTTTTTTTTACCTCGAGTTTGCCTTCCTTTTCTGAAGATGTATATAAAAATATGCAAAAACGTTGGCAAGATTCGCGTGTTCTAGTTTTGTTTAAACAACTTCATTCTTCAAGAACTGTGAACTGCATTTCACACCTTAATGAGAAAAAATAAGCTCATCCATCATTGTAGAAGTTGCTAACTAACTTTGAAATATGTTTAACTAGGAATATTTTTCTAATTTCGTATATTTGTAATTGCAATTTACATTTTGTTGCCATTTCCTTTCCAAATACTTCGTACTTCACTTCTCTTAACTAAAAATTAGTGAATATTTTCTACAGAAAACTATTAATTATGTATATATAAAAACAATTTTTGTGATGAACGTCATAAAAGGCGAATAGAGTTTAAAACTATCACGCCTACGCTAGAACGTGGGAAAAAATGGGAACCAAAGAAAAATCTAAATGCTTTCCCATGACAGAATGACCGAAATGTTTCACAAACTAACCGAAGTTCTTTAACTATTAATAACCAAAAGCACCAAGTCTGCTTATCATAGTTCGAAGATTTAAAAAAAATGTTCAAGAATTTTCATCGCACACAATTTTATTTTTTAAACTGAGTTATTTCGAAAATCTTTCTTTTTGTCAGAGAGCTGTAAATATTACTGAAAGTTTAGAAAGTTGAGTCATTCACCTTTTAAAGTTAATTGTTTCTATAGAATATTTACTAAATTGAATTTATTTGATTTGTTATAAAATTCTGTAAACATTCACTAAATTTCGAAGACAGTAGTTAAATTGGTTTAAAATTGTGTGTGTGTGTGTGTGTGTGTGTGTGTGTG
>BMAV01003100.1:154575-164582 GCA_019973955.1 Trichonephila inaurata madagascariensis
GTGTGTGTGTGTGTGTGTGTGTGTGTGTGTGAGAGAGAGAGAGAGAGAGAGAGAGAGAGAGAGATTAAGTTTGTTAAATCATAAGATCCACCCTTGATTCCATTTATGTTCACTGTTGGGAATATTGTGGGTTATCACACCCATTAAATTAAACTCAGCCTCAAAATCCTAATGTTGCTGATCAATAACGTTCAGGTGACATATTTAAAAGTATTTTTGTTTTGAATTTTTTTTTTTTTTACTTTTCCGTTCAGGTGGGGAAGGCGATAAAGTCACCAAAAATGTTACAACCGACGCCAAACCAAATAATTCCACATGTAACCTTTTACCACTACATTTTTAAAACAAATCGTGGGCTTGTCTTAGCAGTGATGTCTTTTTATAGTCCAGTCATATTAGTCAAAAATAAGGGTCAACTCTACGGAATGAGAGATAATAACCTGAAAATATTGGTATAGACCTTTATTTTGGCACTCTAAATGTTGTCTCAAAATTCTCATAAAATCTCGTGTCCGCGTCTTAAGATATTTAAGGTCAAAGGTCAAAAAATCATTTTTTTTAATGCAAATGTCTCTTTTTTTATAGCATAATGCTATTTACATAAATATTGTTGTTATTTAGTATAAATATTGTAGAAAATAAAGTTTTCTATAACTTTTTTGTTTGAAACACTTTTTATGCATCAAACTATTTTTGAGATAAAGGGTGTTGAACGCGCAACGCTTAGCTATCTACAGCATAATGCAAGATCAACCGTTAGTTACATGATTTAATACGCTGTATAAAAAGTCTATAAACCTTAAAAATATATATAGTTACAAACAATTGGCCTTTGTTATGACATTACAATACTTTTAGTAATTGTGTTTTCATTAATCAAGTATATTTCATAATAACCCTCATCTGTACATGTAATTAAAAAATAGTTAACTGAAATTATAGACTTTAATTATATTTTAATATATGCTAATTACATTTTAAGTGGAAAAAAATGAAGTACAATTTCTTTAAAATGTATAAATCTTCCAATTTGTTTCTTTCTGTACAGAGATTATAACTGGACCTGCGGACCCCTATTATACGAACGTTCTATTCATAGCTAGTTAAAAGACAAATGTTTAGCTGTATAGTAAAGACAGATTCCGTTTTCAACAAACCAGTCTCTACTAGACACGTTTATACGTTTTTTTTTAATTGTATTTTGGCAACGACAGACGTAAAATTTTGAGAGATATGGCTGATTTGAGTTTTATATGTTGTTCAAGCATGCGCAGTGGGCGCCGCCCGGCGATGATTATGTGTATTTAGCGTAACGAGAATTAGAGTTTTCAGAGTGTGTGGGAAATCAGACGAGCGAGAGAGCGTGGAATTACGGTGCCCATCACAAGTGTTCCGACATACGCCCCGAGCACAACCGAGAGAGGAAATAAAAGGTGTTTTATCAACATCCTCGTCTGGTTTCCTGAGAGCAAAAACACATAGGGACCACTCCCCAACATTTGGTCCTTTCTGCTGAGCCGGAGAAGTGAGCTATTCAAGGTGACGTGAGTAGTGGTCTCTTTTATGTGTTTTTATTGTTGTAAATTGAGGACTAAATTAATTTTAGAAAAATGTTTAAGAACTGCCGTAAGGAAGATCTTCGGATCGTAGCTCTTGAACTTGGCGAGACTGTTGCTGAAAAAGTAACTATTGTTGAGTTAACTGAAATTATTAAAGAAAATAAATATTTTAAGGAGAACGTTGAATTACTTAAGGAATTAATTCAACATACGATCGAGGACCGTAAGAAAGCGGAGGAAGACCGTAAAAAAGAAGCGGAAAATAGGTTACGAGAAAAGGAGCTTGAACTTGCACGTTTACATGTTGGAGTTAATTCAGATAACCAGAGAACACAGGTGAGGTTTGTAACTCGCTGGATGCGTTGGTGAAAAGTGTTCGCATCCTAACGGTGAAGGTGCCTAATAGACCTGAAAGTTGGGTATTCTTTTTCGCTTCGTTAGAAAGAGCCTTTGTATCAAAAAATGTGCCCGAGAAATTTAAGTCGGAGATTTTATTAAATTTGTTGGGAGAAAAAGCTTCAAATGTGTTAACATATGTTAAAGATGACGAGCTTAACAATTATGGAAAAACTAAAATCAATTATTCTAAGTGAATACGAACCAAGTGCAAATCAATTCCTTGAACAATTTAAAAAAGCTACGCGTCATCCAAATGAAACATATATTCAATATACTTCTCGCTTAATTACAAATTGGCAGTATTACTTAAAATTAAGGAAGGTCTCTGATTTTGACAATTTAAACGATCTTATTGTGTCCGAGACAAAATTTTCAGTTCGCTTGAAAAAGAAGTAGCGTCACACATTTCCGTTCGAGCAGGAAATGATTGGTTTCGCCTACTGGAGCTTGCCAAAGAAATAGACTTGTATAAAACTTCTCGAGGAAAGAGCTTAAAAACCTTTGCCGACTGTCCTTACTAGAAATAATCCAATGAAAAACGCGTAAAGGGTATTTTTGAGTGAGGTTAAAGATTATAAATGTATTTGTGTTGCGCTGAATAGCATCCATTATATAAGTGTGTAGTGTATTTAAAAGAGAGAAAAATTAAGAAATTGATCTGACCTTTGCTTTAATTGCCTTTCTACATCTCATAGAGCGAAAGACTGTAAATCGAGATTTGTTTGTTCTGAGTGTCAAAAGAGGCATCATAAAACGATTCATTATACAGAGAGAGCGCAAAACCAATGAAGTAAGAAATTCCACCTTTGAACCTCTAAACACATCAGCGCCAGTCTTCGAGCCGGGAGTAGAACTTCATAACTTACTAACCGCAACGAGTATAAACAAAAAAAAAAATGTGTTTTGCTAAGTTCAGCAATTTGTTATATAAAGTGTGAAAATGGTTTATTCCCAGTCAAAGCAATTCTAGACAGCGGGAGTACCTCGAACTTTTTAACTGGGAGCTTGTGTGATTTAATTGGATTGAAAAAATACAAAACTAATGTTTCGGTTTCTGGACTAAACAAATCAGTAATTCCGATTGACTCGCGCGTTTCAGTTTCTATTAGACTTTTTTTGGTACCAACAATAACGGAAGATCTTGTTCCAACAACGAAAATCGATTTTAATCTGAATAATATTCCCAATCTTAAATTAGCTGACAAAATTTTCAATATTCCAGAGCGCGTGCAAATGCTAATAACTGCAGAAGTATTCTATGAATTAATGTTACCCGGACAGTTCAAGATGGAGGATTAAAATGTTATTTTTCAGAACACTGTTTTCGGATTTGTCGTTTCCGGGTCTACTTCTTCAGACGAGAAGGGAAAAAGAACATTGTGGGTTTATTCAGGCTGAGGATAATCTAGAGCTTTCAATTAAGATGTTTTGGGAAATCGAAAGCATAGAAATCGATTCTATTAAAACCAGTGAATTAGATATTTGTGAAGACCATTTTAAAAACACTCATTCGAGAGATGACCAGGGAAGATATACGGTGGCGATGCCACATTAAAGGAAGATCCTTCATGTCTTGGTGAATCCAAACAAACTGCGATTCAGAGAGTAAACTCTTTGTGGAAACGACTAAGTAGACATAAAGAATATTTGTTCATGTATGAGAAGTTTTTACAGGAATATGAGGATTTGGGCCACATATGAAGGAAATCAAAGCGGATGTGTCTGGAGTTGCATTTTACATGCCACACCATGGTGTTTATCGCCCCGAAAAGTCTACAACTAAACTGAGAACTGTTTTTAATGCATCAAGTCCTTCAACGAGTGGAAAATCTCTAAATTCAATTCAATTTAATGACGGACTGGTCCAAGAAGACCTCTTTTCCATTATGGTTCGCTTCCGAAAGCACAAGTATGCCTTTACTACAGATATAGAGAAAATGTTTCGCATGATAAACATACACCCAGAGCAAACGTGTTTGCAAAGAATTCTGTGGAAGAAGGGCATAGGAGAACTAATAAAAACGTACGAGTTAACTACAGTAACCTACGGTACAGTTAGCGCACCTTATCTGGCCACGAGAACTTTGAAGCAGTTAGCGAAGGATGAAGCTAATAATTTTCCTTTGGCAGCCCCTGTGGTGATGAGTGACTGCTACATGGATGATATACTTTCGGGATCCGAGAGTATAGAAGAGGTAATCGAATTGCAGCATCAATTAGTAGAAACGTTCAAGACCGCAGGGATGCATCTTCATAAGTGGTGTGGAAATTTACCCGAGATAAACTTCAAATCTACAGGAGTATGCTTTCTTGGAGTCTAATGAGACTAAAGCGCTATATAGGAATAATTTGGAGTTCTAAATTAGACTGTTTCCTTTTTAGAATAGAGCAACAGAGGCCAACTTCATTCACCAAAAGAATGGTTTTGTCTACTATTTCAAGAATCTTTGACCCTTTGGGTCTCCTCGGACCAATTATAACTTGGGCAAAGATATTTATGCAAAGATTGTGCTTGCTGGAATTGGGATGGAGTGATGAACTTCCTTTTAAAGAAGAAAAGGAGTGGCGTCGATTTATCGACTCTTTGGAAGCCGTGAATAACATCTCTATTGACAGATGTATTGTGATTCACAGAGCGGAGAGCATTGAGCTACATGCATTTAGCGACGCATCGGAAAAGGCGTATGGTTCATCCATTTATCTCAAGTCTATATCTGCCCTTGGAGAAGTTAAAGTGTGTCTCGCAACGAGTAAAAGCCGAGTGTCGCCTCTGAAGCAGATTTCCATTCCAAGACTTGAACTGTGTGGGGCAGTTCTTGCTGCTAAATTGATGAAGAAGGTGAAGGAGGCATTGAAGCTTCAGATTACAGCTGTGCATTTTTGGTCAGATTCGACTATTGTGATTTCATGGATACATCGAGAATCAAGAGAATTGAAGACGTTCGTGGCTAATCGAGTTTCTAAGATTCATCAACTAAGTTCCCGTGACCAGTGGCATCACATTGCATCAGACCAGAATCCTGCGGATGTGCTATCTAGAGGACTACTTCCTGAGGAGCTTTGCGACGACTCTCTATGGTGGCATGGTCCTGAGCTTCTACAGAGTGCTTATTCAACCACTGTCATTGCGGAACCAACCCAGAGAGATGACTTTGACTGCGAACTAAGGGTGACTGAGAAATTCATTGCTGAGTTCCAAGAACTTTGACTTTTTCAACCATCTTATGGACCTTTCTAATAATTATTTTAAAATAATACATATTGTTCTTATATTTATAGATTTATTGACAATTGCAGATCCAAGGTGAAAAAGAGGGGACCTTTAACTACGAGTGAGGTAAATGATGCAGAAACCTGGCTTATTAAACAGGACCAGAGTGGCATTAACTTAAGTGATCCGTCAGGTAATCTTAAATCTTTGAACATATTCCAGGATGATAAAGGAGTCCTAAGAGTTGGTGGAAGGCTGGAAAAAGCTTCCATACCCTACAGCCAAAAGCATCCAGCTATACTGGCTAAAAATTCTAAATTGAGTAAAATATATTTCATAACTTTACATAAGAAATTATTTCACGTTGGTCCACAAGGACTGCTGAATGCAGTAAGATTGAGATTTTGGGCTTTAGGAGGTAGAAACCTAGCTAGGAAAACGGTTCATACTTGTGTGGTGTGTTTCAAGTGTAAACCAATTCCTTCTTCTCAAATAATGGGCAATCTTCCATATGAAAGAGTTAATATGGCCCCTCCATTCAGTATAACTGGACTTGATTTGGGAGGTCCATATTTTGTAACTTACAAAAACCAGAGAAAGGGCGTTCTGAATAAAATTTATGTTTGCGTTTGCTTTGTGACTCGTGCCATCCACCTAGAAATTCTTTCCGATTTGACTTCGGATGCAATAATTGCGACCCTCAAGAGATTCATGTCTAGGCGAGGAAAATGTTCCAAAATTTTTACGAATAATGCAACAAATTTTGTTGGTGCTAATTCTCAACTAAAGGCATTTTATAAGACCCTTAACTTTCCAGATCAAAATCTTGCGGCATATTTCACTGAGGAAGGCATTGAATGGAATTTTATTCCACCAAGGGCCCCACACATGGGAGGTCTTTGGGAGGCGGGTATAAAGTCAGTGAAATGTCACCTCAAGCGAGCACTGGGGAGATCCCGACTCACATACGAGGAGTTTGAAACAGTGATTATCCAGGTGAAAGGAATTTTAAATTCCAGACCCCTTACACCAATATCCAATGATTTTGATAAATTTGAGGTATTAACTCCTACACATTTCTTGATTGGTAGGTCAGTTAATTCTATTCTTGAGCCCATAGTAATTAATATTAATGACAACAGATTAAGCCGTTGGCAGAAAACAACAAAGGTAATTCAGGTATAGTTTGGAAAAAATGGAGTACCGATTATCTAAATACTCTCCAACAGAGAGGAAAGTGGATGATCGAGAAGGACAATGTAATGTGTGGTACAATGGTAATTGTAAAGGAAGATTTTACACCAGTTTTCAACTGGCTTTTAGGGCGCGTCGTTGAGGTCTATCATGGTTCTGATGGTGAAGTGAGAACAGTCAGAATAAAAACAAAGACAAGAGAATTTAAGAGGCCCATAACTAAGATCTGTATTCTACCTATACATGAAAATAGTTAAGGTCAATTTCCATTTAAGAAATTATGTGTTTATCTTTAAATTGTTCTCAATTGTAATTTTAACTTGTTTTTTTTTACTGAAAATTTATAGTACGTTTTATATATATAATAATTTTGAAACCAATTGTGTAACTTGAAACTTGTTGTAAATTGTGAAACTGTATTGTTGAATATTAATATTGCAAGGCCGGGGTATGTTCGAGCATGCGCAGTGGGCACCGCCCGGCGATGATTAAGTGTATTTAGCGAAACGAGAATTAGAGTTTTCAGAGTGTGTGTGGGAGATCAGACGAGCGAGAGCGTGGAATTACGGTGCCCATCGCAAGTGTTCCGACATACGCCCCGAGCACAACCGAGAGAGGAATTAAAAGGTGATTTATCAACATCCTCGTCTGGTTTCCTGAGAGCAAAAACACATAGGGACCACTCCCCAACATATGTAATGAATCGTTATCACAAGGTGATCCTGTTAATGTAGTGCGTGGTTTAAAAACCAGTATCGAACGAAATAAAAGTCACGTAGATTTTTTAAATTCTTCAACACCCGAGAATGTACATATCGAGTGCCGAGAAAAGTGTACATTAGTAAAAATTCGATTTCAACATCGAAATAACACATCGAAAAAGCGAATATTTATCAACACCTAGTGTTTCTCGTAAAAGAAGTGAAGCGCTTGATTTCAAAAAGCTTTGTTTATTTTGGGATCAAGTAGCTGATGAAGCAACAGAGACTAAAAAAAAGAGAAGTACAGGCGCAAGATAAGTAAAGTGAGTACTCTTGAATTTAAAGACAATGTTTAAAAAAAAGCAGAACGTAGTGATTTTATAGGAGTATTAGTGAAAGACCGTATACTTTGTGAGTATGATTTGATTGCATCTGAAGCTAATTTCTTAAATAGAGACTACCTTCTACTGAAAAGAGGCCTCACCAAGATAATCAAGTCTCAGAAGCTATGGCAGAGATTTTTAATTACATCGAAAATCACGATAATTCGCAATTTACATTGAAAGAGCTCAGAGATGTCCTGGCGGAGTATATGCACCAAATGATAAAACTATAATTACGAGACTTCAAAAAAAGTATTTGACATATATAATAATTACAACAAAAATAAAATTTTTTACAATCATATTTTTTCGGGATACACAAGCTAATATATTATCAAAAACTTGGTATGATAATAAAAAAGGGATCCCGAAGAAGAACGATTATGAATTGTAGAAGCTGCAGTAGCTATTATTCGTGATGACATTCGGTCATCTGTCGTTGAAACCAGGTCTTATCCACCTCCAAGTAAAATGTTAATCAAGGAAAATCAAGAAAAGTAAATCAATAAATACCAAAAAGTCTATTGCATTTACTCAAGTATTCCAAGAAGATAACTGTCCTGTAATAATTACATAAAACGATATTTCTAAATAAAAATATATAATTAAAAATTACTTTCTTTATATTTTTTCTACTTTAAATGTAATTGGTATATACACTCACTTCCAAAAGTTAAGCACAAAGATGTAAAATGCAAAAAATTCAACAAATACTGCTTTGATTGACATAAAATTTGGCAGTAAAGTAGCATATATATTCATATATAAAACAAAATCAATAATTATATACAGAAATGAAAACAATATTAAATTTTTGTAAGTTATCAGATAATGTCATACAGGAGACTTAAGCAGAATTGTGTATAAAGTAAAAATAAACATCATAAAAGGAAAAAAAGGACATTAATAGGGTATGTGATCCCCCCTCATCTGTATGTAAAGTTTACAACTTCTGACCATGCTTTCAATTAGGTGGTCAACCACCGCAGAATTAAGCAATCGCCATTCTTCTTGTAGAGCAGTATCCAGCTCAATAAGAGTGGCTGGAGGTGGGAAACGTAAGGATACAGCACGGCCGAGAGCCTCCCAAAGATTTTCAATGGGATTAAAGTCGGACGAATATGGTGGCCGCGCCATATGCGCAATCCCTTCACTCTTCAGGTAGTCATCGACGATGTCAGCTCTATGGGGACGTGCGTTATCGTCCATTACAACAAAAGTAGGGCCAACTGCTTCATCGTACAATCTCACAATGGGTTCTAGGACTTCATCTCGATACCGGACAGCCGACACAGAACCCTGTTTAAGGATGTGCAGGTCGGTGCGGTATCCTAATGAAATCCCTGCCCACACCATAATGCTTCCGCCTCGGAATGCGTGATGTTCGGTGATGTTTTGGGGCTGATTGCGTGTTCCTTGTTTACGCCATATCCTTATACGCTTATCATCTGTCTCCAGAGCAAATCTTGACTCATCAGTAAACATGACATTGCCCCAGTCAGACACAGTCCAATTGCCATGTTTCCGGCACCACTTTAATCGTGCCCTTCTTGATTGGACGGATAGAGGAACACAAACTCGAGGTACCCGGGCATACAGTCCATTCATATGTAATCTTCGGCGTTCAGTAGCTGTAGATATTGCCTTACCAATGGACGCTGTAACCATAGGTGTCACACTCTGCGATTCCGATTGGCTACAATAGCAATATATCGATCTTCCGCGGGGGTTGTAACCCTTGGGTGGCCACCTACGGGCCTTCGGACAACTGTCTGTGTGGTTTGGAATTGTTTCCATAAACGTGAAATTACAGAATGATGAATGCCGAAGAAAAGAGCAACAACTGTGATCGACTATCCTGCTTCAATGCGCCCCACAGCACGCCAGCGCTCATAATCTTCCATTCGTTTTCTGGAAGTCATAGAAACACGTATGTCTTGAAAACAAATTGTACGAAAGTTTTGAACACCTTCTATCAGCACTTACAATCAACTTCTTTAACCCTTCATAAAGCTGGCTTCTTATAAGACTGCCCTTTTTGCATATTTCTTGACATGAAAGCACGATTGGCAGTTACCTAACATACTTGCATACTTCCATCTACCTCTGCAAGGAATTGCATCCTCTTCAATTCTGATTGGCTTCCGGAAATTAGCATTTTCCTCTCCGTACTTAACTTTTGGAAGTAAGTGTATAATAATAGAATATAATTAAAAAATACTCTAAGCATATCCGTCAATAACTTTTGAACTATACGAATAGTATATTTTAAAAGTTAGTTATAAAAGATATACATATACTCAGTAGCGCACACAGGAATTTTCCAAGGGGGGGGCGGGGGCGAAAGTTCACCATTCTTGTATCATGCTCCTTTTTATTTTTTCGATTTTCAGGAACAAAACACAGTAAAAACTAATTATTGAATAAATAATTAGCATTAATAAATAAAATTAATCATTAATAACAAATACTTAATTAAATTTTACGTACTATAAGCTTAGAAATATAATCAATCGGAAAAAAATCAAGGGCTTTGGGGGGGGGGGAGTTGCGGACCCCC
>BMAV01003100.1:164682-222258 GCA_019973955.1 Trichonephila inaurata madagascariensis
CGTGGCGGACCCCCAGGACCGCCCCCTCTTTGTGTGCGCCACTGCATATACTTGATTCATGAAATTTATTACTAAATGTAATGTAATAATTAGTAAAAAATGCCAAATGTTTTTAACTACGTATATTTTTAATGTTTATAGACTTTATACGGCGTATTATATCATGTGACTAACGGTTGACCTTGCATTACGCTGGAGGTAGTTAAGCGCTGCTACCTTTATCTCAAAAATGGTTTGATGTATAAAAAATGTTTCAAACAAAAGTTATAGAAAATTATATTCTCTATATACAATATTTATATTAAATGTAAATAGCATTAAGCCATAAGAAACGAGGCATTTGTAAAAACACCTATTTTTTTACCTTTGACCTTCAATATCTTAAGACGCGGACACGAGATTTTATGAGACTTTTGAGACAACATTTAGAGTGCCAAAATAAAGGTCTGTACCAATTTTCAGCATATTATCTCTCATTCCGCAGCGAAACCCTAATATGACTGGACTATTAATAATTGATCAAAAATGGATGAAAAACCAATGAGAACTAACATGTGTTGATATATTTAGATGTATATTGAGTCTTGTTGCCAGTAAAACCTTCTTGACAAGATTGCCAAACGAAAGTATCAAGAAACAAATTTTAAGGCAAACGTAAATGCAAGATTATTACATATAAGGTGACCAATCGTCCTCCATTAGGGGGGACAGTCCTCCTTTTATAGGTTCTGTCCTTCCTCAAATTGTGTCCTCCTTTTCAATATTTTAAAACTGATCCGTTAATCAGGGCCTATCCTAGCAGGTGTGCAGCGCGTGCACCGCACGCGGGCGGCCGCAGGCCGCCTATAATTCTTTCGATCAAGCAAAATTTTTTGTGAATTTCTCAAAATAAAATTTATAATAAGTTGAATAAATATGCTGAATTTCAAACAGTTATTGAAAAATCAAAATAAGTCCTGATTTACCGGTAGCATAACATAGTTCGAGAAAAATAAGAATGGATTTCAAATTCTGAAGAATGTTCCTTCTCATCAGGGATGTAGCCTGCCTTATCAGGGGGTCAGTATCAATGATACAGGCACCCCTAGCTACAGGGGCCCCGGACATGTGTAAGAAAAAAGTCGTAAAATGTTATTAATGTTCATATTAAGAGTTCCTTTCTACGTTTATAAAATAGTATGTCACTGGCTTCAAACGATATAAATTTTCCGTGCGAATTCTGAATCTCAAGTCCTACTATAAAAAAGTTTAAAAGCTGGTAAAGTTACTCAAAATAATGAGAAAACAAGGAGTGGTATGTGGTCAGAAAGCAGGAAAAATTTCTCATTCAAAGCGGTTCGACAAAAAGATCGTTTGAAGTGAAATACAGAAAACATTTGGGATGGGAAAAATACATTCAGAATGTTATTTTCTTGTAAAAGAAAATATCCACTTCGTCTGCTGATTGATTAACTGTAATAAACGTCTCACTAAGAAGTTTTTCAGAAGTGGTCCAGTGAAAGAGAATATTATATTTTATTTATCCCGGTTCTCTTTTATTTCTGTAACAACCAAAAGACCGGATGTGCATTCAGTCAGCAAGGGATCTGCTTCCCGTTCCGAGAAAGATCTGGCCTATAAGCGCCAGAAATCTTCTGTCGTCTTCCGTCTATAGTTAATTATTTTTTTAATGAGTATTCATGAGTTCTCAACGCTCGTCCCATGGGGGAAGAGGGAGGGGGCGTTAAGGAAGAATTTTGACACATCGGACAAAAGTAATGAAAAGCATGATCAAGATTTTTGACATGCTTAAGAACGAATGAGGCAGAATGACCCTCAGAAAAAAAGACCCCTTTTCCAAGAAAACTGCGGAAAATTTGCGTCAATTTGACTTCCGAACTAATTTCTTTTAGACAACACAAAAATCGGAACAACAAAAACGGTTAAACAACAAAAAAGGTAACTATATTTTCACTTTCAAAATTCTCTTTTCGATTTTTAAGATTTAATGCGCAGGTATTTTTTAATCACTGCGTAAGATAAAGTGAAAAAAAAATATTTTGTTGCATTTGGGCTATATAACTACTTTATTTATTTATTTATATAAATATAAATAACTGTCATCAGTTTCTTAGAATACTTTCATGTTGATTAACATATTTAAGTGTATGTTTTCGTAGCTTGAATGTACCGTAATCTTCTTAAAACATTTTCAATTGGCATTGTTATTCAAATGAAAGAATATTTTATTTGCCTCTCTCTCTCATATAAAAATAATTCCTTTAGTCATTTATGAAAAACGGTAGTAGTTCATTTAAAATACAAAACACTAATGAGCTTTTGAGTACATTCATTAATTATTAACCATACTTAAAAGGATCCTAACAATATCTTGAAATTGAAATAAAACATAGTTATATTTATTTTGATGATTTTGTTTGTAATCATAACGTATTACGATAATCTTGTTCAGTAATAAATGAGACAATCTATAATTTCTAAATATTTAATTTAAATTGCTTCAAACCGTGAAAATAATTTTCAAAGAAATAAAGTATGTTAAGTTTACTTAAAGATACACACATTTTTTGTTCTTTTTATGGAGGTAACATGTGAAATAAACACATAATTTTTCTAATATACTCTAAGACAGCTAAGAGAACCATTATTTGTAAGATTGAATTTGAAAAGCACAAATTCTTTTTTTCTTTTTGTATTTATTCTTTTTTAAGAGTGATTTGCACGATACCTTCTTGATTAAGATCTTTTGCCCAGAGAATTTGAAAGAATATTTTTAATGCAAACTAGTAATTAATTATGTGTGTAAATAATTATAAAAATACATAAAAATCGTATAGCATTATGTGTGCTTCTAATAAAGTTAATCAAAATTCATCTTCAACAGTCTATAGCAATACTTAAAATCTTTAAAAAAGGCAACAATAAGAATGTCAGAACTATTACAGAAATTTTTTATAAAAAGCATTTAGTAAAAGGTTTATTTTTACTGAGCAATAATAAATGTTGAAAAATATAGGTAATATTTTTTAGTTGCTCCTAGTAGTATAAAACTATTTAATTAAAGTGATAGCAAAATGCATTACAGAAACAAAAATACGATAAACACAATTTATGTTGTTACTAATGCCACCTGATCGGCAAAGGCCAGATCAAGGCCCACGAAATTCATCATGGTAAAGGGCTAAGTGACGCCTAACGTTAGCCGTAGCTTTGAGCACCATACAGGTGACAGAACGATATAGCTCGGTTTCACCCCAATTTAGAGGGAGAACACCCTGGGGGTGGTCAGGGGCCTCCCACCTCTCTTCCCCTTCCACCAACCTCACGAGAGGACTTGCAGCTCGACGGCTATTTAAAGTACCCCCATGACTCGAAGGCAGTATACATTTACAAACATCCATGTCATCTCCGGGATTCGAACCCAATCCCAACGGCACAGCAGTCAGCGTCGCTAACCACTATACCGGATGGGCGACAACACAATTTATTAAATAGATAAGTGATTTCTCAAACAAAACAGAAATGTGAAAAATTATTCAATAAGTAGTAAGGTTGTATAATCTTGAGTATTTTTAATGTAATGAAGATACAAATTTAGTTAAAATTTTTTAGATTTCTCTTGTGATATTGTGGCCTTTGTCAAAAAGTTTTGAGTTATCTTAGAAATTTCTAATTATTCTAGAAATGTTTTACTGTTCTGTTTAGTCTCAAAGTATTAAGGTATTTGAAAAACAAACAAACAAGTAAAATAATAATACTAATGTTTTATTAACTTATATTTAGAAACTTTAAAAGGAAACTACAAATTCAGAGTATTTTTATCGTGTTCCTAGTTTTTTTAAGAAAAACCCTTAAAATTTTTGAAAGCTTACTTTTGGTGGAGATATTTTAATAATTTTGAATAAGTAATCTGGAAGCCAAGCTACGTTTTGTTCTAGAAATGAAACTAATATGCTTAAACAAATAATTAATTAAACAAAATATGTTTGTATTAAATCAGAAATATATATTTCATAATTCAGTCAGAAAATTTGAAAAAAAGATGAAATGTAATTTTTTGAGTTTAGAAAAAAAATTTAAGAGATTAAGATTATTATTTTAATTTTCTAAATATTTCATGGAAAAAATTTAGTTTGGAATAATATATAGAAAACTTTAAAAAGTTTGAAAATTTAGATTCGATTAAAAAAGAATTTAGTTATTTTTAATCCAAAATTTATAACTTTATTTTCAAGCATTCACAGAAATTCCTTCCACACTGCTACAGAGAAATAAATTATATGACTCGGAATTGGAAATCGTCCCTCGGGAAGACTCGAGGTTTTGTGCAAGCATCGAAGTTGCAAAAGAAATTGTCTCGACTTTCCCTAATGTAGTGATATTTTTAACAATATTTTTAACTATACCGATATAAAATGCATCAGGTCAAAGGTCTTTCTCAGTTTTAACCCGGCACTTCCCGCGCAGGGTATGTCATACCCACCGTCTACCTTTTTTTAACGCTCCTTCAAACCTTTTTTGGAAAATTGATAGTTTCTCGTGCAGCTGATTTTAAGGTCATATCCTTTGAGGGGCCTTAGCTTGTAGGCGAATTCTAAATATATATTTTTGGATACTGCCTCTTCGAGTATGTCATACCTTGCTCGTGGATTGCCGTTACAGTTCTGAATGCATGAGCACGTTTTATATCTTCCTTATACTATGGCGTATTATTGTAGTTGTGATGAAGAAATGTGACATTTAAGTAATTTAATAGTTACAGTATTTAACAGATATAGTATAACAGTAGTATCAGATGAAGATTTTCTGTTCGTGATTATGATGAGGAAGAATCAAATGATGAAGAGTATAACAGCAAGTATATGATTCCTCCACTGAAATCGATCCAGATTTAGAAGAGGGAGACACAGTTAGAAATACATGTTTTTTATATGTATAGACACATAAATATTTGGGAAGAACATGATTTTAAAGGAGACAACTGGTACACATCCACTTTCAGATGAATTTTTGAAAAGAAAAAAAAAACTATTGCTGGAACATTAAGAGAAAATAAGAAAGAAATTCCAAAATAAGATATAGACGGTATACAGCTCTTCAATGAAATAACTTCATTCAAAGATATTTTCATGGTAAAAAACAGCCAACTGAGATATTAAAAATTATAGTGAAAAATTATCTTATTCCCTGTTTTCCCGATTTCGCTCCAGCATTAAGAATTTTTTTAACCTTACCTGTTTCTGTAGCTTCCAATGAAAGAAGTTTCAGTAAATTAAAAATCATTAAAAATTGCTAGAGAAATAATATGACACAAGAAAGGCTTTCAGATTTGGCCATAGTCTCAATTGAATCCAAAATCTCAGAAAAAACTGATTTAACCGAAACTATTAAAAAATTTGCTTCTCAGAAAGCCAGAAAAGTTATTTTATAGTTACAGTAAAATCTAGCGTATAACGTGCCCCTACACATATTCGCCATATAACACGCACACTTTCTTACGAAGAAACCTGAAATGCATGTGCACAATGATATTTTGTTTTGAAGTCCTTTATTCGAATATTATTCCAAGCTTTATTAAAAATAGTGTACTTTCAGAATTACAACCCTTTAAGTTCATAAGGAATGTTATTTCTTTCACAAAAACAGTATTTCGATATATCTAAAAGTCTGATCTTTTTCTATGCTCATCTTTTTTTTTTTATTTTTAAAGCCCTCATTTTTATACCCGGCGTATAACGCGCAACCGTAAATTTCGATCTTATTTTCTGAGTTAAAAGTGCGCGTTATACACCGGATTTTACGGTATCGTTTATTACTTAGGCTTAGTAGAAGGACTGATTTATATACTTTTCGTTTCACGAGGTTTGTGCCTTAGTATTTATTTTTATTAGATTGTATTTTTTGAGTAAATTCCGTTGTTTTTGCATTTATAATTATAAAATGTTTATTTTTATTTTAAAGGTTATATATTTGTTAATTTATTATTTTGTTAAAGCATTTTGTCGCTATTATAACTCATTACCTGGCCAAAAAATGAAGTTCTGCACTTCAAATTTTATTTGGGCTATTATTAATGTGTTTTACTTTTTATTCCTATATAAGTAGATGATTTTTTAACGTCAACGTTAAGTATTAGTCAAAATATGAAAAGTTCTTTAGGGGGGCGGCACATTAGGTGTTTGCACGAGGGCGGCCGATACCCTAGGATCGGCCCTGCCGTTAATCTCTGTATTCAGAGATGAACCAAGCATGTTTTCAAAATGTCGAAGAATAGTCTGAAACAAATATCACAGGAAATAACACTTTTCAATGGTACTTTTTGATTTTGTCTCAAGTGAATTGGGCAGATATGGAAAATTACGTTGAGTTTTTATGGAAAGAAATTTCTGATATTAAAATCGATGACTATTGTCTGTTTTAAGTAGAAAGAAAGTTGAATGTATATTTAAATTCTAATAAATTAGAACAATTGGAAAATCAACATGCGGAGAAATTGGTAACAGATGGGTGAAATTACTAAACCATTTCAAAAATGAACACATTCCATATAAAAATGAAATTATTCTTGTTGAATTTATGTTGTGTTGCCCTGGAACTAATGCAGCAGTTGAAAGAGTTTTTTTTTTTTCAGTTGGTAATGATTTTTGTGAGGTGACTAGTAAGAAATCAAAATTGAATGTTAATATTTTAGCTACATTGCTTACCGTAAAATTCAGTAAAAAGGATATTTTTTGCCCGAACTTTCCAATTTATTAGAAAATGATATGTTGACAAAAAAATTCATTCAATGGAAAAATACTCGTTTAAGATAATAATTAAAAAGAATGTAAGCGTAATTAGCGTATTTTTGTTTGAATTAATAAAACGTTTCATATATTGAAGTTGTCATTTTTTCAAAAATTTTTTGTCCTCCTTTTTATTGTAAAAAAAAATGGTCACCTTATTATACATCATAATTCAAAGTTATATGATGTATCACTTGATGTGAAGTGTACTTGCTGAAGTATTTGAACTCTAGAATTGAAATAAATTCTTAAAAGAATATTTAGTTGATTCTGACAAAAATTCTTATTTTCTCTTCAGATGACATGAAAAATTAAAAGGAACTTATGAAACAAAGAAAGTGCGAAGTTGAATGTTATCATAAATAATCGACAAAATATGCCAGCAAGAAGCTGTATTTGATGCAAAATAACAGCTTCACGAGAAAAACTCGTTTTTAAGTTGTTCATCAATTATTTCTAGAATAAAAATATCTCTACCACTCTCCAGAAAATAATTTGAAACTTTGAAACGTATCATTTTGGAAAAGTATAATTATGGTTCATGTTAGGATGTTTGTAATGATAATCATCGTACTCTTGTGTTGCCATTTATTCATTTTTAATGTTTCATAATTACACAGCTGTTACATAACCATATTTACAGACTTTTACATTTCAAAATACGATGCTATATATCAAATGGGGCTGCCTTTAGAAACAGAAAAAATTAACCTGTATTTATAATCGTTTATAAATATTATTTGACTTCTTGGACTATGATTTGTAATTTCTTTTAGGCCAGTTCGAAGTAAACACATGATAAATTTTACGGTTTGGATCATCATGATGTTTTGATTCTAGATTTGTATATTCCTGCTATGAAATAAAAATCTGAACTATTCTTTTACCAGAAGTTATTGATATAACTGCAGATTGACGAAAGTTTAAAACGCAGTTTTGGTTTCTTTTAAAAGAGTTTTAAAAAAATTCGAAAGTACAGAATAAAATGTTCAAAATGAAATGTTATTTGAATTTTGGGGCACAAAACACATTGTTAATGGAACGTTTCCCGAGAAACCAAAATTTATTTTTTCATAGATTTGTAAGAATTTAACGGTAGTTGGAATAAACAAAAATAAACCCTTGAAAATAATGAGATAAGCATTCGTTTTAATCGAATAATAAGTGAGAAAATAGTATGAATGTCGAAATAATACAACGGTACGTTAGAAACAATTGATAAATAATAAATATGTTTTTCAGTTTGTTAAAGTTACTTACTTATACGTATATTATCGTATAAAAATGTTTTAAAACCTAGAATGAATAAATCGTTATTTCTAAAACTTTTCAATGTAGCTATAATTTCAGCTATTTTTCCTCTGCCTTTAGAATTAAATTTTCCATATTCTATTTTTTTAAACGAAGTTTTACTTCCTGTATTATCTTGAGTTGAATAAACCATGAGGAAACTATGTTAAATTTTTTATACAATGCGTCTTTTTTTATTTTATGAACTTTTTGAAAATTTTTAATGCAATTTCAACTGATTTATTTCACCGTTCCGTCTCGAACATATAATCGTATAAAAATTATCTCAGTTCAGGAAAAGTCATTTATTCGTAACTCGTAAATTTGTTTGAATGATACAATTCGTAAATTGTGTTGTGATTATGTGTTTCTATAGTTGTACGTTAGGAATATATTAGTAAAATTAACTTATAATTTAAGTTTAGAGAAAGTATTATGGGTATATATAAAATACTAAACACTGAACAGTTCAATGAGAATAAACACATTTTTGATTTAAACTTTTACACTAAGCCATAAAAAGAAAATGAAATTGTTAGATTTAGAATAAGTATAAAAATTATTTCTTTACATAATAGTGAATTAACAATAATACATAAAAATGAATAGGAATATAGCCATTTGCAAAAACAATTTTATGCTCAAATTTTGTTGAGAAAATGATACATTGCAGTTAATTATTTTTTATTATTATTAATATTTGTTCATATTTTTTTGTGATGTAGTTTCAATATTCAATTTGTATTAAAATACGTCGTTTGGTTAGTTAGTAACCGCACAAAACAAACTATTAATTAAAGTTGAAATCGTAAAGTAGAACACAGAAAAAACATAATAATAAGAGGTGTTGTTTCTCTCAGGATTTTGGTTACAAGCAACCGAAACAAATTCAATCGTAAGGCTTAACCAATAGCGTCGTATCCCTAATTTATGTAAGACGAAATAAAAAAAAATATGAGAGACAAAAGTTCTAGCATCGTTGTCAAAGTAATAGTAACTTTACTTTTTAAATCTTAATATATTTTTCAAATGTAAATTTTACTTAACACATTTAATATTTGTTTTACTTCTTTTTAAGGAAAAATGTTTCGATGAGTAATTCTCGTATTTATCATACGACTTAAAACTTTTTCACTCCGATTTTGGATTATTTAAATCTAAACTCATTTTTCATTTGAAATTAATTCTTTTTTAAAGAGTTTTTTTCAATGAGGATTGCATTTTTACTAAGCATTTGAATATAAGTACGATATGAAATAGAATCTATCAAAAGATCTTGTGAGATACTAATAGGTTTGTTTGTTCGTCCTTTATAGTTTAAAAATAGTGAAGTTACATAAAAGTTAATAGAACAATTTTTATTCATTAGGCTTAGTTGTCACTAAAGTAAAAACATTGCAAGTTAACTAATGTCAATATTCGAACTGTTGCCAATCTGACAAAGCAAAAATTTACAAATAAATTGTTTCCAAATTTACAATGATAATTTCAAAAGTAAACAGTAAAACAATATTTACAATTATAAAAATATTCAAAAAATAAATGCAATTAGTTAACATTAAATACGAGATTGCCTAAATATAAAATTTTGAAATTTATCTTATAATTTGATAATTATTTTTCAAATATACAATATGTTCTGTACTTTTATTTCCTGTTTTATTATATTTCTGCTTATTTATTAAACTGTTTTTCGTAAATATGACTCGGCTCGTACAGACTTTAGTTGGAAAGTTGATTTAGTTTTAGTTTAATAAAACACATAATGATGTTGAAAATCAAGTATATTTTTTAAAAAAATCTTTCATTACTTACATCATCTGTTAACTATTTCACTACTTTGAATACCTCTACAAAGATCCAAGACAACGCAATAAATTGCATTCCTCTTTAAAATTTAACTTTCCCATCTAAGAGGAGATTGGTTTAATTTGACATTCTCTGACGCAAAAGGGAATCTCACCAGATTGTGTGTCTGCTTCCTCTAGAACGAACAATTTCTCCATCTCGCAGACTTGATAAGTATGCGAAAAGCCACTTGGAGGAGGATATCCAATCAAATCAGCTTCTTCCTCCAGCTTAAAATTCGTTGGAGATTAAAGCTTCCTACGCGTAGAACTATTCTTCATAGTGCTAAATGAAAACTTAAAGCTGCTATTACGTAAAGATACGGAGATCAGGATTTTGAACAGATTTCAAAACTGACAACTTTGAAGGGCCTTAAGATGAGCTTTCTCTCTGGTTCTTGTGTACATTAACTAGTATTATACTAGATTGTATAATTCAATAACAACTTAAATGTCATTGTTGATACGAAGAGTAAATATTTTTTGTGACGTATTCTAAAAGAAGACATGTTGTTGCAAATTTGAGTAGGAAAAAAAGCAGCCGACGGCTTCAGTTTTTGAATTATAACGGATTTATTGATGAATAAATGACTGCATGAAGACAAATCGACGTGTATATACTCAAAAAATATTATAGAAGATTATTTACAATAGTACAAAATGAACTCGTCGTAAACAAGCTTTTCAACGTTCCAGAAATAACTCTTTAAAACAATTCAACTCGCAGGTACTTAGATTATATATCTCTCTCTTATCGCAATCAACGTACAAACGGATTCTAATCTCGACTGAACTCTCTTCTCTCTCTCTCTGTGCGTGCGTGCGTGCGCGCGCGTTTCAGAGGTCCTTTACATAGTCTCATGAGAGAAGTTTCTAGAATAGTTCTTTCTAGAGTCTTCTAGATGACTCCTTGGATTTTTCTGCCAAATTTGTTGCCAAGAGCGATAAATCCACCCATATGATAACCCTGGTCACATTTTCCATATTTTATTTTTCAAGTCCTCGCTAGGAAACGAAGTTTGCATGTAAAACTCAATATTCCCGCACACAGTCTTTCTGCAGAGAAAACAACATACGTGGGGTATTTCAATATGCAATTTCGTTATCCAAGGTAAAACACAAGAAACTCTAATCCTTCTGATTAGTTTAGAACTGTCACTGTCATTACCAAAGATGAACCTCGTAATTTTGGACCCTGTCCAAGTGACTATGGTGACACTTTAGCTATGTCCACATTCTCCACAATTACACCACACCTACTGAAAAATTAGAGCGCTAAGAATTTCAGCGTTCCTACCTTGCTACATGACGATCTTTCCAAATTTGAAATGTTTTATAAGTTCATTCGAGAATCCGTTTCTTTAAGACTCACTTCCCCTGTTAATGTTAAAGTGGCGATTGAGAAGAAAAATACCACCTAGCAAATTGACACATCGCTATTACATTAATGGTTTGATTTTTATACACTATTTAGCACATTCGATTTGTTCCCATCCCATGCGAAATGAGGATGTTCTTGTAGTCGAGTACCACAAATCACACACAATTTTTTGTTTTCTTCCAATTAATCTCCTCCCCCACGACAGCAGAAGAGAATCCGATTAATCCTGCCTTTTGTGGGAACAAAATTACATTAGAAACACAATGCAATAACATTTAGGCTTTTTCTATTTTGGTATACGTTCTTATCTTTCGTGGTCGAATAAAGGAGATGAATTCCCTGGCTGTTTCTTTACAGCTGACCACTAGCTGTTGATTACGTACTGTACCCTCTATTAGGTACAATTTTAATTTGTGCTACATTAGGTAGTACATTGTGTTACATAAGGTACGAGACATAAATGCTTGAGTAACATGTGCGTTTATTGTGTATATTTGTGCAATATCTTGTAATTAAACAACATAAAGAATTTTTCCACATCAGAAATGTTTTACGCAGAATTTTATTTCATGTTTTTATTTTTAGTGAAAATAATCTTTATCGAACTCAATATTAAGTTTCGTATCTCTTTTCCTTTATACTTTTGAATTTAAAGTAACTTTTTTACAGTTTTTTTACACACTTTTATAAGTTTCACTTGTATGTAATGGAATCTCTGAACCAATTTTTCCCACTTTAAAAGGTCAGATTAATTCGAAATTTTGCAAACTTGTCAAGGACCGATGACAATACAATCCTTACTAATATTATAAACATGAAAGTTTGTATGGATGTTTGTTACTCTTTCACGCAAACAACTGAATGGATTTTAATGAAACTTTACAATAATATAGCTTATACATCATGGGCTATAATTTATAAAGATATTATGTAAAGTGTCCAAAATATAACGATAACTGTCAAGAAAATTGGAAAAAATTCGGCTATCTGCATAAAACCCCGCGACAGCTTAATCTATCTTTTATGTGTGAAGCAAAACTTTGCATTTTGTTTTGTTTACGCCAGGCACCAGAAACTGCGAAAGCTTGAACAGGCGGAGTGTGAGGGTGATTACAATTTTAACATTAAATAAATACAATAAAAAGTAATATTAACGAATTACACTTCCAGATATAAATTATTTATACTATTTTAAGCGTTCATTACACAAAATTTGTAACAATGTGCTAATTTTGCTGAGCAGAGATCAGCTTAGGAAGGTGTTTTCAGAAATCGACCCACAAGAGAGTTACGGGGGAGTTATTGATAAAAAATCCTTTTTATCAGCTATTAGATCTACAGACTTAAAATTTAACAAACAGGATTTTTTTTTTTTTTTTTTTTTTTTTTTTTTTTTTGTTGAGTTGAGATATACAAAAAAAAACTTTTTTTTTTTTGTTTAATTCACAATTCACGTAAACTTAACTCATTAAAAACTTGTTTATCCTTCAATCTGTATTGTTTAATTTTTCAATTCACCCGTGCGAAGAAAGGGTATAACAGCTAGCAATTACATAATTTTGCTCCATTATCCTTATTAGGATAATTAGGAATACGATTTATAGATTTGGTGACTAATTCCGTATACCACTTCCAGATTTGTCGACTTATTTCATAAACCATTTTCAGATTTGGCAACTGATTTCAGATTTAGCGACTAAAAGATTAAGGTACAACCCCAAAACCGCGAATAGGCTTGCGGTTAATACAAATAAAACAAAAAAGTGTTATATATGCGATAAAGGGTAGGGTGGGTGGGTTAGCAATTTCTTAACATAAGTCTAGTTTTTCTGAAAATTGAAATTAAAAAAAAAATATTCGTGCATGTGAAAAAAAAATAATTTGTGTTCTATCTTCTAAATATTTTTGTAAAGAAAGAACGTTTAGAAGTGATGATACGAATTAACATTATAGCAATACGTTTAAAAGGTGATAATACGATTAACATTTATATATATAATATTTATTTTTAACACACTTTTATTAGTTTTAGACCTGTATCTATAGAGACAGAATCTTTGAAATATAACGATATGGGACTCATCCGAGGCCCCGTAAACGGAGGGAATAAATACCCTTCAGACTCGTTAATTAATATCCATTGAAAGCCAAGATTAATTCTAGCAGCCACGTAATTCCGGCTCCAAATATCAAACTCAAGGATAAATTCAACAAAGGATAAAAAATAGCTTTAAAAACTAAAAAAAAAACAGGCTTTTATTATAGATTGAACTAAAAAATGAAAAATAAATTACAGTTTTTAAAAAAAAACTAAAAAATACGCTTTTATAGTGAATTGAACTTAAAAGTAAAAAAATAATTCTTAATATAAGAATAAAATGATTAAGAGCAGTCAGTAGGGTAATAACCTTTTGAAAATTGATTTTGAGTTTTTTTGATATTTCTAAAATCTCTAAATCAGGACCTTTCCAATGATATAACATGCAAGCCATTATGTGAATTAGAAGTACTTTAAAATTATTTTTTTAAAAATAATCAGCTTATGAACCACGCCCATTTGACAGATAGAAATGTAAACACATTGTCTTTTTAAATCTGAGGCAAAGTTGCAAAGCCTCAATTTATTTTTATTCATACACATTAGATACCTGTATAGTAACTGCAAATTTAACTGTGTTAGATATGCAAAAAAATTTGGTGCGAAATTTGGAAGCGTGGTTTTATAATTTGAATGTTATATTTAATATTTAGTGGATTTTACCTAATTTTAAGTCTGTACTTCACTTTAAATATAGTTTTAAGGATCTATTACTACTGATTATTTAAACTCGCTAAGGCTTAGTAAAGAGTTGAAAATATTTGAATTTACAACTATGTGCTAATTTAAGCTTTCTTCATAAAAAATTTGGATTAAAAAATACTATAAAGTAAGATGTTTTTATAAAAATTTCTGTTTTCTAAAATTTATATTTTTAAAATTGTGTAAAAATTTACTGTATACATGTTTAAAATTTAGATTTTTAAAACAGTGTAAATTTATTGTGTGTATGTTTCTTAAATGCAATTGTGTATACTGAAGTGACATTTTTGAAATATTCTTAAAACATTTAAATATAAAACAGCTATCATAACAAAAAAATGATAATTTTTAATAAATCCATAATAATAATTGTTCGGTGAACTAAAAGTTTGCCTTTGAAAAAACTTATTATATTTAAAAAAATTTCACTTCAGTATAAATATAATGTCTAATTAATATAAATAAAAAATTTTGAGTCTTTATGTTTAATAGTTTCTGAGAAAAAGGTATGAGATGATACATTAAATGTGATGTTTGTTGTCTTTGCGAGAAGCTTGTTACATACATAAAAATACATAAATTTCATGTTTAAAACATAAAAACAGTTTTATTTTGCCTGTTTTAGAAATTATTTGTCCAGTTTAGAGTAACTTTTGAAGTTTAAAACTTAGAAACTGTCTGCAACAACAAGACCTAATGATAATGTTACGAAAACCTAACAAAAACGAAACGTCGTATAATCAGGTATTTTTAAATACCATCTTAAATTCACACCAAAACCACATTGATACATTTTCACATTATATTTATGATGCTTTCAGTTCAAATTTTATATCTATAATGCATGAAAGCTACAAATTCTTTAAAAATTGATAGAGAGAATTTGAGAAAATTTTGACGTTTTCTCGTTAAAAAAACTGAAAAATGCTGTTCTGGGCAATTTAAGACTTTTTTGTTTACTAGTTTATGCAAAATAATTGTAAATGTTAAATGATGCTAATGTTTAATGAAATGGGACAAATACATGTTGTAATTCATTATTTTTGTGATAAAATGGCACTTTATGGTGAAAATTCAATTTTCTCAAAAATGGTGTTTTTAAAACTGTATTTATATTTTTCTCAGAATATAATGTATGAAGGTACATGAGATTTTTTCCCTCATGTTACTGATATGTAACTATATATATTCATGTGAGTTTTTTGGGGATTTTCCCAAAATATTTGACTGGAGTTTATATATCGTGACAAAAAATGTCAATTTTATAAAAAATTCATAGTGATATTTTTATATTACATGTTTTTGAGAAACCTAAACAATATATTTTGAATATTTCATGATTCAATGCTTAACGAGAAAATTAATATCATTGTGGTAAACGCGTGGTGTGTGTGTTTTGTACTACATTTTTACACTATCAAATTTCGGAATAACTCAACATTTTGGAATAGAACTAAAAAGAAATTATAACAATTAATATAGAGCACCCCACGTTTTTACCCCAATGACATTAATTTTCTCGTTAATCATTTTATTTTTTATTTTAAGACATTTTTTTTTTTTACTTTTTAGTTCGAATCACTATAAAAGCGAGTTTTTTAGGGTTTTTTTTAAACTATAATTTGCAGTCAGTGTCTTGAAGTGGATGCATCGATCTCTTCTGGCAACTTGTCTCTGCCTATCAGGTGAAGCCGTTGTGGCCTAGCCTATCGTCATGAGCTCTTCGCCGGCGTGTCGTGAGATCCTGCCCTGTGCCACTGAAGACTCACCATGTAGAGGGGAAGATACACGTTAAGTCTGTCGTGGCTCAAAGTCGTCCAGTTGGCATGGTGTGGTTGTTTGGATAGCGGGTTGACAACTCGGGTGTCATACCCGTAACTTGACCGGGGTTCAAAATTATGAAATTTGCCACCAAGAGACCTCGTGTTGCTTTTTGTGCGACAGTTACACACACAGTTACAATCGCCCTAAGTTGGGGTCGTGCGCATTGTTAGCAAGTCAAATCAGCATTTGTGGGTAATAAATGAACATTTTTAATAATCTTTTGGAGAGAATTAGATTTAAATCGTATCTTCAAAATACTGTGTGTCTTTCAATCGAACCATTGCATTTTTAGTACTAAATGAGCAACTTTAAATAAATTATTGCTCCTTTCTACTTTATCTCAAAGAAACACTTGATTTCTGTCATTTTGCAACAGTGTAATAGTTTCATTGAAGAAATAAAAAGTTACTTCGAATTTCTATCCTCGTAAGAGAGCAAAAATATTCGTCCTTGGGATCGTAATTCAGATTCTTCTTTCGACAATTTTTCTATTAATTCTTTTCGCCTCGTCAAATATTTCGATATCTCCCAAGATTTATTGCTACATCATCCTTTAAATGGTAGGTTGCATCATTATTTCTTACTTTTCATAATCTATAACCACAACCGTTTCCAAACTTCCGAACTATGAATTCATTTCAAAGAACGACTAGCAGATTTCAGAATTCTACAAAAAATTGAAGTGATATATATATATTTCTGAAATAAGCTTTTGATGATAGAAAGTTTATTCTGTTTGCTTGTTGTTACTTTATAAACATTACTTTCAAAAAATGCATATTTACTCAATGTATGAAAAATTTATTTCATATTCATAAGTTATTTTTGTAAAATAAACAGTATTTTGATATAAATTACGCATATTTTTTTTGTAAATGCTGAAAATCTATCGATCCGAGCTGTTATTGAAAAAGATTCGATTAAACTTTGGGAAAAAAACTAATACTTGTGCTAACAAAAAACATAACGTTGTACTCTGAATAAAAATTCAGTAAATTTAATGCTACATTCAAAATGATATTGGGGACGGCGATAGCCTAGTGGTCATGAGTTCGAGCCTAAGTACCACTGAAAACCAGCCGTGTAGAGGAGCTGATCCCCGTTAAATCTGTCTTAGCTAGGTGTCTAAATGTACCGACTAGGCATACCATCTGATAAAGAAATAAGGGTAAATGTATTAGAAGGGAATATGTATATATGTAAAGGTAATTTCGGGTTTGTTAATAGTACTCTTATGCGTCGGTAGATGACAATTTTGAACCAATTTGTATGAAGAGTCTTGAGTGTGACTTTATCTGAATTAATCGCCTTTCATAGGATCTTGTGAGCATTGAAAGTGGTGAGTACAACTTTTATGATATTTAAACGTTATTTTAAATAAGATATTTGCAATGGATGCATGAAGAATAACACTGCAGCAGTAAGGAAATCAGCGCATCTGCCCCCTATACTTAGGGGAAGGGGGATCAGAAATAAATGAGAAATGAAGCATCTTCTCCCATGAATGGAGGAACATGCCACAATTAAATGAATTTCTTATTTATTTTTATACCAAAAACAGAATTAACTTGTATACATAAACAATTAATTATTGAAAAATAAGGTGTATTTTTTTTTATGGTCTTGTTATTTCAAAATTTTCATTATACTATTTGAAAATTCCTTAATTGTGGCATCTTCCCCCCATTTACCTTACATACGTATGTATATCTAGATCATAGGTTCCCAACGTGGGCGATAACGCCCCCTTGTGGGCGTTTCGGGCTTTCAGGAGGGCGGTAAAAAACCCAGAGAAAATTAGGGGGCGTTGATATGGCACAGAGGGGCGTTGGAAGATTAGCCAAATATAGTCTAAAAAAGACTAAAATCACGCTGATAATTCATTTCTATCACGTGTGTGAAAATTCACAAATTTCGATATGAGACTTCACTGTTCAGAGAAAGACATACCTCTCTAGTATGTATGATTCTGGGGCTGCATGTGCTAAAACTAGCAACCTGTCTTGCCAATTTGGCGAGATGCACTCCAAAAAGTCGCAGAAAACTGTTGACTTTTGTTGAAAGGGTCACCATGTTAGTGAAAGGAGCAGTAAAACCGGAGTTCATAATATCAGAAGGAAAAACCTTCAGTGCAAAAATATATCTTTATTGTCTTTATGTACATATTTATGTTACGCCCAAAGCCCGAAGTTCGGCCAGTTCACGTTTTGGTCAGGAGATTTGGCCAAAGTCCGAAATACTTGCAATTAATATTGTATTTTATACTTTGGCCGGCCATTTCGCGAAGTGGCTGGGAATTCTTGGCCAAAGTCTGATGTGATAATGGTAGAATGAGTCTATGGAGCAGAAAAAGACTAAGGATCACCCTTAAAGGTAGTAGACAAATTGAGTAATCAATTTGCCTCTGTATTCATACTCGATACGCAACGCATTTGCTTAAGATATAATTCGTCATTTTGAAGGGCGCAAATCTAATCTTCACACTATCACATTGTTACAGCATATGCGTTCACTGAATAGTTTCTAGTTGAACTCACAGAAGTACTCATTTTTAACAGTATGTAAAACCATCTGCCCTTGATTTCTTTTTTCCCACATTGGCCGGTCAAAGCCAGAAATCAACAAAAAGATTGGACATTCACCGGTAAGTTTACAGCAACGTTGGCCAAAATGCGAATTGGCCGATTTCGGGCTTTGGCCGTAACATTTACAAAAAATGTCACTGGGACTAAAAAATGCTACTTACAAGCGGCAACGATAGCGAGATCTCCAACTAAACTGTATTCTAAGAGAGTCTGTAAAAGTGCGTAGGTGACGTTGGAAGCGGAAAAAAATTAGAGCGCCGAAATAAGCGGCGGCGGAGTAGACAAGTCGTCGCCAGTGGTTTACCCGATCAATTGTAGGTAGCTAAAAATAGAACAGCCTCGCAGAAGGCTACAGACTCAGGCTCACACTATCTATCGTTCATCGCAGCATGTACTGCGTACGATGAAAACGGCGTTGCCTTAATATTTTGCTACTTCAATTTATATTATTTAAACCGGCAGTATCCCTTGCAGCTCCCTTAACTTGGATCAAGTATAAGTAAAGAAAAACCCATGTCGGAAGCAAAAAAGAAGAGGCGGCAGTACAGTGCGGATTATATAAAATACGGATTTATCGAAAATCCCTCAAATCCATCATCTCCATTGTGCCTTATTTGTCAAAAGCATTTTCGAATGAAGCGATGAAACCTTCTAGGCTTCAAGATCATCTTAATAAAATGCATCCGGATAAGAAAGACAGAGATATGCCCTATTTTCTAGAGATAAAAAAGAAGATTGAAAATCAGCCAACTATATCAAAATTATTTTCATCAGCTTCTAACGAAGACGATGACGGACTTCGAGCTTCGTACAATATCTCATTGTTGATTGCTAAAACAGGCAAGCCACATACTATTGGGGAAGAGATTTAATTTTACCTGCAGTTAAAGAAGTAATAACCACCGTGCTCCATAAACCAGCTACAGATATCCGAAAAATTCCTTTGAGAAATAATTCTGTGCAAAAACGAATTGATGAGATGGCTGAAAACATTGAAGAATCGTTGTGCAATTATCTGCAGACTTGTCAATTTTCAATTCAGTTGGATGAGTCCACTTTACCAACCAATGAAGCATTGTTATTGTCGTACGTGAGGTTTATCAAAGATGAAAAAATATGTCAAGAAATGTTGTTTGCTACCAATTTGGAAACAGATACAAAAGGAGAAACCATATTTGATACACTGCAAGTTTTTTGACGAAAAGGAAATTCCTTTTAATAATATTTTGTCGGTTGCTACGCATGGCGCACCGGCTATGACAGGGCGTCACAAAGGCTTCATAGCATGCTTAAAAAATAAAGTTCCGGACGTGCTTGCTGTGCATTGCGTAATTCATTGACAGAATTTGGTTGCGAAAAATTTGAGCGAACGTCTCCATATATCACTGCAATATGTTATAAGAGCAGTTAATAAAATCAGAAATAACTCGTTGAATGACAGATTATTTAGTCATCTTTGCATTGCAAATGATGAAGATTTCAACCGATTGCTGCTTCACACAGAGGTGCACTGGCTTTCAAAAGGTACTTGTTTGACTCGATTTTACAATCTGTTTGAATCTGTGATAAAGTTCCTAGGAAACAAAGACACGGAATTGCGCGACAACCTCATCGCATCAAAAAACGATATTGCGTACTTAGCAGACCTCTATAAATTGTTTAATGATGCCAATCTCCAACTTCAAGGAGAAGACTTAAACTTGATTACTTCAAGGAGAAGACTTAAACTTGATTAAGAATAAAAAAAACATTGCTGCTTTCGTGTCTAAACTGCTATTATATAAAAGAAATATAGGCAGACGTGAATTCCATACCTTCCCATGTTTATCAGCAGTCTCATTCAAGAACGACGACTTGCTTGTTTACTGTCAGCACTTGGAAAACCTCTACAATGACTTCAAGGAACGATTCGAGGACATTTTAAACATGGACATACCAGACTGGATTTTGGATCCTTTTTCCAATGTCAACACAGCAGGACCATCTCAGTTAGAAGAAGAACTAATAGAACTGACGACAAATGAGGAATTAAAAATTAAATTCAAGAATGGCTACCAAGAATTTTGGCTGCAGAAGTCGATTTCGCAATTGTATCCAAGATTATGGTCGATTGTGCAACGATTTCTGCTAGCATTCCCATCTTCATATTTAGCAGAACGTGGATTTAGTGCTGTAGCAACATTGGTAACGAAAAAGAGAAATCGGCTCCATGTTACTGAACGCGGCGACTTACGATTGTTTTTAAGTAAAATCGAGCCTGATATTAACAAGCTTCTTAAAATGCATCAAATTCAGCCTTCTCATTAGTTAAGTTAGAAATTCGATGCCTTTAAATTTTAATAAAAATACTTTTTAATAATAATTAAGTATGCCTTTTGAGTGTTCTCTGAAACTGTCAATTTATTTATTTAGAAAGCAATAGTTTATTATAAGATTATTTCGTATCATCAAAACCCCTGCCTGTCCTTATAACAGTTAAGCTAAAACTTTTATTTTTCTTTTTAAAGAAAGAAGAAATTCAGTAGCGTTTCAATCCCAACAACATTCTATCTATTAGTAGTTTTTTTTTTATTTATTTCTTGTTTTCACCATGCATTATGTACGCTCTTATTTCTCTAGGGGGCGGTATTGAAATATTCACTAGAAAAGGGGGCACCACTTCGAAAAAGGTTGGGAACCTATGATCTAGATATATATATAATACGCAAAATTGTATGACTCAAAAAAATACCTTAGACAAAATATACATTTTCTAAAATAATTACTATCGCTCTCCGTAAGCAGCTAATTTAGAGTATTTGAACGAAAGCATTTCTCGAATTTCATTGAGAGACTGGCTTTTAAAGATCATTACTTCAGTTCCCTTGAGGCTCTTGTACTAAGATGAGTGGCTGTGCGAGAAGAGTACAATTTCATCAATTAGATAAGTAAGCAGCTCTTAATGGCATTCGGTAATCTTTCCAAATGAGAAAATTACAAGCAATTTTCCCTCTTAAGTGACAGGTTTGAATGGTATTCAACGACAAATCGTACCCAGAGAATTTTGAAAGAATATTTATAGTAAAAGCAGTTTTTTCTACCATAATTTCTACCTTTGTGAAGTACAAATGAACATTGTTATTCTAAGCTAGTTTTTTGATTAATTGTTTAAAAAGATCTTCATCTTGATTCTATAAATTAATGTTAAACATGAAGGGTATAGTGGAGCCTAAATTAATATTTAAATGGAAATTTTTGCTGGATGACACCTTTGTTTATGGAACGATTGCAAGTACTATGTTTTACCAATGGTAAAAAGGAAAATAAAATTTTATAATCAATTTGAAATAATGTCAGAGATGAGAGATGAAACGGGAATTTTCTATTTTGTATGGCTTGCAATTTAAAATGCCTCGTTGGGAAAAAATTACAAAGTTATATAAGAAATGTTCACTTCAAGAGGTTTGACTTATTAATTAAATACTCTCTACTACAATAAAATGGAAAAAAGTTATTCCAGTATTTTTAGTGAACGCATCAAATATATAACTTCAATGATTTTTTTTAACTATCCTATTTTCGTCTTAATAAAAATTAAGAAATAGATTTACAAAATCTTTAATCAAAAATACTTCAACGAGTAATATTTGTCCGCATAAATCAACTAAAACTTATATTCTTAATTTATTTACGTATTTTTAAACTATCAATATATTTAATAGAATGATCAAATTAGAAATTGATTTTAATATTTAATTAGAATCTTTTTTGTAAGAAGCACAAATAAAGGAAGGATTTGTAATAGAAAATAATTTGTAGGGAAAAGGAAGGAAATAATATTCGAAATGTGATTCACCACATTTTGCTTCAAATGGAAGAAACGTGTAGAAGTTTCGTGTTAAAAACTTTTTTATTTCAACAAAATAACAATTCCCATAGCTGAAATAAAGAAATACAGATAATGTGTTGAATTTGTAACAGGAATTGCAAGACAAATTTTATTACTGTATGATAGACTGTATTGTACTTTGAATACTTATATATAATAAATGTTCTCTTATTGTAATTGTTCAAGTGATTTCTTTTCGTAGAACGCATATAAAAAGGTTTGTTATATATATATATATATATATATATATATATATATATATATATATATATATATATATATATATATATATATATATATATATATATATATATATATTATATATATATAATATAAATTAAACATAACACACTATTTATCAAAAATTTTAACAATTATAACGATCAGTACCTTTTGAAATACATTAGGGATATAATTAAAATGCAGCAATGCCATCACCTAATAAAGGGGTGCAACTGTGATATCTTCTATTTATAATTTCAAAATGTTTTTGATTTCTTGATTTTTTTTAACTTTTTATTTGTTTCAAAGCTTTACTTCGTCAAAAAGACTATAAAGTCATCTCAATAGAAATTAATAGATTTGTGTAATGATAGAATTTTACTCCATTTTTTAAAATTTATTATTTCAATTTTTAAAACTCTGCTGTATGAGAGTTTCTATGCCTTTTTAATGGGTATTCGTCTACTCGCATTTTGTAACTATGTCTGGCTCAGAAAAAAAAGTTTTTTTCTCACATTTTATAGCGCTGATTGAGCTGAAATTTTCTCTACGCGATTGCTTTGGTTGACAATACGATAATTTAATTATAATTAATAAACATTAATTGATTAATACATTATTGATTATTTAAAGAATATTTTCCTCCTAATTCCCATTGCTTACAACGTGAAACAGTTGAATATTGAAACCAGCAAGCTATACTATTCCCTCGTATAATTAAAACTAATTATTGAATAGATTCAATTTGACTCAACGTTCCCTTTCGCTCTTAAAATTTAAGGCATAAGAAACTAATGTTACGCAAAGGGTGATGCTTGAAAGGAAGAAAACCCATGTTTTAAAAACTCGTTTTTTACCGGTGTTATTAATATTATTAAATTTTAAAGAATTCCTATGAATTATGATACTACAAAATGTCATCAGTTATAAAACGCTAAATATTAGTTTATTATACATTACAAAAATTTCCTTTATATATTTCTTCCAGAAAGTAATTCAGAAATTAAAGCCCTTTTAAAATCTAAACTTTTCTGTATTTCTATAGCATTCCTCGCGAAACGTAATCCAATTAACCTTTTAAGTTAATAGACACACACTACGGTATTCAAATCTCTAACAATGAGGAAATACAGAATTCGCAATAACTGTATAACATCCCATTCCACATTCTTTGATGCTCGTCCGTAATCGTAATTTTTCAATTAAACATGGCTTCGTGTGCATTCCTTGCAAACCTCGCAATTCTCCTGTTCGTAAATATAGATATCCATACAG
Source organism: Trichonephila inaurata madagascariensis (assembly GCA_019973955.1). Taxonomy (NCBI): domain Eukaryota; kingdom Metazoa; phylum Arthropoda; class Arachnida; order Araneae; family Nephilidae; genus Trichonephila; species Trichonephila inaurata. The sequence continues at coordinate 188,560 of BMAV01003100.1, forward strand.
CTGAATTCCCAATGGTATCTTATCAAGTTGTGTTTACGGTATCCGAACACGTTCAGAGATTTTTTAACAAATTAGCACATTTAAATATTAGAAATGCTTTTTTAGGGGGGTTATTACCAATAAATACTAATATTTAACTAATAATTTTTAAAATAAGTTACCTAAATTTTACAAAAATCACAATTATGAGTGAAATGTAAGAAATATTTTTAAAAAACTACAAATTATTTAGAGAAAAAAGTAATAAACTTATATTAGTAAAAGTATTGCTAAAACAAATTAAATGCATTTATCTAGAAAATGCAGTAAAATTTTAATGATTTATTAAAATTTGAAAATTTTTGAGCTGATTGAGTAAACATTATAAGAAATGTGACATCCTTTATGAGACCATTATTTAAATAACAAGCTATAACTCAAAAAGTATTCATACAATAAGAAATATTTTCTAGAAAATAATATAAATATCTGGTTCAAAAAGTTTTGAAACGCAATCATAATCAATTCTATTCAAATAGAGATAGACATTGCCACACAACCTCTCCCTTCAAAATCTAGTTTTATTCTGTTAATAAAAAATAGTGATTACACTGATCAGTAATAAATTATAAGCGATGAGCTGGCTGGATCCGATGTACACAAAATAAAGAGGAATGTTTCGCTTCACACTCCCCACCTGACTCTCCAAAGAGTTCACTTATTAATCACATAATTTAATAAATGCAAACATATAATAAATTATACAACAAAGAATTCCAAAATACAATAAAATGCTAAGCTAAGCACAAAAACACTTTAAAAATACAAAATTCTTTTTCAAAATTCTTTTTTTTTTTAATTAACAATTGAAAACTATGATAATAAATGAGTTTAAATGATAGGTTAAATAAATGATAATTAGACTTAATGAAACAGTAAATAAGAAAGGAATAAAAAATTTACAGTTCTAAAAGTTTTTTCAATTTGTAAAAACACAGTCTGTAGTTCAAGTGGATAAAGATGTTGAACAGTTCGTTTTAAAAGTCTACCACTAGTCTTTAGTTCGTAACAGCGTGTTCAATACTCAAATTCACAACACATTCACAAACTGTAAACTAAGTGCGAAATAAATGATGTGGCTACGAGTGTTTCTCAATTTAAATAAAACATTTATTAAGTATTTACAAGGATGCATAAAAAAGCTTAAATATTATCGCGCACGCTCATAGCCGTCTGTTTCCTCCAAACGCATCTAGAGGAATTCTCTTTCCCTCTCTCTTCGGAGCGCTTTTCCTCCCCCTGTTGCCACCAGAGAAAAGAGAAACTACGCTTACACCCTTTCCTAGGGTCAGTCACCCCTTCGCTCCTTGGGTGCCTAAGATTTATTAGGCGTTCGCCCCTCCTCGGGTCAATCACTCCTTCGCTCTTTGGGTGTTTTCGCAACACAGCGTGTTTTGTTATCACGCCCTGGTAAGGTTCTTTCAATTTTACCTAGCTTCCAAAGAAGCTTGTTTTTAGTGTTCTCTTCAATCAATACAACATCACCTACCTTTAATTTAGGGTGTGTTTCTGGGTTTTTCATTGAATAAGCAGTTCGCAAATCGAATAAGTATTGTTTTTTCCATCTATGCCACAATTGATTTAGGAGTAACTGTTGATATTTCTTTCTTTTTAAAAGAGATGATTTTTAGAAGCATTTTCTAGGATCTCCGCAAACGTAACAGGATATGTTGGCTGATTTTGCCAAAAGTTTAAAAAATGCATAGAGGTGAGAGGTCTTGGTTCATCATTTTCTTCATACACGTAGCTCAATGGCCTTAGATTGAGAACAGCTTCTATTTCAGCAAGTATAGTTGTCATTTCTTGAAAACTCAATAGGGCCTTCCCAAGTATTTTATGCAGGCTTTCTTTGACGGATTTCACCAGATGTTCTTAAAATCCTCCCCACCATGGGGATCTCTCGATGATATTTTTCCAAATGATCCTTTCTTTGGCGATGAAATTCTGAACCATGCTTTGGGATAAGATTCTGGAAAAATTTTCAATTTTTTTTTTATTTTTTTGCTTTTCAGGAATATTTTGGCATTGTCACTGTATATTACTTATCAATTTCCTCTTCTTTCGAGGAATCTTCGAAAGGCAAGTAAAAACGAGTTAGTAGTCACATCAGACACCAGTTCCAAGTGAAGGGCTTTGGTAACTCCGCAAGTAAATAAAACGATATAGGATTTTTGCAGCTCTCCGAAGTTATTGACGTAGAGAGGTCCAGTGAAATCCAAGCCGCAGACTAAAAAGGCTGGCGTTTGGTTGATGTGATCACTAGGTAATGGTGGCGTGAGCTGATCAATAGGTTTGGCTAAATATTTTCTACAAACAAAGCAATTTTTTATAACTTTTTTATAACTAATTGGCGTCCTTTGGGAATCCAGTAATTTGATCTAACGTGCTAATGTACTGGCTGTTCCTCCATGCATCACTTTATTTTGCTCAGGAATTCTTCAGGGAAGAATTCTTCTTGTTCAACTTGTATCCAAAATCTTTCAGCTTCTGATAACTCTTCACTTGTTAGAGGACCATCTAACACATTGGATTTTTTCAACATCTTAATAAATCGTTTCTTCCACGCGGTAATTCTTAATACTTTTTCTAAGTTGCTATATTTGGAGACTTTTTCGTCCTTGTATAATACATTCATGCTGAACAGTATCGTTAGATTTTCTATATTCTAAATCAGGTGAATTAGGGATATTTTCGTTCTTAGAATCGGGCCAAAATTCTGGAGGAAGTCTGAGCCATTCTGGACCTTGTAATCAAGAAATGTCATTTAGCAATCTGGAAATTTTCATTCCTCTAGATACAATGTCAGCCGGATTTTGAATTCCAGGGCAATGATGTCAATTTGATGGGGAGTTCAATTTCTGAATTTCTTGAATTCGATTTTTGATGAATGGCTTAAATCTTTTAGGTTGTGCTCTCGAACCCAAAAATATGTTATTTACGAACCTGTCCAAAAAAAACTAGGAATATCAAGTTTTAGAACTTTCAAAATATTGCTGCTTAATCTGGCTGAAAATAAAGCACCCATTAATTCCAATCTTGGAAGCGTCAAAATTTTCAAAGGAGCTATTCTGTTCTTAGAAGCAACCAATGATGTTAGAATTTCTTTATTATATGACTTCACACGGAAGTAAGCTACTGTTACATATGCCTTTGTGCTGGCATCAGAAAAAAGGTGAAGTTCGAGTGTTTTAAAATTATTCACAAAAGGGTCAGAAAAATAACAGCGTGGTATTGAGAAGTCAGTTAATTGGGGAACACACCAATCATCCCAAAGGGAAATTATGTCATCAGGAAGACTTTCATCTTACTCTATGCCCAAAAGCCATATTTTCTGCATCAAGTGCTTTATCCGGAGAGCAAAAGGTCCAAAAATTCATTGGGATCGAAAATTCTGCTTAAAACTTGCAATATAAATATCTTTCTATCAATTCTTTTAGAAACAAAGTCTATTAACCCTTAAATATCAAAGTATAGAAAATCTTCTATACTATTCCAAGCTATACCCAAAGCTTTGTAGGGCAAATTATCTTTTTCAAAAGTTTCAAAATGAGGATTTTCATCCGAAATTACTTCTTTATCTTACCATGCCTTGTGCAAGGATTAAATTCATAGACTTCTGTGAAGTGTGATTCCTGCCAGAATCAGTAGCCAGAGTAGCCGCCATTGTTGGAGATCACCGTTGCCACACCCCTCGGCATTGGTTCAGAGAATTTAAGTGTGTTCTTGGGGTGCAGCAGACCAAGCAACTTCCACACGTTGCCAAAGTTGATCTGGTGTGGCAGCTGGGGGTGTAATCTGGGTCAATCGTTGAGCAACCATGGACCACATGTTTTCTATCGACGAAAGATCCGGAGAGCGAGCCGGCCAGGGAAGCAATTTCAATTTTGGTGATTGACGAAGAACCTTTGGACAATGCGTGCCACGTGTGTTCGCGCATTATCCTGTTGAAATATGGCTGTGGCCAAGCCCTGAAGGTAAGGAAGGACAACTGACTCCAACACCTCGGAGATGTAGCACTGGCTGTTTAAAATACCGACAATGCGTACTAGAGGAGTGCAAGAGTGATATCCAATACCGCCCCATACCATAATACCCGGTTCAGGACCAGTGTGGCGGTGCATAACGCAGCTGTTCGGCATCCTCTCTCCAGGGTGTCTCCAGACTCGAATCCGACCATCGTGGTGTTGCAGACAGATGCGTTACTCGTCAGTAAAGACAACTTTATTCCATTCTGCCGCCCACATCCTTCTTTCATCGCACCATTGGCAGCGGAGACGTCTGTGGTTCTGCGTCAAGGGTAGACCAAGCAATGGAAGTCTTGCGAACAGACCACTCTGCTGTAAACGGCGTCGAATGGTACGCGCAGACACTGAATGATGCGTTACAGACACAATGTGCTGTTCTATGGTTCGTGATGTGACTAAGCGATCCACCACTGCCAAGCACACAATTTACTTGTTCTCACGTGAAGTGGTGAATTCAGGTAGATGCGATTGACCACGTCGATCCGTCGTACCCTCCTGCATCCAACGGTCACATATCCGCATTACAATTGTATGGTTTCGTCCAACACGACTACCGATTTTCCTGAAAGATAATCCACAATCTCGGTAGGCCACTATCCTTCCTCTGTCGAACTCGGATACTTGATCAAAAGCTGATCGTTGTTTTCTACGAGACATAACTGTTCGATTTTTGAAAAAACCACATGAAAAACACAATTGCCGAACTTGAAGTCGTCAAAATATCCAACCCTTAAAAAGCGCTTTGAGGTGGCGCCACTGACGCGCGTCATATGTGTCTGCGCTGAAATTCTAATCATTTGCATATCTCACCTCCGCTAATGCATGTTACAGATTTTATGAGGTTACAGATTTTTTGCTAGAATCATATATAAAATGTAAATTAGAATTTTTATTCAAAATACCATTAAAAGCAAACCATTTAGCATTTTTAAAAGAAAAAATTTAAAAAGGATGAGTTGATTGTAAATTTCTACTTCTACAGCAAGGATGTCAAACTCAAAGGCTAACTTGGGCCAAACCAACAATGTTTAACTTTAGGTGGGCCGCAAAAAAAAATTTGATATTCATTGAAATTAGGTTTGTCAGTAGGTTGTTGTCAATTGTAGTTTTATTTCGAATAATACATTACACTAAACATATGTATAAGTATAAGGAAAATGTAATGTTGACGTCCTGACACTTGGCATCTCTTTTCTGCTACAATCTTTCCCATTTCAGGAGAAATTTTGATATTGTATTATATATTATTGTGTGCTGATGTACTAGCCGAGCCGCAAAAATGTTCGCTGAGGGCCTCATGTGGCCCGCGGGCCGTGAGTTTTATACCAATGTCCTACAGTAATTGATGTATACACATGAAATTTGATTTACGAGTATGTCGAGTTATGCAGAACAAAAATTTGTATGAGTTTTGTGATGACATGATTGAAATTCATAAAATCAATTTTTCTGAATGCTTAATAACACCTTTAATATGTATGATTTTTTAAATTAAACTATTTTCTCTAAGAAAAATTAAGCATCGCTCTCATTCAAAGATGCATACTAACTTTTATAACATGAATTAATATTAGAAAAAATATCAAAGCATTTGAAACAATGGGAAAAAAGTCTTACTTGAAATAAAAAAATTAGTTTATTTGATTGTTTCAGATGAATCAGTTTCAAGTTTTTATTTTATATTGAGTTGTGTGAATAAAAATGAACATTTAAGTTATCAATACTCGATCGTTTTGTTTTTTTTTAAAAAAAAAAAAAAACAAGAGCTCTCAAATTTTGTAACATAAATTGCTTAAAATTGCTAAGTTAAGAAATCAGGTTTGATTTTTTGGTCGATTGATTCGTTCTGTGTTCCCTTAATTGTTTCTTTTAAAAAGTAAATATGTTGTATTTAATAGAAACTTCAAGAATGAATTAGGGTTTAAGCCCTAAAACTGGCCTGTTAATTACCTGCACCTTTCCTGCATTTGAAAGACAATGAACCCTGTTGCATTATTAAGTGATAGCTATTGGTCATCAATGTACATAAAGGCGAAAAGCGACTCGCACTTCCCGAGGTCTCTGGAACTGTTAGACTTACAGGCTTGAAATTTGGCAGACATGTTCCTTTCATGGAGTAGAGATCCGATAAAAATAGCTTTTGCGAAGAACCTTATCAAGGAAAGTCGAAAGTCGCGGGAGCGTTATAGATGAAAAAATACCACTATTGAAATAATTGACAGAAACTTGAAATTTGGCAAACATGTTCTTTCTTTCAAATAAAGATCCTCTAAAAACGGCTTTTGCAAAAATATAGACCGCGGTAGCCTAGTGGTCAAGGTAACGGACTCATGAGTTCGAGCCCAGTACTATTGAAGACCCGCCGTGTAGAGGAGCGATGCACGTTAAATGTATCGAGAACTCAAACGTCCTCTCGTTGGTGTGGTGTTGTAGTTAGTAGAGGGAGGTGCCAGCTCCCGTGTCATCCTCGTCACTTGCTCATGGTTCAAAATGACGAGGTCCGTCGCCAAAAGCCCTCGTGTAGCTGAACAATGCGACGTTAATATTCACTTGCGAAAATCGACTCCTAAGGGGAGGTGAGTATAGACAAAAATTCTTATTTTCAGACTACTACACCTCCATTCAAATTTGGGAAACGTGTATGTTTTCTTGATATGAGATCCGCTAAGAATGAGTTTTGCAAAAATCGACTCCCAAAGGAGGGGTGAAAATAGAGGTGAGACGAGGGTACTTTATATAAAAATTTCCGTTTTTAAATTATTAAACTTACAAATTTGAAATTTGTCAGCCATGTTTCTTTTGTTGATTAGAGAATCGCTAAAAATGAGCTTTGAATAATTCAACTCCGAAAGATGAGTTGCCGAAGCATAAAAGATGAATATACAGTAAGACCCCGCTTAACGTTGTTTCGTTTAGCGCTCTTTTATTTCAACCCGGGGATTCCCCGAAATTGTGACATATCCGAAATAGTGTAGTTGTGTTTCTTGTTTGGTGTGGTGCTGTACGGACGCATTTTTATCATTTGAAACATTTGTTGACATTATTGGACAGTATTATTGGACAGTATTATCATCAGTTATTGGACATTACTATCACATGGGTGATAATAAAAAACAAGAAAAGAAAGCAACCAGAAAGAGCATTTCACTGGAAACTAAAATGCAGGTGATTAGAAGATTAGATTCTGGTGAACGTCAATCTGAAATTAGTGCTACATTGAATTTGGGAACTTCAACAATAAGGTCAATTCTTAAGAATAAAGAAAAAATACTGTCATCGGCAACAGCAACTACGTCAAGCTCTGCAGCTAGAATTACCCGTTTTAGAAATAACATTATAGAGGAAATGGAAAAACGACTGTCTATATGGATTGACGACGAAATTGAACGCAATATGCCATTAAGCCTATCTATCATAATGGAAAAAGCTAGAAGAATTTTTAATTGCATTCAGGCTGAGGCAAGTGACATAAGTGAAACTTTCATTGCTAGTCGAGGATGGTTTAATAAATTTAAACATCGAAATAATCTTCACAACATAAAGATTACAGAAGAAGCAGCAAGTGGTGATTCGAAAGCGGCGGCTAAATTCCCAGCGAAGTTAAAAACAATGATTGAACAAGGAAACTATCCTACAGAATTGGTTTTTAATGTTGATGAAACAGGCCTGTTTTGGAAAAGAATGCCAAAACGAACATTTCTATCCCATGAAGAGAAACAAGCATCAGGATTTAAAGCTGCAAAAGATCGCTTAACACTTTTACTGGGTGGTAACGCAAGCGGAGAGATTTCAAATTAAAACCACTTCTAGTTTACCACTCCAAAAACCCAAGAGCGATGAAAGGCATATCTAAATCAACTTTACCAGTGATTTGGGAATCTAATAAAAATTATGGATATCTGAACATTTTGTGTGTGTGCAGGATTGGTTCACTAAACATTTCTGCCCGTGTGTTAAACGTTATTGCGAAATTAAAAAACTTGGACAAAGAGCACTACTATTAATTGATAATGCTCCAAGCCACACAACAAATTTATCAGACTTAACAACATGCATTCCAGTCGAAGTGGTTTTCTTGCCGCCTAACACAACTGCCTTAATCCAACCAATGGACCAAGGAGTTATATCCAATTTTAAGGCTCATTACTTGCGGCAAACATTTAAACAGATGTTTGAAAAAACAGACGGAGAAGAGAAGCAATCAATAAGAGAATTTTGGAAAAACTACAATATCATGAATGCTGTAGAAAACATAAACCTTTCTTGGAATGAGATAACAGAAAGATCTTTGAAAGGAGTATGGAAGAACATTTGACCAGATTTAAGTAAGAGCGAAGACATTGGAGACTCTGTCGACATGGATGAAATAGTGGAAGAAATAGCGAAAGAAACCGGTTTAGATGAGGTAAATGAGGAAGACGTCGAAGAAATAGCTCAAGAAACAGCAGCTAGTCTTTCTAATGATGAGCTCAAGGAATTAACTGAGCAAGAAGAAAACAAAAATATTGATAGTAGTGATTTCGAAGAAGAACAAAAAGAACTTTCGGTAGCGTCTGTAAAAAGGAGTTTGACCACTATAACTAAAATTATGGACCAGTTTGTTGAAAATGATCCAAATTTTGACAGGAGTTCAAAAGCAAGACGGGGTGTTATTTTCACTTGTCAACAACTTCTAACAGAACGCAAACTACATTAGATGCCTTCTTGACAAAAAGGCAGAACAGACTGAATGAGATCTCACTGACTTAGAATTTTATTTGTTTTAATAAGTACGTTTATATTGTTTTTATTTTTGTAAGAAATAAATGTTTGGTTTTATTTTTATTAAAAAAAACAGTATTAAATTTAATACCTAACCAATTTTCTATCCATCTTCCCCTAACCCCATTATTTACATGCTAAGATAGCCTCTTTTAGCGCTGTTTCGCTTTACGATGGAACGTATCCCCCGCGTTAAGCGGGATCTCACTGTACTTTATTTTCAGAAACTGATTACTGATTAACAGATTGTTTAAAACAATAATTTATGGTAAAACAGCTTTGTAATAATTAGATTGACTTAAGTTTTCTAATGGATAGATTCAATATATCCCCCCCCCCAAAAAAAAGGTGTAAACATCTCATAACTGATTATGAGATTTTCTGAGCGAATGAATAATGGAAAAAAAAAATAGAAATGTAAAACTTTTTAACATTTGAAAATTGAGCAATTCGATTCACAGTTGCGAGATTAAAACAGCAAACATTATTAATTATTACAGTTATATTTTTCTTTCGTTTATAAAATAAATCATTCATTTTAGAAGTTTAATAAAATTAAAAATTAAGTATATTTGCATTTAAAAAATTAAAACACCGTTTAAATATTTAGAAAATTAAGTTTTAATTTTTATAAAAACTAGTGTTTTTAAAAGTTTATTCAGCAGATTATTTTTTTGTGAATGTTTTATTTTCTAATTTAAAAATAAAAATAAACTAGTAATAAAAATCAATATTTTAACTATAGTACTAAAAGGAAAAACTACAATGAGCAGCAAACATATGTTCTTATGGTAATGCCCCACATATTTCTGTTCACATAAAAATTTTACTACTTAAAACTTTTGTCACATATTTAACTAAAATGGATATATTTTGAATTCATTTTAATTCTAAATTTGATATGTGTAAAATGTATCGGGCAAAGAAATCACAGCATCTATTATATTAAAAATGTAGTCAAGAACTTGACCAGGTTATGGAAAACGTTCAATGACAGAAAATGCCAGACTAATGTTTTATAGATAAAAAAAGCAAAAACTTGGATACAGAGACTTTAAAATCGCGATACTGCCATATTTATTCGAATCTATGCCGCACTTTTTTCCCGATGTTTATGATACTAAAAATCGGGTGCAGCTTAGAATCAAAGACGGAAAAATTCATCGCAGGGGAAAATTGAACAAGATACTGTCGGATAGAAAAAATACAGGTTCTCGTTTATTTTTAAATGTTATATACATATATTTAATAAGGCGTCTCCCCTAACTACCACACCAACGGGGGACCGTTTGAACTCTCGACAGATTTGACGTGTATCGCTCCCCTACACGTCGGGTCTTAGGCAGTACTAGGCCCGAACTAATGACACGCCAGTCATGGGTCCATTACGTTGACCACTAGGTTACCACGGACACTTTTTAAATTTGTACATATATCATATATCCATAACATATTTTACTCTATTTTTAATTTTTTTTTCACAAAAATGTGCTTAGAATTTGGGTGCGGCTTAGAAACTGAGCATAATTAATTGAAAAAATAAGTTTCTACTAATTAAATTAGAAAACAAAATTTGGTTAATATTTATTCCAATGTTTTACGGTAAAGTCTTACGTCAAATATAAAATCTATTTGATGGAAAAAAATTCTTTTTTAGTTAAAAATAATAATAATAATAGTATAATTGTATTACAATAATTAGATTAAAATTTTAATTTATGAGCTTCAAGGAGTAGTAATTTTTTTTGTGTGTGTGTTCTTTAGTTAAGTCATAACTTTTGGTCAAGTATAAAATAAGTATACTTTCAATTCTGCGTTCAGTCGCTTCATAGAATTTAAATATTTTTAGACATTACTACAATAACAAATAAAATTTAAAAAAATCTAAGCAACATAATTATAAATTATCTATATAAATGAATTTTTTTAAAGCATACATGCAGAAAATATTTAAAATATTCCTAAATAGGAAAGTTCATTCGATTTGAGATGTTAAATCTCTCTGTACATCATAAATCTTATCCATTGTCCACTATTTGTCACAATTTGCAAGTTAACATAATTTGAGCTGGCGACAAAATTTCAGAAAGATATCGCCCAAAATAAGTATTCGTAGACAAGAATAAATTCGCCTTTCAAACCGTGGTGGCGCCATCTGTTTGAGACAGTCTGAATTACGCCAAAAATAATTTAGAGTGAACTTAAAATTCAAACTAAGTTAATTAATAAAACCATAAAACATAATTCTGGCTACACCAGTCAAAAGAAGGAAGCATGTTTTCTTATTTACTGTTTAATACTACTCGAAAAAAAAAAATTTTGTGTGTTAAAATGTGTTTTGCGTTTTCACCTCCTATACTTTAACATAGAAAATTCAAATTTCGTTTTGCAATAATGCTGAAAACTGCGTATTTTTTGAAAAATCAAAATTTAAAGAACAATATCTTTTAAACAATTATTTTCTATATATCACTAAAAAATTTTATTACTGTTGGAACTTTTTCCTGCCCACAAATGTTCTTCCCGTTTGATCTCTATTCTTTAACAATGACCGAAAACAGCCTTAAGTAAACGGTATTTCGATATATGTAGGACTAATTTTTTTTCTCTATGCTCATTTTTTATTAATTTTTAAAGCTCTCATTTTTATACCCGGCGTACAACGCGCACCCTTAAATTTCGATCATATTTTTTGTTTAGACGAAGGATTTCATGCGCGCTGTACCTTTTTTTCTCGGGTATTCTTTTCTCCTATCCACATTTATGGCATTACGTCATCAATTTGTGCCTTCACTGCTGCCATATTGTGCTGATTATAGAAACTTTTTAAAATTTCTTATTTGCCTATCTTGCGATAACTTAAAACTTACTTCTCTAAACACGAGACTGGATAAGCCCGAGTCAGATGCCCTTTGCCTAAGAGTAAAAAGAAAAAATTTTAACCAGTTTTGAGAAAATTTAAATTGAGATTTAAAAAAATTTGCTCAATTAGTTGTTCCCGTTTATCATCACAAATATTTAAAATTAGTTAAATATAGTAAACTAAAATTATGCTGGATTACCAATAAAAATTTCTGAACACACTATTAGAATCAGGGGCGTATCAATGATACGGGGCCCCCAAGTTACCGAGGCCCCAACATGTGTAAGCATACAACCATAAAGTATTAAGGGACCCCCGAGCAAGAGCCCCAAGGAGTTTTTGGTACAGAGCCCACACAGGACTAGTTGCGTTAGTGATTAGATTATATATGTAAAATTGCTTTAAGAATATTATTACATTAAAATGTTATTTAAATGCGAGTTATTTTTCGCAAAACACATGAAGAAAAGTTTGCATTTTAAAAATATTCTCCTTTAACGAAAAAATCTTACCTAATAACATTTCGCCGATATATATGAACTCAAACTCAGTGGCGCAACAGCTCATGAGGGCCAGGGCCCACTGTGCCCATCCCAGTATACGTGACCATTGGATGCTGAGGTGCATGAGCAGATTTCCCGATCAGGTGGTCAGTCTGAAGCGGCCTATATATATAGCTGAGACATTTGAACTAGATTTTTGAAATTCATAATTTAGAAGTGTATTTATTCAGATTTTAATTTATCAGGGAAGAGAAATTTTAACAAAAAATACGGGTAAGTTCAATGGGTCGTAACTATGAAAATACTTTGAATTTTTCAAGTTTAGCCCTTGTATAGCTACATGTAGACAAAATATTATTATACAAGCATTTTTCACAAAAAAATAATGATTTTAAAATGTTCTTTCTTCATTTATTGCCCAAAGTTTGCATTTAATTTTTTTTTTCTTTTTATGATATCCTTAAAACAATTTTGACACTTTTCCGCTTTGCCGGCGCAAATATCACCAAGTTGGTGTTTTGGGCGACAGCACACAATATAAAAAAAATATATCCATAAATATTACTTCTCATTGTTTTTTCACCCATTCTTGATGTATTATGAAAAAGACGTTACTGATAAGAAAAGACCAAGACTTGCTTTGAAAATGTGGTGGTAAAAGGTTACCAGTAAGAATATTCAGTTTGGCGTCCATTGTATTATTTTTGCTGACTTTATCGCCTGCGCAGGCGAAACGGAAAAATCCCACGATTTTATATGTATGTTCTAATTCAATAAATACTAAATAACAAAAAAAAATCATTCGCTTGTACGTTTTTCAAAATTATGGTTCCTAACGTTGTCGGTCGCCTTAAATGCCAGAAATTCTAAATTTAAAAATATCAGTTCATAATAAATCCCGTGAATTTAGTCAAACGTGTTGCATTTTTTCCACGTAATAGTAAATGCAAATAAAATAAGGAGCAAAAACATCTGAAGAACATTTGTAAATACCTCTTCAGATATCTTTTCCTTAGCTTTAATTTTATCGGGTGCCCTATCTATAAATAGATATCCTTGTTTGATCCGTCGAAAAGGGAAAACACAATTATCTCTCTACAGCAGTACGTTAGTCCTTTTCTGAAAGTAGCATTGCAAACGTCAAGTTGAAGTAGCGCGATGACCGGAAAATGTCCCAACTCTTGATTCTTTTCTTAAAGCAAAACAAAGAGGCTTTCGACACTCCTCTGGATTCTTGATAGGGGCTGAACATCTAATCTGGTTTGATTTCGGAATGATCAAAATTCTTCTCTTAAGAGTTTTCGCTTGATGTTAACCACGATCTGTTCTAACCGATTTAAATTCGAAGACATTTTCAGAGTCCAAAATGTTTACAACCGTTTTTCTGAGATATAAATAATTTACGTCTTTTGTGCACTCAACTAAAAAAAGGATTGTTTTAATTTTCTAATGCTGATAAAAGTTGCCGAATAATTTCGTAATGTTTCGAAACTATAATGATTTGTGTGAATGGATGTATAAGTTTTCAGAAACAAAACACTCACAAATTACTCACATTTTTCAGAACTGAAGTTGGTGCTTATTTTCTGTGTGTCAATAGCTCACGTAAAAAGAATTATAGTTGAAAATATACACATTTAGTATTTTATTTATGTGTATTTCAATAGAATTTTTCTTCCGTGTGTGTGTGTGAAGGAATTTGAGCGTCTGTCGTGAGTATGATGATTAATTTTTCGGCTATTCAAATATTAATAATAACCGTCTGAAATAACCTATTAGCGCTATCTGCAACTGCATCAATCTGTAAATAGGAGAAAAGGAACCTACTAATTCTTACATCATGAGATCTGTGTGACCTTAAACTTAACTCAGTGGTGCGACAGCCCATAAGGGCCAAGGCCTACTGTGCCCAACTCAGTATACGCGATTTTGGGGCCTGAGGTGCATGAGCAGATGTTCCAACACGGCGGCCACGAGTACGTGACCATTACCTTGTCAATCGTAAGAGAGCTGGTTATGAAATCCATAGCAGGTTATAAAAAAAATTTTATACGAATTTTATACCTAAGCACTTTATTACTACCACTCAGGAGCGCAAAAGCTCATGAGAGTCAAGGCCTACTGTGCCTGCTTCAGGCGCTGAAGTGCATGTGCAGATGTGCCGGTCTGGTGTCCAATCTGACACGGCTCTAGGGCCGGACAAAGCGGAACCCTGCCCGGGGCGGCAAATTTTAAGGCCGGCATTTGAATCGAATTTGAAAAAAAATAAAATTTCTTACAAAATTTTGATACATTTCCTGAAATATTATTGGGTGTTGATTTGGTATTTCATTTAACGTATTTTATTTCCTTATTTTGTACATTGTATGTTTAATGTCTGTTTTCTTTTATGTTGAAACTTGAAGGGCTCGAGGTTGTAGTTTATGTTAAATTATGAAATTTGATATATTATTCACTAGTAACTCTCTCTCCATGCCGGTGTGAACATACTTTTCCCCCATACGATTTCCGGTGTTCACCTATCCAAAAGGTGACCGGGATAATAAGAGTTTTTGGTAGATAGAGAGACGCAGGAGATATTTTATTTTAGTAATGAGTTTAGTTTCTATAAGTTAAAATAAATGCTTGTGATCTCCACCTCTTTTTTGAAGAAATTGACTTGGTGAAATGGGTGATTCTTTCTCTTACATTTTACTCGTTTTAATTAATAACATGTAATTATGTCCTTAATTTCGAATTATTTTCTATCCTTTAAGACTTATAATAGTATATATATATATATATAAAATAAAAGTAAAGAAGTACTAAAACCTACAGTGCTAAAGCAGGAAGAAATTGGAATGCACCAGACAAAACAAATGTAGATACAAAAAAGTTTTTGGACTAAACTGGAGATCTATTATGATTTCTAAAGCTGTCGCTGAATTAGGCCAGCGAATTAGGGTTAGCAATGCTTTATGGATCCAACCTTCCCTGTACATATATATATGTCACCTATTTGTTTGCAAGAATTATTCAAGTTTTATAGGTGTGTATTGTCTGGACAATTTTTTTAAATTATAACTGTTTGCTTTAAGTGAGGGGTGGCAATTTTCCATTTTTGTCCGGGGAGGCAAATCTGCTAGAGCCGGCCCTGCCCCCAGTATTGTTCCCAAGTAAGCTTGGTACTCATTTATCGACCCACTGAAGGAATGAAAGGCTGAGTCAACCTTGCCGAACCTAAGGTTGAACTTCGGACCTGTGACGTGAAAGCGCAGTGCACTAACTATGGACTGGACTTCACTATGAGACTTACAGACTTGAAATTTGGCAGACATATTCTTTTTGTAAAGTAACGTGTTTTGGTAAAATTGAGTCCTAAAAGGGTTGTGGAGCATTATGCAACATTAAAAGTTTCCTTTTTTCAACTATTAAGCCCACAGGTGTGAATATAGAGTAAAAAAAAAGGGGGGGGGGTGTTGTATTTGCTGAGAAGAAATCCGCTAACATGTTTTGCTTGAATCGAATTCAAAGTGGGGAGGAGGGAGAAAGTCACAAAAATTCCCGTTTATGAATTATTACACTGACGGATTTCAAATTCAGTAAGTATGTTTCCTTTGTTGAGTAGAAGTTTGTTAAAAATTAGTTTTGCGGAATTCCGTCAGGGAATTCCGAGAAGGATTACTAGGGTGTTTTTGAAAAAAATGTACGCGCGTTTTTTAGCTACTACATCCACATGCTTGAAAATCGGCATACATAATTGTTTTATTGTGCAGATAACCGTTGAACGAATTTGGCGGAAAGCAATTGCCAAGAGAGGTTGCGGGAGATTACAAGGTGTGTTGGATAAAAAAAAATTCCGCTTTTGAGCAATTGAACCTACAGAACCTTGATTGCAACCATGTTACTTTTGTTGAGTAGAGATTCACTAAAAATAGGGTTTGTGGAAATCGATTCCAAAGATGAGGTTTCCAAGGGAATGAATAATAAATATACACCTGTTTTATTATTTCAAGTCCTGGCCTTTTTAAATCAACAGGTGAGGGCTATAAGAACATGTTTCAATGCAATCCATTGCTTAATGTTCGGTGGTTAGCATAGCTATTTCTGTATATTATTATTTCTTCATTTTGGGTACTGAATAAAATATACTGTCTTAACCTCTTCCATGGTACTCACCCCGACAATCTCAAATAAAATGTTCGCTGAAAATTCTACATTTCTCTTTATTGCACCAAGAAAAATATACATTTACAAAGGACAATCCTTTAACAAAAACTATTTAATCTCTTACACATCTGGCTTTTCTTTTTTTTTTTTTTTTTTTCTTTTAGAAAAAGGACGAAATAGAACACTTTAGATCTCCCGTGTTTATATCCGTTTGCTGTTATAAAACCGTTATTGATTTTATTCTAGAAAAAAATATAACTTGCGGAATTTAATTTAGTTTCATCAACTATTGGTCAAATATTTTTTCCTTTTTTTTTTGTTGTATCAAAGACCTCTATTTCGATTTCCAGTTTCTAAAGCGTATTTTTTTTTTTCGAGCGTAAAAGTTTTCATTTTTTTATTTTTAACGCCATAATATGCTGCAGTTCGTATCGATGTCTTCTCTTGCAAAAGTTTCTGCTGAGGTTTATAGTTTTGTGACGCATGAAAAGAAATCAATACGCACGCGCTTACAAAATGATGACTGTGTCATTTTTCATGTCTGTTGTTTTGTATCGGAATATAACTTTAAAATTTATCTTCAGCAAATAAATTCAGAATGGCTCCTTGGATAAAGTATACTGTTTTACTACTGTGTATATCTAGTTTCGTACTTTTCATCATGCTAGAGAATTATAATAATTAGTAGCATTAACTACAGTCCTAATCCTTACAAGACCATAAAGTTGCTAAAAGTCAAAATTAGAACTTAACTGTTTATTTTAGTTTAAAAATTAAAAAAAACAGTTATTAACTGTTTATTTTAGAGACAAAAAATGAAAATCACAAGAAAAATACATATCAGCGCGTAGTTGGTTTATTAAAATTTAAGGGGGGGGGAATAGAATTATTCCCATAGAATTATTTTTCATTATCAAGCATTTTTTTTCCTTTGTTCAAATATACTTTACAAAAAATTATCCTTATAGTATAACACAAAACAGGGCTAAAAACAAGATTATATATTATTACACGACGCAATAAACTGAAGTAACAACATACATTCTACCTGTTTCAGAATCTAAGGAACAATATGTTGGAAAAAATTGCTGTGGGAGTATTGTATTGTAAGGAACAAGATGTTGGGAAAAAAACAATCCATAATAAGCAAATATAAGCCAAAAAAAAAAAAAAAAACATGCATTCCTCTTGTTACATTAAATAGTAGGAATGAGGATTTAATTTTAAAAATTTAAGATTATAATAAAATATTTCAATTGCTTATATTTTTAATTGTGCTCCATTTTTTTTTTTATTTTTTTTGTAAAATAATGCTTTGAAAAAAATCCTTTCCTTTAAAAACTTTTATATCATACTGCAACCGCGTTCAGGATAACAGTTCAGATGAAACAAAACAACGAAAAATACAAGAAAATTTAACCTTTTGAAGATATTTTTTTGAAGAAAAATATAATGATTGTTTTTTTAGAAGAAAATACAGTCTGTAAACATATAATTGAAATTTTAAAAAAATTTTAAAAAATTTTTGTAGGAATTCTACATTTTTTTTCCACCAAAAAACTTAAGTAAAAATAGGATTCATCTATTTCTTTTTTCTTTCTCTGAACAAAGTATAATAAAAATTTTCCATCGAATATTTTTGTCATTTCAAAACTAAAATAATATGATATTTCCAAGAAGTTAATAATATAATACATAAATGGGCTTTGAAATAAAATTTTTCAGAAGACTTTTAGTATTAAAGGAGACGAGTTACAGAAGATTGATAAAAAAATTTTAACAAATTCTACTATAGTACACATTTATTATTACATAAACTCGTAAATAATTTTTTTCTGCGACTATTGTGTCGAAATTATGACGGTTTTTTGTAGCACTTTAAAAACAATTTTATCTAAAATTTTAGAATATTTTCATGTTTTTCGAATACAATAATATGTACGTTTTACACTGTAAATATTCACTAGAGTAAAAAAAAATGAATTCCATCACGTTTTTTCAATTCCTCTACTATTAGTGCACACTCTCCCTATATATATATATAACTATCTTGAATAGTTATACTTAGGTTCTATAGCTATCTGTATTTATATTTATGGTATATATATATATATATATATATATATATATATATATTGTGACGGCTCACGCGTCCTTTCTGTAACATAACCCCTGGGTTCTTTGACGGCGCCAAGATTAATGGCAAATCTTTTCCAACCCAAATCCAAGAAGTGAAATGAAAGTATAGATGCAAATAAGATAGCCTTTAAAAGGACAGAAGTTTTAGTAAGCGCGATGGCAATTTAGAGAAAGTTCTGTTAGGAAAAGGTAGAAGTGTAATTTGACGGCCTACCAAGGAATCACGGATATCTAGCCATTACTACAAGGTGCATACTATTGCACGCGAGCCCAACAGCCTATCTGAAGGTGTTTGAACCGTTGCGTGGAATTCAAGGTAGGAAGATTATTTTCCGAAATCGTAATATTATTAGGATTGAGAGTAGGCGGATAATATAATTATTTAGATAAGTGATCCAATTGCGCGATCTGTTTTAGCTACGGATACGTGTTTTGGTTTATTCTCACTTAATATAAGTTTGTTCAATATATAAGTAATTTAAGTTAAACTCTTAATAAAGTCATATTAAGAATTCTAAAATGTCTCTTCATTTCGAGAATCCCACACCTCTAACTTACGCTGACCCACAAAGATATGGTCGACAAAGATCGACCATATCACAATATATATACATATATATCTTGTTCAAATTTTCAATCGTTAATAAAATGCTTTTTATTCATCTACTCAAATTTTAAAATACATTTCTTTAAACTTGTAGTGGATAATCCTTGATGCTAATACAGTTTTCTCAAATATTAATTCATTAATCAATTTTAATTAAAGAATAAATAGTAACAAACAAAAATAATAGTTCAGCACCTTATATAAAAAGGAAAATGTAAAATTACAAGGAAAATCTTTTTTTATTTTGCCATTTCATATTGTGATTCTGTGTCATATGTATATACATATTTATATTAATTGTAATTATTTAATAAAAAGTAACTAGAATAAAATTTTTCTTTGTTGGCCTAACTAGGAATTGACTTTAAAAAAAATTGTATTACTTTGTTTATTCTATAATTAATTAGAATTACTTTTCTATAATGACTTAGGATAATCATTATTTTCGAATTAAGCTCGATAGTTTTGCAAAAACTACTTAAGTGAATTATGTTCTCCCTCGCAGTGTTTTTGTAATAAATATCAGACAAATATCACATAAAAATCAATTCCACAACAATACTTTATTTAATATTTTTAATATACAAAGGACGTTTGGAAAGTAATTTTCAGTATTTTTTTCACACCGAGCCTTTATTGTTAAAAAAAATACATCATGACGTGTCATGAACTACTCATCTTGCACTATTTTTTTCGTCGTCTTCGACATTTGTCGTGGAATACAATCATTTTCAATAAACCACTCTGGTCAGGCCCTGTGATGCAAGGAATTGTCGCCCTGCTTGCTCATTGTTTTAGAAGTTACGTCCCGAAAGTGCGACTTGCAATTAGGGATTGCAATACCGGTATTATACTGATATTAGCCATTTGTACAATTTTGTAATACCAGTATTCACAGGTTTAAATACCGTTTTTTTTGGTATTTATAAGAAAATTTTTAAATTATCTCCTCTATATGTTCAGGGAATCGTCAACATATCAAAATAGTATACCTTTTAATTTTATATCTCCCTAACGAGCGAAATTAATTAGATTGTGAATATAAAGTTGTGTATCGTACAATCAAGAAAAGTGATAAAATATGTGAATCATCTAAGGAGGCGTGCCAAAATTATCTTATTATAGCTCAGAGTGATACTGCATGTACGCAGTATTCGTAGTTTAATATTCGTATCTGTGAAAAAAACAAGGTTGTAGTCGTGAAGAAAGAGCGTAATATTTCGATGTTTTTTAAATTAGAGAGTTTGTTATTCTCATTTCATTTGTGTATCATACTTAAGGTTCAAATATATTTCAGATTCATTATATGTATACTCATAAATAATAACCCATAATAATGAATAAGAATAGCTAATTGCACAAAAGAATGAAAAAGAAGAAAATAGACTAACCTATTCAAATTTGATAAAATTCATAGTAAATTTTCTTAAAATTTTTTCCCCCCAACCTATCCATATTCAGAAGAATTCTGTACAGTTATCGAAGATGATGATGATACTAATGTCGATAGTGAAAAGGAATTGTCTCTTGAACAAAAATTAGAATTAGCGATAACTAAAAAAATTTCAACAAACCAAAAAATAATACAGAAATCAGCTATATCCAAAACCATTTGACGAGAAATCAATTTATTTGAAGATGAGGGGGGGGGGGGATTTAGAGGTAAATATTTGGATATTGACACTTTCTTGTGATTTAAATAAATAAGATGTTCCTTTACTTTTTTGTGATTCTTTGCATACTGTTATAGTTTATAAGTTACAAATTATTTTTTTGTGATACTTACACTCTCTAATAAAACTGCCAAATAAAACAAAGAAACATCTGTGTTTTCTTTCTGTTTCTTAAATTTCTACTACCTGTATTAAAACCGGTATCCCGGAATTAAGATCTAAAAAATACCAAATACCGGAATTGAACTTTTAGACCAATATTGCAATCCCTACTTGCAATACAGGGAACAGTTGTTTTCATTCATGGATGTGGAGGAATGTCCACTTCTACCTTCATTTTCCAAATTTACCTTCCTTCTTTGAACATGCAATGCCGGACACCAACCATTTGATGAGACATGACCGGTCTGTAGATGTTCATACATAACTGATCGCACGTGCCCAGTCGAAAGTATGAACTAAACAAGGTGAAAGTACACGGGATAAGATTTATTTTATTGAGAAAAAAAAATCGTCAACATGTAATGACCATAATAGGATTTTTTTTTTTTTTAATTTCAACTTTTGATCCAATTCCCGAGATAAGTGGTCATTAGTTTTATAAAACTGAGTGCTCAAAGAATCGTAAAAAGCAGTTTGTAATTCGAGCACCACTTCCAATTTTCAAAAATAAATGTTACTCTTACGGAAGATTTCTTTGTCTTCAGCAAAAAAAGAAAATCACGTTTTTTTATGTAATTAACGTTTCTCTCTATATTCTTCAAGTCTGTGTTTCGCGTACAAGAATCATTGTGGCTTTGTGAGCATTTCTCCGTAGTACAGGGATTTGTCGTCTTTTATGACTCTTACGATTCTTATATGTGCTCCACAATAATTCTTCGTAACTGTGTTTATTCGCAAATTAAATACTAAGAAATAATCAATAATTTTCCAACTTTAGTTTGATAAAAATAGTAAAAAGCACTATAGTTTTGCCCAAAATATAATCATTCATAGGAAACACTAATTTATATTTGCAGAAGAGTTATAGACAAAAAAGTTCCACGTTTTTGAACTATTAGACTTACAATTTTTTTTTTTTTTTTTTTTCATTTTTAATGGGCTATGGATGGGTGACTTACAAACTTGAAATTTAGAAAACAATCTTCCTTCTGTTAAACAAAGGCCTTAAAACTTTTTTTCTTTTTTGAAAATATACTTCGAAAGGATAATACGGAGGTGTTAAAGTTTTTTTTTAAAAAAAAAAAATCCATTTTTGAACAATTAGACAAACAGATTTCAAATTAAGAAATTTAATCCTTCTCTTTTGAGAAGAGCTCAGCTAAAAACGGAAGTCATTAGAAATTTAAATTACTTCCTTTTATAACCAAGAGGCGAAATCTATAGTAATATTTTTCAATATATTATAAAAGCTTAGTGACAGATTGAAATAGCTTAAAAAGAGAGAATGTATAGTCATAGTATATAATAAAACCCAGAAATGTGGACGGGTAATGGCTAGTGGTTAAATAAGGATATATTTCTAAGAATAAAATATATTTAATTCTGACATCGGTTTCCCCTGATGAACAAACGAAATATAACCTTATAAACAGGCAATCGGTAGAAATTATTTCGAAAGAGTATTTCCACACCCCTCAAAGATGTCCAGAGTCGCACGAACACGAGATTTATCCTAAAATCCCTTATAAAAAACCGACACACGTTTTCTTACGTCGAAGGAGGGGAAAAAACATTATCTAAATTGTTGACTATTAATAAAAAGAGTAAATTCCACCCCATAAAAGGGCTGTTAGTTAAGAGATACACGTCTGATTTTTACCGCAACTTGGCTAATTCTATCAATGGATGGGAAATGTTAAATCGCCGAAAAAATGGGCTGAACGTGCTCTGCATTTACATGCTTCTGACTGACTAAAGTAAAAACACAAAACAATTTTGTAGGTATAAAGTCTGAACATTCTTTAATTTTAGGTTTTGTACGACAGATTAAAATTCACACAACAACCGTATTCGGGATGTATTCGACATAAAATGAAATTTGAATATTGAACTATTGTTTATAGTTTCAAGAAAAAGTCAAATATTTGTATTTATTTATTCATCACAAAGAACAGCAGGGGTAGCCAAATAACGGTTCGTGTCCAACATGCGGCCCACCAAGAAAGAAAATCTACTTTGGAACGAGATTTCTTTCAAGTGCGCGATGAAAGATTCGTCTTGCACATTTTTCACTATCAGGGAAACAGAATTCCTTTATTAGGAAAACAAAATACCTGAAAGTGTGTGCACCAAGAGATCACTTGCAGTTTGGAGGATGAGGTCACAAGATCTCGGGATTAAAAAATAGAGCCAAAATTCAATGTTCTACTGATATTAATATAGCATCCGAAGCATGAAGATCAACAAGAGTCAACACAGAACATAAATTTGCAGACTGTGGTGCCATCTCTCGCTCCTGATTTTAAAAAAAACGCACCAAAGTGTGAACTGATTCTGAAATGAAATGTGCTGGCAGCTGTAGATTATATGAAATTATAGCACATTATATAAAAACCGTCCCCATTATATATTTAACTTATATTATTATTTTTTATAGTGAATGCAATCGTTTTCACCCCTGACTTACTATAACAAACGGCATCATATACAAAGGGATTATAATTAATTTCATAATGCTGCACAAAAAAATAAACTAATCAAAATTATTTCAGATTTACACTGAATATACTTGAAAAAAAGTGAATGGCATGGTGTAAGAAAAAAGTTCCAAAGTGTATGAACATAGGATGCCAAACATATAAATTCGGTGGAATGGATATAAAACTGATTTTTCCCATCTAACGTATTACTACCCTACCGTAGGGGTCACTAACAGTGCTACAACAATTGAAAGATTTGGAGAAGTCTTTTTTTTTAAACACCCTTTTATAAGCGTCACTTGTATGTAACGCGGAATCTTTCAACTCAAATTTTTATCCACTTTGAAGGGTCAGATTAATTCGAAATTTTGCTCACTTGTTCATGACCGATGACAATACAATAATTTAATAATTTTGTGATCAGGATCATCAGGATTAACGATCTCCCATTTTCAGATCACATCCCGCATCTGGCGACTCATTTCAGATTCCAATTCCAGATTTGGCGACTAAAAGATTAAGTTACAATTTAGTTCGATCAACTATAAAAGAGTGTGTTTTTAAACTATAATTTATTCCGTCAAAATATCGAAACAGTCATGCTCATTGAACAGTGCAGTTAGTTTAAGGTGCAATTCCTGCCAAAGTCGTCGTAATTAGATTCAAAATGCAAATTCGATAGCCGAATCCACTTTCGTCATGCCACTTACAGCTTATGTATTGATACAAACTGTAACCTTTTTCTTATGTCATACACCGTTTCCACCTTTTCAAAGATATTCAGTTCAAATTTCAAGGCCTTCTGACGAATACAGCATTTTGAAAGTGGAACTTTAAGCATAACCACCTTGTAAGTACTAATAAGAAAATAAATTTTCAAGGATTTGAAACTGGTAATTTCCAATTCGGTGATTAATGTGAACCAAGGCCTACGTAGATCATTGGTGGGATGGGAGAAATACAAGAGTGTAAATATGTAAGGAGAAAAACCTCTCAGTAGGCATTTTCTTTAAATGAGTGAAGGATTTGCTATCCAACTCTGCCTGCGTGGTCTTGACTGCCTCGTGAAGATTTTTATAAACACGGGTGATGCATTCCCGGAATTTCTTAGCGATCTTTTTGTTTCCCACCCTTTTTCATGTCACTCTTCCACTCCCCTCTCCCTTCCTTTTTTGATTATTGCATTTACATGGTGTAGTCTAAATCAGATACACGTTGTTATTTTTACCCAAATTTACAAGTGTTTGAGCGCAGCTTGGTTTAATGTCTCTCTTGCGACAATAAATTCAACCAGACTTTATTATTACTTCTTTTTTTTACATTTAATCTTAAATTCAGATGTTTAATAATGTATTCGTATTCCTCTCCCCACCACAAATTCATTAAAATTCGTATAAAAGGGCTAATGTATCTTAAATCCTTTGAAACACTCAAATGCAAGATATGGTAGTCTGGACAGTGGGGTGGCAACTTAAGTCGTCATCTGATCCAAATTACCACGATTTGTTCATCTCTAATAGCCCTCATGTTGCTTCAGAGAGCAACGTAAATAAACAATGAATCAACATGTTGCTAAAATACATTCTATAACAAGAAAAAAACGACGAACCAAGAAGGAGTTGCTTGATTGTAGTGAAATTTCGTATATAAAGGCATTTGTACCGAACATGCAAATGATTAAAATTTGGTGTCCAATGAATGAATAATGGAAGCTACAGCGCATCGGAACTGCGCACTCAGCAGGTGTCTATAAGAAGCGATTCTCAAACTGATGGTCGAAATTTTTGTTACTTTCAACGACTGAAAAAAATGATTGGCGCAGAATCTGAGCTCACTTCGAGCAACTGTCAGAGTTTGAAAGAGGTCGTATCATTGGTTGAAAAAAGGCAGACTGGGCAAATCGGAGAATAGCTCGTCATATGGGTCGAAGCAATGCAGCCAAGAACGGGTTTCAGCGTCATGATGGTAGGGGTTGACCACAGCAGATTATCAGATCAGCTGTCACAGCTCCTGATTCATCGTTATAAACCTTCAGACGTGTGACCTGCACACGAGTGCTTAACATGACCATTCACAGATGGCTGATAGAGCGAAATTTACGCTCTTACTGACCGCTACATCTCCTGCTACTCTCACCTGCACACTGTCGAGTCATATTACAGTGGTACTTGACTCGATCTGGTTAAAAATCATGCTGACTGGGGACGTATAGTGTTTAGCGACGAATTCCGTTTCCAACTGTGTCCTGACGATAATCGAAGACGTATCTAGAGACACCCAGAGTGGCGTGCCGATCCTGCTTTTACTATTACACGCCATACAGGCCCTCAGCCAGGAGTTATGGTTTGGGGTGCGATTTCTTTTGACAGCTGGACCCCTTTGGTCGTCATTGAGGCCCACTTACAGCACAGTGGTATGTCGATGACATTCAGAGAACTGTTTTTGCAGTACCGTGGCCTTATTTTTCAGCGAGATAATGCCAGACCACATATGGAACGTGTTGCTATTAACTGTCTTACAGCTTGTACTTCCTTGGCCAGCTAGATAACCATATCTCTCTCCAGTTGAGCATGTCTGGGATGTGATGGGAAGGCGACTGCATCTAAAAGGAATGTTGATGACCTGGCCCGACAATTGGATCAAATTCTGCAAGAAATATCGCAGGAGGCCATCAGGGTGATTTATCATTCTATGCCACGTCGTGTGGCAACTTATTGAGCTCGTTACTTTGCAACTATGTAAATCTGAAAAAAATTATTCAATTTTTCTGAAATCATTTTCAGATTTTTCTTTAATCATTTTCTATTCTGTACACAATATTTCTACCCACCAGTTTTTGTCTCTGACAACTCGTTCTTGGTGCGTCGTTTTTTTTTTTATTATAGAGAGTAATTTCGAAATAAAAATATTTCTGGAACATTTAGAGTAAAAAAAACAGGGATTTCTTTTTTCTTTCTTACCCAATAAAAATTTCTACGTTCGCCACTGCTCTAAAATTATTGCCAAAGGTTTTCATGTTACACAAAACCTTCAAAAAGAGCCCTTTTTCTGTAATTGTCAATATTTAACGAAGAAATCAGGAGAGGAAAGATTTTTCCTGCTGCAATACAAAAAGTGCCTGGAATGTCTTAATTCATAAAATTATATTCGCCTTCATTCAAAAAAATCTGTTTTTACGTAAGAAGTTGGGTAAATAGTATCTTTGTAAAATAGAGAATCAAATCACTTATGGGGAAATTACTTAAGTTTGTAATATTAAATATTTGTAAAAAGATTCGTATTTAAATATTTATATATTCGAAATCTAAGCAACTATAACGATTCCTAGAGGAACTGTTTACAAAAAACAAGTATTTGGAATGATCACTGCTTCCTTAAAATGTATTTTTGTCGGCAAAATTTCCGATTACTCTACTGTACTATTAAGTAAAACAAATCGAAACTGAAATTTAAAAAAAAATGTATATGGAAAGTTGTGTGAGACAATTCTCCAGTAATTTTCCGCTTGATTATAAAAAAGTATCGCAGAATAAATACATTATGGTCCCGATTGATTGATTGAATATTAACGTCGCACTGTTCAGCTACACGAGGGCTTTTGGAGACGGACCACGTAATTTTGAACCATGGTCAAGTGACGTGGACGACACCTGAGCTGGCACTCCCTCTCCTAACTACCACACCACACCAGCGGGAGGACGTTTCAGCTCTCGACAGATTTAACGTGCATCGCTGCCCTACACGGCGGGTCTTTAGTGGTACTGGGCTCGAACTCGCGTGACAAGGCAAGCCACGATCCGATACCTATACAACTCGGCTACCGCGGCCACATTATGGTCCCGAAAACTCGGCTTTATGAGGACGGAAGGTCGCCGATTTTGCCAAAATGTCGAGTCATCGAGAATGGAATTAAAAAAGTATAAGTACGAGTGTTTCCCTTGTATGTATTGTTTGTTTGAGAAAGCAACAGAAGTAAACTTTACCCTTATGCAAAGGAATACGTACTTTATGAAGGCATAGACCTACATGGAAATTAATGAGCACCAAGTGCAAAGTAATTGACCTGATCATATACACGGGAGAAAAACAAATAATATAAGAAGAAAAATTTTAAGTCTCAATTCCTGTTTAGATCAACAAAGAAAAATTTTATTTTAGCTACTTTTTATTAAATAGTTACAATTACTATAAATATGTACATACATATCATAGAATCACAACATTAAGTGGTCATTGATTTTTATTCATTATCATTAAAGTATCGTATTGTTATCCAAAACAATCGTGTCTATAAAATTTCAGTTCAACTGAATGCTTTAAAACGTGAGGGAAAAAAACCTTTTCAAGTTTTGACACAAGTCGCCAAAAAGGATGCCAACGCGGCTGTATTTGTATTTCTTTAAATAATTAGTTTTAATCGATTAATTTTTATTAATTATAATTAAATTACTGTATTGCCATCCAAAATAATCATGCATATAAAATTTCAGCTCAATGGAGCGCTTTAAAATGTATTTTATTAACGATTGAAAATTCCACCAAGATAAATAAAAATAAATATATAGAGTGCGAGCTAATAGTGTGTGTAGGAATTAAATAATTTATGAAGACATAATGCGCTGTCTATTACGAAAATTAAGAAGCCGACTTTGTAAAAACTGGCTACTTTTTTTTAAAGAAATGCGTAACGTCCTGTTGTTTTGCTGCTTCATCATAAAGAGAGGATCATTGGAACAATAATTTCATTACTGACGCACTTCGTTGTTCAAAATACGGAAGACATTCAACATGTGATGTATTTTAGGACGTTAACGTCTTCCTTTTCCGGCATTTCTTCGCTCTGTAGTAATAATCTCTGCGTCTCGCTCAGTGGTGCAGATAGTGGGATTTTTTTCTGACCTGCGAGGCTGTGACAGAGTTATCCGGAATGCGGGGCTTATCGAGTGCCGTGTTTTCGGGACTCTACTGCACTAATAATAATATAAATGTGCAGAATGCACTGTCCCAAGTTGGGTTAAATTAAAGAAACACAGGATAATAAGTTTTCATGCTACATTTGTTTATATAATCTATATATATAGCAGAAAGAAGACTCAGTCACTCAACAGGATATCTCCGAAACTATAAGACAAATAGACTTGAAATTTGGCAGGCATGTTGCTTCTGCAGAGTAGAGATCCATTGAGACAAGAGTTTTGTGAAAATCGACTCTCAAAGAAGCTCCGGGGTGTTATAGATTAAAATTCATTTTAAAATATATATATGTAGGATATTCCATTTGTAAGGAGTTAGATCATATCACATTTACCGAGGTCGGCAATTCTAATCAAAACAGTATTCCACATCAACGCCATCTAGCGTCCTTTATAAAAACGCCGACATGAACCTTTTTCGCCAGAGGCCCACTAACATTCGTCGAGAGAAGTCGTGTTTCGCGCGTCAACGCACTTTCGTCTGCGCCAGGCAGTAATAGTACCATAACGAGTTCTATCATTCGTCCGCGCCAGGCGGTAAGTCTTAATAGCACCATAATGAATTCTATTTAATCTCAATTGCCTCCCTTAAAGTAATGTGATCTAACTTTCCTATTCTTCCGAAATATGCTTATCTAACTTTCCTATTCTTTTGAAATATTCCCCATGTAAATACTCCCCTATAATTCTTAATAAATTATTTAGTTTTCAACTAGTTTCTTTCTTGAACTATGTTGTCTATTTTATTTCGAAATTAACTAACACACCCTAAAACCCCTAGACACCACGCCATAAAAACCCCGCCATCTGAAGAATCCAATCTTTTTGGAAGATTTCGGTTGGATTCCCACAGAAATAATTGGGGGATCGCTCCGGGATTGATTTAAAATCTTCTTTTCCTAATCTTCTTTTTTGAAAAAAAAAAATTTGGCTTAACGCTCAAATTGGGGACGCTGACTGAAATGTAAACAAACGGTTTGCCTCTCATAACCATAACATACTAACATTTTACAGTGATCCTTTTTTTTTTGTTGAGTTATCTCAACCTGCAAGTATCATTTCTGAAAACTGATCCAGTCCATTTCAAGCTTCATCTGCCGTATCCAAGAAAATTACGTTTTCAACAACTGTATCAGGTACTGTGTTTTTGTTGTTCTTCATTAAAAGAAAGGAAATCTCTAAAAGAAGAATTTCAGAGCCATCGTCATGCTGTTAATAACAAAATTTTGTATGAGTTTTTAAAGTATATAATTCATATTTTTAAAGCATAATGTTTATCTTTAAAATACTATTTTTCTATTTGTGCATATTTAATCGTCCGTATTAAATTCTTTGCAAGTATATCTTTTAAAATATTAAGGAAATCGATGAATATTCAAGTTATTAATATTTGTGCAATGAATCTATTTTATGTGTTTTAACGAAATACTCTGGTTGTGTTGACCTTGACCGGCGCTTGCTCATCACGAGAGCCGCGATTGCATAAAGTTTTTCCTCACAGCTGTTGTGTAATAAATTAATCATTTCCTGTATTTTGAGAAGAAATTACACTGAATCATTTTTGCTTTTCATTTAAACATCCTTCATTTTCATAATTTATTGATGAAACATCCTAGATGATCCAATTTTAATGGTGTACTTTATCATTCAATATATGAATATTTTGAGTTCGTTTTTGACAGAATTATTATGCTTTCTATTGAAAAGTGTGCTTATTATTAGAATTTGATGATGAGATAGATCCTGAATGATTTTATTTTATTGGTGTAATAAAAAATATATATATGAGCTTTTTCCTTAAGTGACTAACTTCTAATTGTTTCGTTTCGAATGATTAAATTCTTTTTCATTTTGTAATAAATTTAATCTCAGTTTTTTTTAAAGCAAGATTTACTTTGTTTAATTTATTTTTACTTTCAAATTCTTTTTGCATTTATTATAACAAAAGGAGACAACTGATATATTAAATGTTTTTATAGAAGTTTTTTTTTTGGTTGAAATTAATAATTGAAGTATTTCAATTTAAGTATTACACGTTTTAGCTCGCACTGTTGTTTTTAAACATTATTGGTCTAAAATATTTTTAAGTGTAAAAGTTTTGAGTATTTCATTGCATATTTTTAATGTATTTTGGTGCATTACAATTTTATCTTAAGAATTTTGTTAATTGAAAGCGAGATTTGCTATACTATAGTGATACTATTGTTATTGCTGGAACGCGTGACAGTTTAGTTAATTCATTTAGTTACTAAATAAAATTAAATTTAAATTTTAAAATGGCCTATCTCGGCAAAGGTCGACGTGAAGATTTATTCGTCTTAGCCACAGAACTAAATTTAAAATTCGATAAATCTATGACCATCGCTACTCTCAAAGACCTAATTACTAGTAGTGAAGAATATGACGAAGATCTAACCAAAAACCTTCACACAACGATAGTAGAGGATCGTAAGGCCAAGGAAGAAAAATTACGCATAGAAGAACGAGAAGAAAGAATACACATCGAAAAATTGAAGTTTGATGAACAAAAACGTAAAGACGAATTTGAATTGGAAAAGTTGAGGATCCAAGCGCAATTTAAATTAGGTGCTGATACATCCGAAGGCAGTAATACTAAATTTCACGTCAAAGAAGTGTCAAAATTTATACATCGTTTCGATTTGAAAGAAGACATCAGTCTTTATCTTAAATTATTCGAACGTCAAGCGCAGATACTGGATATAAATCAAGAATTTTCGGTTTCTCATCTGTTAGGCTTATTACCGGCTGAAATATCTCATATCATAGCGAGAGAGCCTGATGACAAAGCTCACTCTTACGAACATGTTAAAGACTTACTACTGAAACGTTTTAAGCTAACTCCAGAAAAATTTCGACAGCTATTTGTTTCTCATCAAAAGGCTCCTGAAAGAACATGGATTGATTTCTACCATGAATTAAATACTTACTTCAACGGTTGGATAGACGGTTTAAAGATAGATACTTTCGAAAAATTATCTGATCTAATCATAACGGATCAACTTAAACGGAAAACACCTTTCGAATTTAAAGAATATTACTTAGATGAATGGCCAAATATGAACTCTCCAGTTCAATTAGCAGAAAAACTTGTAGAATTCGAAGACGTTAAAAAGACACTGAAGCAAAAGGGCAATCCATTTGCGAAGAAACAAGAATTCAAACCCATTGAAAAAACTCGTTGATATGAAGCACCGTGAAAATTCGAATACTATAACAGAACAGATAAGAAGTTTCCAGCGTCAACAAATTTCAACAAACATGAATCTCCTGTCACCAAGTACAAAAATGTTCAAAGATGTCAAGACAATGCACAGAAAGGGTATTACAACAAAAATTACGAAAAACACCCAAACTACAATGTTCAGACGAATTATTCAAAGTCACGGAAATTCAAAGAACGTCCAGAGGAAACTTGCACACTCGTCGTTAAGGAAGGTTTACGTACTAAAGAAATATTTTTCGGAAAGAAGAAAATCACGGCGCTTATAGACAGTGGTAGTACCGTAAGTTTGCTGCGAGAGAACACAAGCAGAAGAATCATGGACCCAACAAAATTATCGAAGAATAAAATACTTCTCACAGGTATTGGCGAAGCACAGGTGACCACTATCGGTTCCTTTGAACATGAATTTGAAATTGACAATGAAAACTATTCATTGACTTGGCATGTTGTACCTGCCTATAAATTAAAATTCGAAGCAGTTATTGGGTCAGACCTTTTGGAACAAGCATCGATAAGTTTCACGAAAGAAGGAGTTAAATTCATCAAATATGAAAATCAAGCACTTATGCAAATTATGCAAATATCTGCTGAAAATCTTCAAGAAGAGCTAGACCTGCGTCATGTTGAAAATTGCCGAATTAAGAAGGAACTCGAGAAGTTAATACAAGATTATAAGCCAGAAAAAATAGCATCTACCGACGTCACAATGAGAATTATTCTGAAAGACGAAGAACCAGTCTTTTAACCACCTCGTCGACTAGCGTTCACCGAAAGACAAGAGGTAAATAAACAAATAGAGGAATGGCTCAAAGAAGGTATTGTACGTCCGAGTTCATCGGAATAGGAAAGTCCGATCGTAATGGTAAAAAAGAAAGATGGATCGTCGAGAATGTGTATTGACTACAGAAAGTTGAACCAGAAGCTAGTGAAAGATAAATTTCCCTTACCTCTCATCGAAGATGTTTTAGACACTTTGCAAGAAGCAAAGGTATATTCTACATTAGATTTACGTAATGGCTTTTTCCACGTTGATGTTGATGAAGATTGCAGAAAGTATACGTCCTTTATCGTCCCAGACGGGCAATTTGAATTCAACAAAGTTCCTTTTGGACTGAGCACAAGTCCGGGAGTTTTCCAACGCTATGTTTCAAGTATATTTAGAGATCTTACACGGAAAGGAATTGTAATCAGTTATTTGGATGATCTCGTAATTCCAGCGAAAGACGAAAAGGAAGGTCTAGAAAAACTTAAAATTGTTTTCGAAGTCGCTAAAAAATACGGTTTGGAAATTAAATTCAAGAAATATCAATTCTTAAAAAAGACAATCGAATTTCTAGGTCACGTTGTGGAAAATGGAACTATTAAACCATCTACTGCGAAGACACAAGCTGTCCGAAAATTCCCCGAACCACCAACAATAAAACAAGTCCAGAGTTTTCTTGGCTTAACCGGTTATTTCCGAAAATATATCAAGGACTATTCAACGATAGCTAAACCACTTAGCGATTTAACAAGAAAAGAAAATCCCTTTGTTTTTGGGACTCTACAAAAAGCAACATTTGAGAAGTTAAAGAATATTATGTCCGAAGGCCCACTCTTGCATATCTACAAATATGGAAGAAGAACAGAACTGCATTCTGACGCTTGTAAACAAGGATACAACGCAATTCTATTACAAGAAGCCGAAGATGGAAAGTTACATCCGGTTTACTACATGTCGAAAAAGACAAATACAGCAGAAGAAAAGTATGATAGCTACGAACTAGAGGTACTCGCAATTATCAACGCGTTAAAGAAATTTCGTGTTTATCTTTTAGGACAACATTTTAAAATTGTAACTGACTGTTCAGCATTTCAGAAGACCATGCATAAAAAAGATCTAATTACTCGTATAGCCAGATGGGTACTTTAATTAGAAGAATTTGATTATGAAATAGAGCATAGAGCTGGAAGTCGAATGAAACATGTTGATGCTCTAAGTCGATATCCAGTAATGATAATCTGTAACGCGATACATTAACTTCAAAGCTGAAAAAAGCACAAGAAGAAGACGATAGCATCCAAACATTGAAGTCGCTTCT
>BMAV01003100.1:231538-248307 GCA_019973955.1 Trichonephila inaurata madagascariensis
TGTTCCCTTAAAAATCCAGTTAACTTCATGTATAATAATTTAATTTTGTTCTCTTTCCTTTATTTTTTTTTTTAATTTAGACACTTTTTCTGTATCGAGACAAAATTGAAATAAAATTAGAATGTTCTTTAAGATCTATCATTCGATATCTAATGCATCAAGATATTTATTTCAAGTATCCTTTTATAGAAATTAAAAGTTTAACCCTTTATCTACCGACGGGGTACTTATAAGTACCAATCAGTTTAAAATTACATACAATAACCATTTCTACTAATATTCTAACGATACTTAGCACGAATATTCTTTGAAATCCACTCCTTCAAGATATATGGCAACATGGGTTCTATGATGAATATTTTAGAGGGGAAGGCGAATAGTTTTATAGCAGAAATTGAGCTTTCAGCTGACGGCGTTTTTAGCGGATTTCGAAGATTATCATTTTTGTCCCGAAAAAATAGTTAATGTCAAAACTTAAGTGTCTTAGTTTTTTCGTATGTT
This sequence comes from Trichonephila inaurata madagascariensis, assembly GCA_019973955.1. NCBI lineage: Eukaryota > Metazoa > Arthropoda > Arachnida > Araneae > Nephilidae > Trichonephila > Trichonephila inaurata. The sequence goes on from BMAV01003100.1 coordinate 232,040, forward strand.
AATGAAGACCTTAGAAAACGATTTGACTATTTATTTTAAGGGAACAGGGTATATAATTAATTTTACAGTTGAATATCTTTAATTAATTAATTAGCTCTAACGGATTAAATTTCCCAAAGTTGAGTATTTTATTTATGTAATTGTCAATGTAGTGATCCAAAAAAAATATTGCAGTAAATTATAATGCGGTAGATAAAGGGTTAATATAGGAAGAATTTTTAATTGTTTATTTATATGGCTATTTAATTTTGTTTTTAATAAAAAATAATAATTCCAGTCATTTCCTTCCACTTGCAGTGCTGACAGTGAAAGCCCAGGCGTTTTCATCGTAAACCCTTTTCTGGAGTGTCGCGGGTTGGAGTCCTAATATTATTAAAGACCCGCTCGTAGAACGTTCAACCTGTCCAGGCTCTATGTTCTTCCACAGATGTGATGTAGTAATTTGGAGAAGGAGTGCCATATCATAAGTTATCCTCACCATTTGACTGCGGTTCAAAATTGCGAGGTCCGTCGCCCTCGTTCTCCACTCCACTTGTAGTTACGGCTGCGGTAGCCGAGTGGTCAAGGTATCGGATCATGGCTGCCTTGTCACAAGTTCGAGCCTAGTATCACTAAAGACCTGCCGTGTAGGGGAGTGCACATTGAATCTGTCGAAAGCTGAAACGTCCTCCCGGTGGTGTGGTGTGATAGTTATGAAAGGGTGGTGCCCGCTCAGGTGTCGTCCTCGTCACTTGCCCATGGTTCAAAATTACGTGGTCCGTCGCCAAAAGCCCTCGTGTAACTGAACAGTGAGACGTTAATATTCACTCATTCACCTACTTGTAGTTACTTCAAATTACCCATCTGAAATTGGTTCAGGAACTTAAAATGAAACCCTTACTTTTTTCTTCTTTTACGGTTCCCACAAAGAACATATTATGACCTACTAAAGCGAACCCAGGGAGCAAAGAAAAGTTTACAAAATTATTAGAAAAAATGCTTTTTGCTGATATCCCACTCACATGAAGGCACCCAATCGAGAATAAAACTTTCACTGCATGCACTCTGAGAAAGAGTCGTGACCTAGTGGTCAAGATAAAGGACTCGTGGCTGGCGTGTTGTGAGTTCGAGCCTGGTACCGCTTAAGACTCGCCGTGATGAGGGGCCCGATGCACATTAAATAAGGCGAGGCCGAAATGTCCTCCCATTGGTGAGGTGTGGATGTTAAGAGAGAGGGGTGCCAACTCAGGGTTTCAGAAATTCCATGAAACGTCACTGTCAGACAACTTCTGGTCGTAATTTTGAGCTCCTGTTGTAGTACAACAATTTAATAAAATGTCATCAATTTTTAGGTTTCATTTAAGACCCAGAAAGAAAAAAATTCTTCATTCTCATAAAGGTAACCATTTCGCGCCTAGTGTGGTGGCCGCGGTAGCCGAGTGGTATAGGTATCGGATCGTGGCTTGCCTTGTCACGAGTTCAAGCCCAGTACCACTGAAGACCCGCCATGTAGAGCAGCGATGCACGTTAAATCTGTCGAGAGCTGAAATGTCCTCCCGTTGGTGTGATGTGGTAGTTAGGAGAGGGGTGGTGCCAGCTCAGGTGTCGTCCCCGTCACTTGACCTTGGTTCAAAATTACGTGGTCCGTCGCCGAAAGCCCTCGTGTAGCTGCACAGTGTGATTCAATCAATCCATTCGCCTAGTGTGCATATAACGGTTATTATCACTGGCGTAGCTAATTCTGAGTGTATCAAAATTCCTTGAGGGCCCTTTATTGAATAAGACATTTATTTCAGAATGTTTTCATATTTTGGTGCCCCGTATCTTTGATACGGCGGTAGCTACGCCCCTGGTTATTATTATGAGAAATGAATGTATATAGAAGGTTGTGGTGGCGATGTTATGTCCCTAGCCACTTGTGAAGCGAAGTGAAGATACGATCTTCGACTTTCGTAAATAACTCAACTTATTCACACTTATTTGTTGCTGGTCGTGTTTGCGTTTAATAAACGTTGTGTTTTAAGTAGTGTGTATTTATGTGTCTAAGCCAGGGATGGCGAACCAGTGGCGCGCGTGCCATCAATGGCACGCGACACAATGTTTTGGGCACGCCAACGATCAAAATAGTTTGCATTTTATTTCAAAATAACTAAGTTTACTATGAAGTATTACGAACAAACGTGAGTGATTAGTCGCGGTGAGCACACTTGTACTTTTCTTATTTATTTCTTGACCTACAATTGTTTGCGATGCAAAATTTGTCTACGCATAGCATAGTCAATTTCGTTGACACAACTGTATTTTAAAGTTTTTTTGTGTGTTATTTTTCTGATTTTTAGCTATTACTTAACATATCTAGTTTAGCAAAAGAACGCAAAGTGCAACATAGTAAGTGTAACAGAATTTCAAACTTGATGAATGTAGAAATATGGTATTATTAGTAAAGGCGTGTATGTTCTGGAATAGTTGTATGCAGAACATCATCTGTAAAACGGCATTTTGAAAAGTGAACCACAGGAATAATGATTAATTGCTTGGAAATCTTTTGGCAGTTGACTCCAATTCAGTATGCATTCTACTAAAAGTATTACCTTACAATCCTAATATGGTATTACTGTCATCCAATCTGCAACAACAGAAGTCCCACTAATTTTACTTCAATTAGAATTACAGTATAACTAAAACTATACAATGCAAAAGATATTTTTTCGTAGTAAATAAACAGTTTTGAGAGTTGTTAGTATTTAGTTTTATATTTTCCCAATAATCACATTTCAAAATTATTAGACGGCACGTCCATACCTCATTAAACACTTCTTTAGAAGAAATGGCACGTTGATCCATAAAGGTTCGCCACCCCTGGTCTAAGCATTCGAGAGTATTTGAGTCTGTATGTGGTGGGTGACCCTGGATACGAACACTTCCTTCAACCCAGACTGGCTACACGTTATGACCCGGTAAGCTTGCATTTTCTGTCATTACTTCCAGATTTAGTCGAGATGCCGAACATTAGTTTTAGACAAATTAATCTCAATATATTAATTGTTAAACTTTGAGGTATAATTTTTTTTAAACTTAAGATTTTAGTTTATTTAGATGCATTTCAAGTTGTTGCATTTATAATTTATGCAGGTTTTTCTTCAGATTCTTGCTTTATATTACTTGTATAATGTCTACTGAAGACTCAAAGTTAAATAACGGAAATTCAGTGTTGAATGACAGTTCAAACTCGGAAAGTTCCGCCGCCGTAGCAATTAAAACTCCTTCATTTTGGAATGACAAACCAGAATTATTGTTTGCTCAGCTCGAAGCACAATTTAAATTAGCAAATGTTGCAGTCGATTCTACTAAATTCTATTATGCCGTTTCAGCTTTGAGTATCGATGATTTAACTTGCGTGTTTGATATTGCGCTTAATAAACCTGAAATTGATGCATACGCTAATATTAAATCTAATAAAAATGCTGATTCAGAATCGGTGCGTTTAAAAAAAATTGTTATCGGGTATTGAGTTAGAAGGTAAAAAACCCTCAGAACTACTTTACGAAATACAAAATTTAGCCGGAAATAAAATTTCATCTGAGGTTTTGAAAAACTTGTGGTTACAGCGTTTGCAAATTCAGCAAATTTTACTGATCAGTCACGACGATTCAATCTTTAGTTAATATGGCTGATAGCATTTTTGAAATATCTAAGATCGGTTTCATTTCATAATCTCGGAATTTTCAAAATACAGAAACTCTTAACGGCAATGGGAACAAAATCAAAAGGAGCATGATACAAGAAAAGGTGGACTTTGGAAAACTTCTGTGCGCGCTACTGGTTCTGCTGTTAGCATTTTAGCAGCTGCATGAAATCAAAGAAAAATCATTGGATTTTATTTTGTATGCTCCAAATGGGACCAAGATTGACACTAAATTGGCAACTCTGAATTTGGGATTTAAGTAAAAACCGTGGCCGTTTATCCTAGCTTCAATTTCAAAACCTATAATAGGGGCAGATTTTCTAGGACACTTTGGTTTATTAGTGGATGTAAAGCGAAAAAAATTGCTTTATCACACAGATGCCGTCAAGCACGAGAAAACTTTTTCTCGAATCTTTAAGTATTGCAACTATTCAGAGTGACTCTATTTAAAATGGCTTAAAAAATACGGAGATATAATCAAGCCATGTCAACCAAAATTATCGATTGAGGCAAAACATAACACTGAACATCATATTGAAACTCGTGGTGCACCAGTTTATTCTAGAGCGCGGAGATAAACTCTGAAGAAATTAGAGGCTGCTGAGAGCGAATTTCAGTATATGGCATCTCAGGGTTGGCGTAGACCAGGGGTACTCAACCTTTTTTTTCTGCTGGGCCGCATGCATATGTCGGCTACTTCACGCGAGTCGCATACATATGTTAGATCAGGGATGGCGAACCTTTTTGAGACGTGGGTCAAATTTTTTTCATGTTTTTTTAGTGCTAGCTCGTGGGTCAAAATTTTTAACTGAGTATTTCTAAAACTAAACATCTTTAAAACAATTGGTCTATATCCTTCAAGTTTTTTTATTCAGTTCATTAAAATACTGAGTGATGTCGCATAAAAACACATTACATCATTTAACCGATATATACAGGATAATTCATTGAAACTATTGTCTTTTTCAATTTTAAAAAAAGCTTTTCCTCTAATAACGTTACAAAGCGTTTAAGGACTTGACGGAAAGTAAGTCATCGCACGTTGTTGTATGTCAAAATCCCTAATATTGACATTCAATTTCCTTTAAGAATTGTGCAAACTGCCATTTATAAAGAGCTCTTGCGTTTATAAAGTTGTTTATTTTTAATTACAATGACATTATATACTCTGGAAAATGTTTTTTAAACCAAGCTTCGCACATAAAACTTGCTGGCATATTATACGATGAAATTCAATCGGAGAATGTGAAATGTTTTGCTTAAGATATACTGAATAAATCCAATGTTTTTCCCTACCATACTAGGTGTACCGTCTGTTTTTTACAGAAACCTTTTTCTGAAGGTCAATTATCTATTTCTTTAAATGAAACATCAAATTCTTTAGAAATATCAAGATCGGTACACTTCCTTTCAACGTTATTAGTTTTATTAACCCTTCTTTCATTGTATTTCCATACTTATACCGAGCAAAAACTGCTAATTGTGCATAACCATTTACATCATTACTCTCATTTAAAGCATTTGAATACATTTCTGCCTAATTTAAGTCATGTATTTGCGAAAAAATAATTTTTATAATTCTATTACTTGATTCTTAATTATATTGCAACTTATAAATAACTCATTTATACGCTTTATAATCAAGTCTTTTTCTTTTAAAATCAGCAAATAATGTAGGACTACATTCTAAAAACGCTTTTTTTTTTTACAAACTTTCCTTCTGAAAAGGTTTTCAGTGGCGAGAAATGCAATGGACAACTTGAAAACTAGCAGTTCTCGTGTTATTTTTTGGAACCAAAAAACTTTTTAAAACACTAATTTGAGAAAAATTCTCTTTTATAAAAAATCTGTTTTTCTTTCTTCATCTGTTGACATGCCAAGATTAGAATGCAATGTTTCAAAACGTTTTTTTTTTTTTTATATTTTATGTACGTGAAGTTACTTTTCCATGACAAATTACACATATAACCATTTTATCCCTTTCAATCACTTCATATTTATTAAACCATTCAGCTTGATATGGTCTGGAACTTATATGGCCTGTTTTTAATTTTTTTAACCACCGATATAATAAGGGTTACAATTAAAAATATTTACATTTAGAACACAATTTTTGTGAAGAAATTTTGAATTAACATGCCTAATATACATACACATCAATATACATCACTTTTGCTTCATTTCAAATACTACATACTTTCGTATACATTTGTTGTCATTTGCGTAACTTTGGAACTGTAATGATCAAACTGAAGATTATAGACAGCATTTAAATTGTTTTTGTGCCAATGCAGTGCTTGAAAAAATACAAATAGAATATAAATCCACACAATTTAGAAAATCTAAATATACCCACGTAAACAAAAAAAATGGTTGCCTAGCAATCATGGGTCAGTTAAGAAGCTTGCGTGGGTCAGTGTCTGACCCACGGGTTATAGGTTCGCCATCTCTGTTAGGTATTTCACGCGGGCTGCAACATGAGGATAAAGGGGGGAGGTGCTTTAAGACTTGGATAACATTGGAAATTTAAAATATGAAAAATTTTGATCAAAATATTATAACTCCTGTTTTGCTTTTTCAATTAATATTTTTATATTTTTATTTTTGTCCCTAAATTAGAAGCATTTAAGAAATACTCCTTCACAATTTTTGCATCAGTAAATGGTTTCATATGATTACCAATAATATAAAAAAACTTCATTGGATGTCTTTGTTACCGCTGTGATATTACCACTGACAAAACACTTTGTTGCTGTTTCAAAAATTCAAGAAAGCCTATGTATCACCTCTTGAAAGAGATCTTCGAGGAAAAGTGTCATTGAATGGGGTTCATGTTTATTGGTATTTTTTAAATACAGCACTTTTGTGACAAATCAAACAATTACTGATCCTTGTTTGTTTTTCACTACAAAATAGTCAACCTCCCAATTGTCTTGAAACGATATATTTTCTAAGAATATTTTTCGCTTGTGAAATATGAAAAATAGTTAAAAATTAGTTTCGCCCATAAAATTCTCTCTACTGCACTGTTGTCTGCTATCACTAACCGTAACCATACCAAATAGAAAAAGAATATCAATTCGTACCCGAACAACACAGAGCAAAAAGCAAAATTGGTGTATCTGATTTCTTAACGAAGAATTTACGCACAAATTTTTAATACACTGTTCTTAAATAAGTAAATTTCTCAGAGCAGTGGGACATGACCGGGCCACTTAAAAAGACTTGATGGGCCGCAGGTCGAGTGTCACTGGTGTAGACCCTCTAAAAGTGCGTGGGCTAGTCCACTATCAACAAACTATCGACTACTACGTTAAGTGAACCCGAAATGTACCGCACCTCCGTCGAGAACTGACCAATCCAGTCAAGATGCCTAATTTGACGTGAGGAACACTTCTCGTGTTTTTAAGTAAAAGCGTAAATTAAAGGTTTACGATTGGTATACATCGCGAAATTGCGACCTTCTAAGAAATAAGAAAAATGGCGAACAGATGCGTAAATAGCTAATAATTCACTGTGATACACACTATAACGCTATTCATGAGGTGTGAGCTTGTGCGAAAAATTGCTAAAGGTTTGAACTCATCGCCTACTTTTTGACAGAACTGACCCAATAGCCCGATCCGAAGAATTGCACGTCAAAGACAATTCTGCATCTTGAGATGGGTGCACTATCATGGTTGTTTGACTTAAATTATTCCTGCACGTTTCAAAAGCAAGTTTTGTATCCTCCATCCAAATTTTTTTTATAGGTCGGTTATCGTTTCTCATAGCCCCCTTCAGATAATCGGATAGTATTGATTGCTCCTTTGAAGCGTTTTTAAAAAATCATCGGTAAAAATTAATTAAATCCAAAAATCGCCTTAACTCTTTAATAGTTTTAGGCTGTTGATATTCATTTATTGCTTTAATTCTATCTGTCAGGGGTTTAATTCCCTTTTCAGAAATTAAATATTCTAAACATTTTACAGATTGCCCCAAAAACACATTTTTCAGCATTTATAACGTCTGTATTTTTGGAATCTACGAAAAATTTCTTCCAAATGTTTTAAATGCTCAGTTTCATTTTCAGATGCTTCAAGTACATCGTCAAGATAGACAAAACAAAAATCTTTCTTTTTTATTATTTCTAATGGGTGGCGTATTGATCCTTAACCATTGTACATCCCCCGGAAGCTGGTATCACTTTTCAGTGCGGTGCCCTACAGGCGAATCGAGTATCGAAGCCAAACACACTCTAGGTGCCGTATAATCATACGACGTGGCCGCTGTCGATTTTCTGCATCATGAAAATCCACTGACTTGGGCCGGTGTCGAACCCGCAACCTTGAATACAGAAGGCCAGTGACAAACCAACCACGCCACCCAGCCGGCTAAACAAAATTCTAAATCTCGTACATAAATCTGTGAAATGTTTGCGCAGCGTTACATAAGCCAAAAGGCATTCAATCAATCAGAAAGGAGTTATAGCTGCTGTTTTTGGTGCAGCAGCAACAGCATGATAAGCCCTAACAAGATCAATAGTCGAAAATATCAGTTTATTATAAAAATCATGCACATGAGGAATTGTGGAAATCTATAGGGAACAGTTTGAGAATTTAATCGTCTATAATCTCCACATGGCCTCCAATAAGGTGATTCGCTGCGAGACCAAGTATATAAGGGGTGCAAAGCCGATTCGGAATCGCATAGGAATGCAGAGTCGCAAATGCCGTAGTTACGAGCTATGGTGCAGAGAAGCAGACAAAAAGAACAGAAACATGAATTCATTAATCAGACAGAAAACATTTTATTGAGAGGTTGTACTCTCTACAACAAATGTTCGAAAGTGCATGAACGTCTACTTCTAGGTTCACATAAGGAATTTGGTGTACAAGATGCATGTTCCTTCAGTTGAAGAAAACGCTCGAATATCTGTAGCTGCCGACAGAATATAAGATGCCAGAACGTAAAGGAATTCCCTGCAACGTCGCTATCAGGGCTACCAGACGACTTCTGGTCGTAATTTCGAGCACCTGTTGTAGCACAACCTTCAATAAAATGTTTTCTGACCCATTCATGTGTTGCTATTTCTGTTATTTTTCTCTTTGCATCATAGCTCACAACTGCAGCATTTGCGACTCTGCATTCCTATGTGATTCCAAGTCGTTTTTGTACCCCGTGTATCAAATAAATTTAATAACTCGTATCCTTTATCTGAATTAAAATTCCCATAATATTTCTGCTTACCTTACAACAGAAAAATAAGTGTAGGACCATTTCCACACCAAACTCATTACATATTCTAGGTGTTCACTCAAAATAATTAAGATCCATTTTCTATGAATAATGATTCTTGATATAATTTTTCTACTGACACAGATCAGAATAGCGAATTTCTTTACTTTAGGGATGCATTCAAACCTAACGACTGCATGATGAAACAGACAGTTAAAATCGTTTTGCGAACTATAACCACTAATTCAATTTACATCAAGTAGATGAAAACTTTGCATAATATTCTGATTAATATTGCGTATAATTTAGGATGAAAGATGATATATTAGGTATGGGAATCGGAAATTTCAGATGGCATACTAAGCAATACTTCTATTTAATTAAAAAGACGATAAATTAGTAAATACTCTAAAACTTTTTGTTCTTTTAAACCGTTCATATTATGTAAGATGCATAAATGACATAATATTCTGATGGAAAGTGAAGTAGTTAATTAATTTGGGGAATTTTACGAAATCATTTTATGACTTAAAATTCGCTTCACATTCAGTTCTTTCGTATTTAAATAAGCATCGAGTTTTACTTAAATTATATGTATATAACCGTGCTAGACAGATCTTCACTATAATTCTCCAACTGTATTCTGTGGTCGTAAGGGCAACTGCGTTCGTAGTTAGGTAATTAGACAAAATACACAAGCGAGTTTTTAAAAACTGCATTTTTTCGGAGGGGGGAGTTGAATTGAAATATTTTATTTGAAGCTGCATTTCTACGAAATATCTTTCAACGCATGCATTATTTTAAGCCTTGAAATATCAGAAAAGAAAGATCATGTTGAAGAATTTAATTACGATTGCAATATATTAATACAGTCAGAGATAACTTAGCAAAATTTTAAGTTGAGAGACTGATTTCCACATAAAAAGAAGAAGAAAACAGGATAAATTCATGGATTCATGCAGATTCGTTTTAATGCTATAACCCTTTAAAGTTCACTACATATTCCTTTTGAAAAATTAACAAAATAATTTCAAAAATGACTATTAGACATGAAGGTGATCACAAAATATACAAAGAAAAAAAAATTTAGCATTTTTCAATTTCGAGAAATTTATAGTTTAACTATGAACAGTAACGGTCAATTTTTGTTACTCAAACTGACCAATATAAAAAAATTCAGAATAAAAAATCTCATATTTTATAACCATAAAATTTTTACATTTTAATGAAATTAATTAAGCAAAACTAGTTTTAAAAGTTTTTAATTATTTTCTTAAAATTTTTCTGCACTTTTGAAATTTTTAATACAAATTTGGGACGTAAAACTACATATATTTTTCATTACATACTGAAAGTTACATATTTATATTTCTTAATAAAAAAATTGCTAATATATATAAATTTTCCGTCCATAACTATAAAGACAGAATATTTAAAACTATTATGTACGCACAGGGTCACATTTAGGCATAGGCAACATGTGCAGCTCCACAGAGTGGCAGAATTTTAGAGTGCGGATAAATATATTTAAATATAAAAATTCCCCACTATAATTTTAAAGTAAATATTTTGCTAAACATGTAATAAACAAATAGTGCTTCAAAAAGTCAGCTGCCGAGAGAATTTCCGCTTTAGAACGGGTGCCAAGAGACTTGCAATACAGCCTCTTACTGGAGTTCGGTTTCGCAGTGAAACCATAAATTTTAATTTCATTTTTCTAATCTTTTGTTTACTTATTAAAATGATTGAAGGTTGAAATTAATAAATAGAAAGATTCATGGCAAGATCGCGTGCTATAATTTATAATAACTATTTTTTTTAAATATTTTTAGAGCTAATGGAATTTACTTAAGTTAAAGTGAAGGCAATATTTTTCTATTTATGAGGTTTCAATCGTTAAATGTAGCCGTTGTGCTGCCATTTATTGCTAGGAAGAACAAAAATTCAAAAACGACTCTTATTGGGATAAAAAATTTTTAAACATTTTATTAAAAAATCAAATTTAATGTGTGGTTTCGGTGTGAAACCATTGAACGTTAAAGGGATAAAAGGAGTTTGACAAAAGATGTTCCACTAGTAAGAGACGGTTAAAATTTTCAGATGTAATCATTTAGCAGCACCATAACCACGAAATATTAATGGTTTCCTAATCACCTTTTTTTTAATTATTTTATATGTGAAAATATCGTATTTAGGGTCGAATCAGCGTCCTTTGCAAGAATGTTTTACTTACTTTTTTAATTTCTAGAAATCTGCAGCTGAGGTTTCATCACCGTTAACCGCTTCATGATTCTGTCTTTCGATAATTTTCGAGTTCTGCTGTTTTACTTTCAGAGATGCAAGTTTTCTTAATTTAAATTTATAAAAAAATCTACCGCGTATATATATTAAGTAATTTCAAAACAAGTTTTTGGAGGTCATGGTCACGAATACATGACCGGCGTTGTCGAATCACAAGGTTTGAAACCTGGTTCCACTGAAGATCCAACGTCTGATACATTTTGAATCTAACGATGCTCAAAGTTCCCCCGTTGACGTGGTGGGGAAGTTAGAATAGGATGCCCTCGTCACTTGACCATCCGTTGCCAACAGCTCACGACGTTAATCAGTCATCCTTCCGGTAGTGACTGACTACTGGACTCTGGTTCAAATAGCAGATGTTTGTAAATGTATAGTGCCTTCGGGGTTACTCTAAAGAGCCGCAAGTCCTCTCGTAAGGTTGGTGGAAGGTGACCATTCCCATGGGGCACTCTTTCAAACTTGGGATGGAACCGAGCCAAATCGCATTGTTTTGTGTTAAAGCTGCGGTTGACGACAAGCGTACATATAGCCCAGGGGTACTCAATCTTTTTTTCTGCTGGGCCGCATACATATGTCAGCAATTTCACGCACACCGCATCATGAGGATAAAGAAGGGGAACTGATCAAAATATTTTAACTCCTGGCTTGCTTTTTTCATTTACTATTTTCTATATTTTTAATTTTTGTCACTAATACTGAATTCGAAGCATTTAGTTAACACTCCTTCACAATTTCTGCATCAGCAAACGGTTTCGTATGACTACCAATGTTATAACAAATTTCGTAAGATGTCTTTGTTACGCTGTGACATTACAACTGACAAAACACTTTGTTGCTGTTGCAAAGATTATTCAAGAAAGCATATTTATCCCCTCTTGAAAGAGATTTTCGAGGAAAAATGTCATTGAATGATTCCAGTTTATTGCTATTATTTTAAATACAGCACTTTCGTGACAAATCAAACAATTGGTGACCCATATTTGTTTTTCACCACAAAATAGTCAACCACCAAATCGTTTTGAAACGATATATTTTATTCGAATATTTTTCGCTTGCAAGGTATGAAAGATAATTAAAAATTAATTCCACCCACATAAAACTGTCACTACTCCACTGTTGTCTGTTATCTCTGACCGTTACAAATAAAAGAAAATCAATTTGTACTCGTACGACATCGACAGTAAAAGGCAAAATTGATGTATTTAATTTATTGACACCAAATTTTTAATATATTCTTAAATAAATGAATTTTTCAGAGCAATGGGCACTAACCGGCCACTTAAAAAAGTTCGGTGGGCTGCAGGTTGAGTATCGCTGATCTAGCCTCTTGCACGATGAATTTCGTGGGTCTCTATCTGACATCGTGGCCGCGGTAGCCGAGTGGTATAGGTATCGGACCGTGGCTTACCTTGTCACGAGTTCGAGCCCAGTACCACTAAAGACCCGCCGTGTAGGGCAGCGATGCACGTTAAATCTGTCGAGAGCTGAAACGTCCTACCGTTGGTGTGGTGTGGTAGTTAGGAGAGGGGGTGCCAGCTCAGGTGTCGTCCACGTCACTTGACCATGGTTCAAAATTACGTGGTCCGTCACCAAAAGCCCTCGTGCAGTTGAACAGTGCGACGTTAATATTCAATCAATCAATCTATCTATCTGACACCGTCGATCAGGTGGCATTAGAAACAGTAACGATATTAATGAACACTCGTTTAACTAAATGATGTTAATGAACAACTCAACTCTACTCCATATCACCTGATGAATTTGTGACTCAGTTCTATTTGGCGTGAAGGCCGTATATTCGTGAAACAAGGGAGGGGGGGGGGATTGTGAAATAAGATATCCAACCCATAATTTGATTTCATTATAGCCGGTCCAAAACACGCGATCTTGACCACTGGACTAATACAATCCCTGATACTCTTCGGTGTTTGTCTTCAAATCTGGGAAAGTCGATAACAAATTTAGCAAAAAATATCTCAATGTTGTGCTGATGTACAAAAACATCTTACGTACTTTCCAATATTTAAAATTCTTCTCAAGGAAATATAATTTTTATGGGCTTATAATTTTAGATTTATAGTTAATGATAGACTACAGCTATATATTTTTTAGATGTTTTTTTTGGAGGTGCGGGATACGGGGCTGTGACATTCTCTTTGTTGTGCACCTTGGATTTTGAAAATGCTAATTTTCTTAATTATGATAAATTAAGATTTATGATAAAACAAAAAAAGGTGTGTTTGACATGTTTGAAAATGAATTTCAGGGTCTTTTAAAACCGAATAATAAAGTTTAGTTGAGTAAACCAACATATATGAAAAAAAAACATATCAGTGAAAAAAGTTGTTTTCTAAATGTTATTGCTTAAGATTTCAGAGTCTTCAAATTATAAGTACCGTAAAGTCCAGCGTATAACGTGCACCTATACATTCAAGCTGTATTTTTTAATTTTTTGGTATATCCGCCGTATAACGCGCACCCCCTGTTACGAAAAAATTTGAAATGTACGTGTGCAGTTTTCTTATGTTTTGAAGTCATTTATTGGATGAATCATTCCAGACTCTCTCTTTTGAAAAAATAGTATACTTCTACCTTAAGCGCAAGAAGGGAGGGGAGACCGAATCAGAGCCATGGCTGGGTTTTTCCCACGCTTTTCTATAAACATTGATTCCTTTTTCCCCTTTCGTGTGATGTACGACGATTAATTTTCAAATAAATTAGAACAAGTCTGAGACTTATTACGCTCGCTGTCTGTAGTATATTCAATACTATGAATAATATTGAATACGCTTCAAACAACGAGCAGTAAAAATGGGTCCTGGTAAACGAAGCAAAACACAGTGCCGGTTTCAAGATCTAACTGATTCAATTTGCGAAGAGAAAATGGAAATCGTGCTGCTGCAAGGATGTTTGATATTGGCGAAAGCTCCATAAGGGAGTGGGGGGGGGAATGAAATGTAGTAATTAACATGCCAAAGAAGAAATGTGCTTTGCGTGAAGGAGTAACGAAATGGCCTATTCTAGAAGAAAGTATTGCGAACTGGGTCCTAGAAAATCGCCTGTGAATGGATTGTAACAAGAAACAGTGTACGTTTATTCGCCTTAAAATGGTCAAAAAAGAATCCGTTTTCATGTTATCCAACAATGAAAGTTCATAGGGTATGTTATTTCTTTTAAATAAACAATATTTCGTTATATAAGTCTAAATTTTTTTTAATACTCATTTTTTTAAAAGCTCTCAATTTTATACTCGGCGTATAACGCGCACCCCTAAATTTCGATCTTATTTTTTGTGTTAAAAGTGCGCGTTATACGCCGGATTTTACGGTACTTCATCTTTTTGCAGAAAACAATTTCACAAAAGTTTTTCAGGTATTGTCGAATATCAAGAAAGTTCTTCCTCCAAAAACTTTAAAATTACAGAGTGAAAATTTTTTGCATTTATTTTAATACTTTTCATTTTTTCCCCCCCCCCCTTTCTTCCCTTTTTACAAAAACAAGCTTTTATTATAGTATTGTATTGTATAATTATAAAGTTTACTTATATAAGCAGAATGTGATTAAGAGTTTGATTCAATGATCGATCTCCCATCCGAAAGTGACGAATGTCGAAGCTGTGTGCTTGCAATGATAGGGCTCTCGTAATAATTTCAATGGAACCAAAAGTAAATAGTTAAAAAAGACTTTAGAATTTTTTCAATTTCTTTTAATTTTCAATTTTCCTACAAACCTTGCTTATAAGACTTAAAAAAAAATGAAATCTTATAATGGATTTTTTTGTAAGTTGATGGATTTTGTTTTAAGAGCCATTAATAAATACAGATAAAACACGCGGCAATTCAATAAAAATGAGACCATTCCGATATTTTCCTTCACTTGATTCAAACAATAAGCATAATTAGGAGGCAAGCAACAAACGATGATTGCAGCTTCTTTCTCTCAAAGTGTAAGAAAGCAATGTTCTTTTCGCACAAAAAAAAAGTCTTTTTAATTCAATTATTTTAAATAATTGCCTGCAGAACAGAAGTAAGAAATATTTTTAAGATATAAATCATTTTTGGCCGCATTAAGTTTGTGTGGAAGAAAAATAATTAGCAATTGCGTCATTTATAAATTAAATTTTTAAGAAACTGTTCGAAAATATAGGCTATTTTCTTTAAGCCGAAATTTTTACTTGCATTGAATTTTTTTTTCACTTGCAGTTAAATATTATTTTCACATTGATACTAACTGCAGTTTAAAGCATTATAGATACGACAAAAACAAAAACACGAAAATAGTACTAATATTAAAGTAACATGTCGTCTCCGGTGGCTTAGAGGTAGCGTGCCCACTTCGAAAGCCTAATGTTGCGGGTTCGCTCCCAGATAGAATCGACAGATTTTCTGGATGCGAAAATCGTAGGCACGCATGTCATATGATTATGTGGCGTGTGAAAGATCCCTTGAGTATCAATTGGTCAAAATTAAATCACGATAATATTTAGCATTTGACGAGAGCTTGATTTAAAAATTAATTCAAGCGTCCAAATTTGGTAAAGAGACCGCCACTAGAAGGTGCCACCGTGAAATGATTCTCACATTTTGGGGACTTGCCGTATATACAAAGGCTAAGTTGCTCAAATGCAGGCCCATTGAGGAAAAAAATGTTAAAATTATATCTAATGGAATGATTCAAAATTCGAAAGGTAAACACACAGAGAGAAAGTGACTGGAACAGCAAAGAGAAAGATAGCGGAATAATAACCTACGATCAAGGATCCAATAGAATTTACTGTTTCACGTCCATGACACGAGCGCGATTTGATTCGATTGTTTGATTTACGGCACAAGAGTCCAATTAGAATAAGCTGCGTCAAACAATGATTTAAAAAATACTGAAATATTTTTGAAAACAGATTCTAAATCAAAGATAATGTGATAAAGTCAGATTATGTTTAAAATTCAGTAAAATTTCATTTAAAAAAAATGTAGCAATGCAAAAAATTTTCTCATGATTCTCGGATAGCGAATAAAGAAATTACTTTATAAAAAAGATGGTATGTATATATATATATATATATATATATATATATATATATATATAT
>BMAV01003101.1:0-14624 GCA_019973955.1 Trichonephila inaurata madagascariensis
CCAATTTTTTTTAGAAAATAACAAATAAATAGAACTACATTATATATGTAAATAACGGCTTTGCAGTTAGAGCAACAAGTAAGTACAATAGTATGGTTTGTACAATGGGGATTAGCCAACCTGTAGGCACTCAGGAGGTACATCCCTAGTGTGTGTTTTATAATTATTATATTATTCAAATCATCGTATGTAAATGTATTATACATTTGAAATGGTGGCCATGTTCGCTTAGTGATAATGGTCTGTAACTCATGGTAAGTCATCCGGGGGGTCAAGTCCTGTTACTATTGGTTAACTGCCTTGTAAAGGGGCTGACGCACATTAAATTTATAAAACTAAAAGCAACTCAATGGCGCAACAGCCCATGAGGGCCAAGGCCTATTGTGCCCATTTCAGTATTCGTAATTTTGTGCACCAAGATGCTTGAACATATGTTTCAGTCAATTGATCAGTCTGACGCAAAATCCCCAGTGTTTAGTCTCCAATCAAGCCTGATACTCACTTTATCAATCCACTGAAGGGATAGATGACTGAGTTGAGGCCCAGAGCGGTATTTGAGCCCCGGACCTGTGGCCTGGAAGCGCGATTATCATTTGTTTTCTAGGAGTCTTGCAATATTGTGCTGTAGGTGATTATTTTCATACATTGGAATTGGGGTTTCCAGGTGGTCACCCTCCCACGTACTGGCCGTGCTGGATGATGCTTAACTTCGGCGATCGGACCAGTACTGGTGGTTTCAGCATGCACAGAAGCGGACTTGGCAAAATGTATAATGACAGAGAACGGAACATAAGACATACTCTTTTAAGAACATTTGACAGGAAAATAAGGATCCAAGCTATCCAAAGAATTGTCCATGCATTCCTGAACTTCTTTTATCTATTACATTAATATGCTCTTATTTTTAGGAATCAACGGTCTTATGAATCTTATTTGACTTCATTAAATTTTTGTAATTATTAGCAACACTCTACATCCGGGACGCGCATTAAGTCGATCGTGATTGACCGGTGAACTTCCAAGACATTTTGCCTTGGGTGGTAAGACCTAAGACGCGTTTACTTAAGAAACATATTTGTAGAGCACCGATGCCCTGGCTAGACTGGAGAAGAGTCTTTTCACAATCCCTGCGGCTATGTGTAGACGGTACATGTACCATAACTGGAAGCACACGATAACGCTTAACACATTCTCTGCCACTATAGGCGAAAAAAGCGATCACCGAGATGACAGCCTTAGAAATAGGTTCTTCCTACACACCAACTAAAGGGAAAGGGGGAAAAAATGTTGATCAGTTATTTCCACTATAACACGTGATTGGCTACTGAAACATCATCCCACACCTTGCGGTTCCGAAGAATTAGATTATTATGTTTAGGTTACGTCCTTCGATGGCGCAGCGCCCGGCAGTGGACGTGTTAAATACATACGTCGGATTCATTGGCTTACGTTTGTTTGGTACTCGCTGCATTGAAAACGTCCATGGTCTAGCAGCCGCTCATAGTTATTTCAACATTCAACTTGAAAGTTTTGTGTTACTTGTCTTTTTGTAGTAAAAATAGTAATGCGTTATATTTGAAAAGAACATATAATTTTGACACAGAGCGTTAGAAAAGTTTTACTTTACAATGTTGAATGCAAAATATGGGTGCTATATATATCATGCAAGTGTGGAATTTTTGTTATGCAGATGAACGTAAGCAAGAAACGCTGCAGTAATGTACTGATATCCATGTTATTCTTTATATCTTAAGCTGAATTTTCTATTTGGCCCACAAACATCTCACCATACTTACTCATACTACTAAGCCGCATCCCAAATTCTCAACAAGTTTTTGAGAAAAATGAAAAATAGTGTTAAATAGGAAACCAAGATATCCAATTTTAAAAAATAAAAAAAATTTAAGCGAATTCAATGAAATTTTTAATCGATTCTAAGCCGCACTCGATGTTTAGTATTAACATAGAAAAAAATGCGGCTTACATTCGGATATATACGGTAATACATATTATAGACCATCTTTTAGCTCAGCACACCTGTGGACCGCAACACCTTTAAAAAGACAAAAGTAGACCGTACCTAGGAACAATCTGCCCACTCCTGCTCTACACATATATATAATTTTTAATTTTAGATATAAATCTACAACCTCTGCTACAAATTTTTCTTACATAACTATATCATCGCAAATATCTTTCTATTTATTATCAACAGTAACATTGAAAACCCATAAAATTTACAATACGCACAATTTCATAAACATTAAGAAAATGTGTGAATGATTTGTACTGAATTTATAATTGAAAATAGGTAATGCCTTGAAACAAATTTATGTACCACATATTTGTCGCATCAAATTATGCAACATTCCTGCTGATTAAAACTGGTTTAGTTTTCTGCTCTTTATTTTCTTTCGCTGTGCGTTAATATAACTAAAATATTTACCCTAAAGAAAATAGTCTTTTAATTTCCAGAACTTTAATATGAGAAATGGGACATCTCATCTAATATGTTCCCTGCGCTCGGTTGGCATGCCGGATTACATATCTCTTATGGTTCAAACCAGGCACGGTTTGCAGTTAATAAGATAAACTGGTCGGTCATTTGTAATAGAAATAGGTTTCATAACCGTAATCTTGTCTAATCCTCTTAATACCATATTTTGCTGAAAATGACTCTGAGTCGAGATATTTCCCCTTCTGCTTTTGACAAACTTATCTGATTTCTCCAGAAGTTAGGAGTGTTCATCTAGTATAGATTGTAGATATCTATAAAATATTTATTTGTTTTGACTTCACTTTGAAAACTTATTGCAAGGATTAAAAGGAATGTAAATAGAAAGGCTAAACCTTTGAGAACGTCTTTTCCTCTTTTTCATGCTCAGGACTTTCACAAATATTGTATTTTATCTTGTACCTTTAGAAGTACGAAATTAATTATTATCTAACACTGTTTAAGGCAGCGTTTCTCAAACTGTGGGCCGCGCCCCCTAGGGGTGTGTGATAACATTACGAGTGGGCGCGAGCTTATTGAAAATTTAAAAACAAAATATTATTTAAACAAAAATATTTAATTTACTGAAAATGGCTCAGCAAATATGATACAACATAATAAGTATGAAAATACACATTTGCACACATATAATGCCTCATGATGTAATCAGTACCACAATGTTTTACCAAATTAATTTAACAATACTAAATTAGAACAATTTGGTACTTTATTATGGAGGGCTTGTCATATATAAAAATTTTACAAAAATCAACACTTATCTTAATAATTTGTACGTTTTATAATGAATCCCAAAACTATCGATTAAAAATTACGAGATTCGCTCCTCAGTGTTTCCGTTTTCCACACAAGCGCGCGTATGTGAAGCTTTTTGGAAGGGGGAAATGAAAATAAATAAATAAAACCTTTTCTGAAATAAGTAAATCTTTCGCAAACATTGCCAAGGTCCTTTTATTGTATTCCAAAGCCTTCGGAATTTTTTTTTATGAAAAACAGTGCCCAGAAAAGATCGTAGTTCGGAAATACCTAAATATACGTCTGGGCCATTTAACGCTTTGGCAGAGTGAGACGTTTATATATGCCGGGGGAACTTAAGGGGTTAACGTGTATTGTAGCTTTAGCGTCAAGGTATAGTATTATTGAATACAATACACTGTTATTGCATGTGGGGGAGCAATAAAAATTATGTTTGAATATTGGGTCGAAAATATTAGAAGCACTGGTTTAAAGTATTAATTATAAACGCCGACACATTTCTACATTAAAAAAATCACAAAGGATAGCTAAAAATTAATTGCAATTCTACAAAATAATGTATTTGTGTAACGATTTTGTATTTCCTATTTCACAAACATACGATCCATGTAGTATGGATTTTAAATTATTATTATTCATACTTTTGCCAAGTATGCTAATAAAACACTTTTTTAAACTTATAATTTTTTAAATTTATAGGAGTCTAAGTAGTTATAAGATCTAACTAATTGAATACTTTCTATGGTGAAACTTATCAAAAACGTCAAACAATAGAAAATAACCAGGTACTTTTTAACACGCTTTTATAAGTTCCTCTTGTATGTAACGGAATCTTTGAACTCGATCTTTCCCACTTTAAAAGGTCAGATTAGTTGGAAATTTTGCACACTTGCCATGGACCGATGGCAATACAATAATTTCATAATTTTGCTCCATTGTCCTGATCAGGATAATTAATAATACGATTTATAGATTTGAGGTTATAGCGAATTCATTATACCATTTCCAGATTTGGCGACATTGCATAAACCATTTCCAAATTTGGCGACTAATTCCAGATTTAGAGTTGAAAAGGTTAAGGTGCAACCCTAAAACTGTGAACAGGATTGCGGTTAATACTAAAAAAAGAAGGAAAAAGTGTTCTTTATGTGAGAAAGGGTAGGGTGGGGGTGCGTTAGCAATTTTCTACCATAATATAAGTTTAGTTTTTCTGAAATTGGAAATAGAACATAAATAACAAGTTTTTTTTAACTGCTAATTTATTTTTTTTATTTTTATAAAGCAATACTTTTAAAAGTGATAGTACAGAATTAACATTATGGCAATACGTTTTAAAAGGTGGTAATACGGTATTTATTTATTATTTTCTTCTTACACACTTTTATTTCATGGGTACCATCTAGAGACGAGCTTTGAGAAATATAACGATACGAACTCATACGAGACCCCGTAAACGGAGAGAATAATAATAATATCATTGAATAATATCCCGTTAATTAATACAGCAAATTTGAAGGCAGGCTAAATACCAGCAGTCACATAATTCCGGCTCCAAATATCAAACTCAAGGGATGAGAATTTACAAAAGAATAAATGATAGTTTTAAAACTAAAAAAAAACAGGCTTTCATTTGTAGATAGAACTAAAAAATGAAAAAATAAAATTTATGGATTTAAAAACTAAACAAAAGGTTTATATAATTGAATCGAACTAAAAAGTAAAAAAATCTTTCTTAATATAAGAATAAAATGATTAACAAAGAAAATTAAATATACATTTGCAGTAGGCTTAGGGGTGTTCTATATTATGGGTGCATGTTTCTTTGCTAGTTCTAATCCGAAATGCCGAGGGATTGAATCTAAAAATGTAGTACAAAACATCCCGCTCTTACTAATGACGTTATTTTCTTGGTAAATAATTTTTATTCTTAAAAAGATAGTTACAGTAGTATGACGTCTTTCGATGATAACAACAACACCCCCGACAACTTTTTGCAAAGGTTAAATAATGAACGACTGATAATTAAAAAAAAATGCCAACAAATTTAATTTTTAATTCTTTAGTTTTTGATATTGCACAAAATACGTAATGAACCTATAATTGCAATTTTAAATCTATAACGGATTCTGCAACAATAAAATTAGATTCTAATTAAAACATAAATTTAAAACATTTATCTTAATAGTGTTAGCTTTAAAATGTGTATCTTTTAAATGATGATGTAATGACATTAAAGAACATGCCAGTTTTAAAGAAAAAGCTGTTTTGATACGATTTTTGAAAAAATTAAAATTATTGATTGCCGCTGTAATGATTAAAAAAAAATCGAATTTCCTTGTGTGTGTACCGAGACAATATTCATTGACATATAGCTCTTACGTAATACCGTTTCTCCTCTCTTCTATTGAAAAACTGCAAAGTTTTGCTAGTTTCTGATCCTGGTACAAGTTGCTTAAATAGAAATAAAATAAAATAAAAAAAGAAGAGGGTAACTACTGGCAAAAATGTCAATCGTTGACGACATTATTTGCAGTTAATCATATATAATCTTCTCTTCTGCAACATTCAGCAATTGTTGTTTGAAGCCTTAAGTAGTTTTGGTTTACCCCAGGGGTGGGAAAATATAACATACACAAAAAGCAGAGATAGAATTGTACATCACAATAAATGGCCTTTATATCCTTATTTTCTAGAGTTTTCATTGTTTATTAAAAACAAAAAAGAATTTACTCGTACGCCACAGTAGAAAATTGACTGCTGTTAACAATGCAACTTAAAATTTCACATTTAAAATTTACTTTATAGATAACCTTTTTTTATGTTTTGTGATAAAGAAAAGTAAAACTTTAAAAAAAATGTTTCCTTTAAAATTGCATTTACCTTTACTTACAGACAACTATGAAATTCGTGAGATTGTTTTAAAAAGTAATATATTGCTCTGATATTAATATCAATGACAATCTTAAGAGAGCATACAGAATATATATGTAAATCTTTTAATTCAATCATCTTGCTAGAAGGTTAAAAATTTCATGTTTTAAAATGCAATATTTTTCAATTTAAATCTTTTTACATCACTTTCCTGTAAATTATTCTTTTGTACGTTTTTCGGAAGAAAAAAGAGCAATATTAATAAAATGAAAATACTTGTAGAAACTCCTAAGTACATATACATATTCTCAATGCTAAAAGGTCTAAGAAGCAAGTAATAGTGACTATATTTTAGAAATATTCAGAGTGTTCCGACACTTAACATCAGTGGTTCAAGGTGAAAAGGAAATCGCACTAGTTCGTGGAAAGATATATATAAAACTAAAAAAAATTCACTTTAGTAAGTGAAAACCGTATAAAACGAAACTAAGGGGGACTGAAATAATTTTTCGTGTTAAGGAATATTGGTTAACTTGAAGTGGACCGACGCTAGCATCTTTCTTCGGTCGCAGTTCGCATCCCCTTTCAAAATTTGAAATAGTAATTATATATTAACTAGCTTTTGTTTCTTGAATTTTACTAATAAAACTGGACACATAAAATTAAGCCCTTAGAGATCATTAAAACCCCTTGTTTCATATTGAATGATTCATGAATATAAATTTTAGCTCGATAGTGTGAAATTTAATCTTATTCTCATTGAGTCCTGTTTCAGAAACATACTTCTCATTTGAAAGTAGACAATCAGCCACTGCTCACCGTTTATGGGTGAGTAGCGCTGCCAGAGGAACACCACTTGGAGGTCGTCTAACTGTTGTCCCTCGAGGGCTGTTCTTCCTTCACTCACTCCTGATACACACATTCTGGACAGCCCCGGGGAAGTGAAGTCGTACGACATCCCCTTCACTAGCACTCTTATAAGAAATGGGTCCATCTGCTTTGTCTCTATAGGCCGTATCATACGTACACGTTTCGATCAATTTTTCGTCCAATTCGTGCAATTTTTACACAGTTGCAATAACAACGGCTTTAGCATAACTTTTTGCTAGTGAGCTCAAAAAGAGTTTATCCAATCGAAAGTTGCTTGAAATCCAGTCAATGGGGTTCTTCGGCGCCCTACGTCATAAACAAGATGGTGACTTCGATTTCGTCAGACGCATCAAAAATTCGTATAATATTTTAAATAGAATGGTGCTCCATTTCTGTTTACGCCCATCAACAAAAGCGTGACAGAAATAGAAGAAATCATTTTGGATGTTCGTTTTCCGAAGCAGAAAAATTGGCGAGTAATTTTTCAATATGGAGATAGAGCACGGCTGACGTCAGAAATGCCGATTGTTTACGGCAACCCTTTCCACTCAGATTAGGCAAAAA
Organism: Trichonephila inaurata madagascariensis; assembly: GCA_019973955.1. Lineage (NCBI taxonomy): Eukaryota > Metazoa > Arthropoda > Arachnida > Araneae > Nephilidae > Trichonephila > Trichonephila inaurata. The sequence continues at coordinate 7,574 of BMAV01003101.1, forward strand.
ATTGGACGAAAAAGTTGCACGGAAAATGTACGTGTGATGCGGCCTTAAATCGGGTAAAAAGGAACGGGAGTCGTGCGTTGATGGGAGGGGGCGAGGATCAAAGTGTCAACAACAAAAGTACCCGGCACGCTTTCCGGAAAAGTGAATATAATTCAAAACACCGTTATTACAACAAATAATTTAGGACAGGAACGGCCAAACGTAAAATGATTGAATGTAATTATTGCTAGTAAACACGCTATTCCAGCTTCGGGGTTTATGAAATTTTGAAATAAATTTGGGAAGCGTGCCAGGTTCCTTCCTTGAGGTCTTGGGAGGTAGCTGGCCCATAGGCGTGTGTCACGTGGAGGAACCCCCTCGTTGCCAGCTCGATGACAATCTCGTCATGTGAACGAATCTGATCTTCATCTTCCAGTTCGAAGAGCTTCGGCACTCGGCCACTGGTGGAGCACTAAATGTGCGTTGGTGAAAGGGAAGTAGACCAACGCTGTCACTTTAGTTCGGTTACAGTTCGGATTTCTTTACAAAATGTGTCTTCCTAATCTATCATCCTTGATAATATGTCAAGTTTAATTATTGTATGACTTGCATGTATGGCAGTTTATATCTATTTGGGGATGCGTAGAAATTATAATATTTAGGGGTACACAGATGTTCCAGCTCCTATATAATACCAAATATTTCAAACTGGTTAATCTTTTTGAATCAATAGTTGATGTAATAGTACCAAATATCTTTAAGGTATCCCGGCTACCCTTAAAACGGCTTACCCGGCTAAGCCCTTACTCGGCTAAAATCATGAATTTTTCAAAAATCGACAATTCTTTTATTTTATTTTATAGGCCATCTTATTAGCTTAACAAATATTACCGAGTTTTTTATTTTCCAATCACTAGAACAAAAAGTAAAAGTAGATGCCATAACTTTACACAAGATGTCAAACTTTAAAATGCGTTTTACTCGAAATGTGTTTTTTTTTTCGAAAAACTCAAACGAGGATAGCGATTGCTGAAACAGTTTTGAAAAATATTTACTGAAATTTTTTGTGTATGTTCTATATAACAGTAGAAGTGTTTTGACTTTCAGATTTATCAATAACTGTTTTATTTCAAAATTTACAGTCCTTTATATAATCGTTTTTTTTTTTAAGCAATTTCATATAGTCACCAAGATTGAATGCTCTAGATTTTGTAAAAATTAAAATATCTTGAATCTCTTGAAGGTCACTTTAATCAAGACTAATAAAATAATACAACAAAATTGGAAAATTGAGAATTTGTTCATAAATTTTTTGTGTAGAGCGGGCTCCGTTTATGTAATTTTTTGTACATTTTTACCAGTTTTTCCCATTTTAATAATAATAATTTTTTTTTCTTTTTTCAATTTTAAGATTTTTTTCTTAAAATATATTAAATAAATCTAAAAATCTCAAAAAATTCCCCATGTCTCCACTTTTTCAAAAAAAAAGTTGTCGCAAGTAGTCGGATACCTTAAGTACACTTGTTTTCTGATCGAATTTTGTTCTCAATGAGTGATTTCAGATTTTAAAAACTCTGTGTTAGATTTTACTTTAAATTTTGAATACTACTTTCTGTGACTCACAAGACTAATTCTTTGGTTATCGAATAATACGGAGATGAAGGAAATGGATATCTCTCACGAGAAAATACTTGCGGAAATTGAAGGGAACTGAAAAGGTCAACAAGAACGTCGACTATTTTATGTGGTCATCAAATAAAATATTGCAGCCAATCACTTTCAGAACAACTTGCCATGTGAGGGGTAAAATACAAGTGTGATTCAAGAAGGAAATCAGCAAAAAATATAGTGAGTGGAAGATTTTTAAATATAAATTCGACTTTAAACATAAAAAAAAAACTTGTTTTCCCAAAGAGTATTCTTTTAAATGAATTATACCACAGGTAACCTAAAAATATAAACTTTTTTTTTTAAAGATAGAAACTTATCTAATATTTTATTTGGCTAACTTATTAACACTAGATTGCCCAAGGAAGTCATTTTGACTGCTTTTTAATTTCAATTAGAAAAACATTTACATATATATAATGCACAATTTCTTAGAATTATTTAGAATATTTTTTTTTCCAAATAAACTTAATTTTTTTATTAATTTTTACTAATAACTTATAATGACTATAAAAAATACAAAAAATATCAAAAGTTAATTTTAAACAAATTTCCTTACACTTTAATCATTCTTTCACAATGCAGTCAATTTGACTGTTTTTGGGCAATGTAGGTAGTCAGTCTGTTTCAGTCTTCCTAGTGTTAAATATTTAAGTAATGCCACGGGAAAAAAAAAGAATTTCACATAAATTTTCCATATGGTATGGGAAAACTACATATATTGTATTATGAGGAACGAATGAAATACAGGTTTTGTTCTGGGTCTAAAATATAAAACGGGCAGTTCTAAAAGTTTTTAAGCGTTTTATGATTTTCTTCAATATATTTTGTAAATCGTATGTCTGATATGCATCAGGACTAATCAAGTAATTTTTTCAAATGAACATTTTCGGCGCCACTAAAGAATTTAATATATTTGAAACACATCCTCAGAGGTAATATGGTATGTTTATTTTATCTACCCAAATCTTTAGTTTGCTGTGGAAGATGAGGCTTTTTTGTGTATGTGTGTGTCTGCTTTGTGTGGTTAGAATACATAATGAATTTCTTAATGCTTAAACCCCAAAACTGTTTTTCCCAAACTGGGGGGGCGTCCCCCTCTGGGGGGCTTTTGAAAATTCTATACGAGGAGGGTGTGAGCATGTTAATAAGCCGAAAACAAAAGTTGATTAAAAAATTATTAATTTTCTGAAAGTAAACAAACTAAAACTTGTTGAGAGAATAAAAATAAAATACACATTTCCACTGATATAATGTATTAGTATTACACTTATAAATATATCAGTACTGCATGATGTATTTTATAATTAATTTACAAAACTAAGCTAAAAAACAATTTTTAAAATACCAATTACCCCCTGGGTTGTCATTTATAAAACCCCTCTTCCTAATTTTTATACTGTTTATTATTAAATCCTTAACTGCTGATTAAAAATTTCGTGATTCCTCCGGGGAAACCACGCAAGCCACTACGTTTGTGCCCTTTTCTGATGTAAAAGTGGGGAGGAAGGAAAAGGGAAAAACTAAAACAAAAACCTTCGCAAACACTGTCAAGATCGTTTTATTGTATTCTAAAGCCTTCGAAATAGTTTTATGCATAACAATGCACAGGAAAGATCATAATGCTTTAGGTAAGCGAGACGTTTATATACATTGGTGGCATTTAAGAGGTTAAAGTCGTGTTATAGCTTTGTTGGCGCTGCCCCACCTCGCTCACCCCACTTGTACACCTTGCAAGGGAGACACTGCACAAAAACAGTCACAATAAATTTTAAGTCTTAAAAAAATGCATTTTTTAAATTTAATACAGTACCATTCGCAAAAAAGCTTTTTAAAATCAAAAAATATAATATTATTGTATTTAATGCATTTTATTTAGGGAAAGGGGGGCGTAAAAGAAAATTATGATTGAATATTGGGTCGCAAAAAGAAAGTTTAAAAAGCACGACCTAAAAGTATACCTTAATATCAAAAAAAAAATATTGATACAATGTCAAAAAAAGTTTTTTTTAATACGGTTTAAGATAAAACATTTTTATACAAGGAAACTAAAAACTAGAAAAATTTAAAACTTTACTTTATCCTTTTTTTTCAAATGCTTCTGTATATTTTTAAATATACATATTATTATTCTTTAATGATTTGAAAAAATAAAATTATCGCATTTTTGAAAAATAATAGCTTAGGAAACTGGATTTAAAAATCTCTTTTTCATAAATGAAAAAAAAATCATTCACGAATTCTGATATTGTATTTACAAACATCTAAAAAATCAGATTTTCATAACTTTTTTGTGAAAATTAATTGAATTTCTTTTTTAATCAACATTTATTATATATGTTTCCATCAACTCTATTCTACCTGTCATGAAATTTATTTTCGTACTCTCGTTTTTTTAAAATCAAACTAGTGTAATTGTCATGACAGAGAAGAATTCCCAAATGAATTTTTAAGTTCAAACTTTATTAAAGAGGAGAATATTGTTCTCATTAGTATTGAAAACTGCGACTAAAAAAATATGCATAGTACGTTTCATATATGTGTAGTGCTAAATACACGATACGCTAAGGTACTAAAGTGTTTCAGAAATAGCTTCATTGTTCATTATCAAATAACCCGATTCAACATTGTACATAATGTAAGAATCATTTCACATTTTTGTTTTCATTGCACGCAATCATAATAGAAGAAATGAAGTCTTTTTCTAATGCGGTTAAAATTTCTTTAAAACAAACCAAATTGTTGGAGAGAAAGGGGGTAGCTAGTTTGGCCCCCCTTACCATGGTCAAAATTAGAGATCCCAAAAACCCCGTCATTAAATTGGGCGTTAATCTCATTTACTCTGTGTGATATTGAAAGTTATCTCTACAAGATGAGTAGTCAATTTGTTTACTGATGATATTGTGGAAATCTGGTGCTGATATTTCGAAGTTAAAGAAGAGTGTTAATTAAAATCTTGTTGAACGTGTGGAACTCTGCTGAGAGCTGCAAATAGTGTTTTAATCCACTGAAATCCTCAACTAATGTCTACTAATAGAAAATTGTATGGATACCGACCAAAGATTTTGATGGGTGGTTTGCCTGTATCGGAGGAAACCACTCTACGTATCTGGAGTCCAGAAATTTCCTGCTGTAAACACATTGACCATCTCGTTCTCAACAGCAGAAAACTACTGAATATTCTAAAATACATTTTTGGGCGTGTCTAGGGTGTCAATTCTTAGAAAAATTTTGGAGTATGGTTACCTAATTTACTCTAAGACTTACATTGAAGAGTTTTTGTTTTTTTAGTTTTTGTGACTCTGACTAAATTTCAAAACCTCGTGCCAGTCCAACTGAGCGCAATATTACAAGTCTTCGAAACAGCTGTCCTAATGTCATTGTATTCTTTGAGGCTGATCTACAGCCGCTCAGTGTTAGAAAAAAACGGAACTAGTTTGATATCCGGGGTAATGGCGCCAAGCAGCGCTTCTTGTGGCTGGAATGGAATCCAATATGGTGGCCTAGCAGTAATTTACTGACACACAATAATTTTAAAGAATTGTTTTGGAATACAATGAAATGCATTTCAAATGAAGGATATAGGAAGAAATTGAGAATAACCATGATCAATCAATAAATAATGAATATCAATATAATATAATAAAAAGTTACTTGTACTAATAACAGTATCATAAACAGCGTATATAATAATTTAATCTTATAATATAATTTTATCGTAATTACATATAATATTCAGATAGTATGATTTAATAATTATTATATATAATAATCATATAATACAAAAGAAATAAGCATCGTATTGTAAAAAAAATAAAAATAATGCATAAGAATACTCGTGTTACATAATTATAAATAACATCATAATAATTATAAATAAAAAACATAAGAATAGCTATAAATAAATAAAAAAAATAGTTTTTAATAAATAACATAATATGTAATAATATTAATAAATAAATATTAAAAAGAAACAATTATAAATACCAAAATATTATATGATTATTAAATAGTAATAATTGCATTTTTTTTATTACAAAAAAAAATTACACAATATGTTAAAACTAAATAAATATCAATCACAAAAGTACTAAAACTTAATATAAACTTCACGGCCCTTTCAACAATTTCATCGAACAAAAACGAAAAAAATAGCTTTTTTTAAAATGGAAAATAAACCGAAAATAAACAAATTATAGCGATATTTAAAAAGTCAACACTTATTCTTTTCGGGGAAAAAAAAATTTTCCCAGTACTCACTCATATTAAAATTATCCATATTCACAAATGCACAAAATAAAATAGAAGACCGAAACAATAGAACAATTACACTGAAACGGGTTTAAAATTTTTTAAAGTAATTAAAATTAAATTAATGGGGTTTTCCCCGGGAAAACAATAAAAATTATTTCAAAAAAAACCCGTTTCCCCCCCCCATCAACAGACGATAAAAATATCGGTAACCATATTGTAATGTTTCGCCCACTTTTCGAACATAAAAAAAACTTGGGGCCATTCCCCGGGTATCAAACTGCACCGAAAAACTCAAATCTTCTGAAATATTATAATTAATTTCTCAGCTCAGGTAATCGAATATCTAGATTCCTCAAGTGTTAGAGTATTAATTAGAGACTGAAAAAAGAATGTGTGTACTTATGATCACACGATGAAGTGATAACTTCAAATTTTGTAATGTTATTTCAGAGGGATTAGTTAGGGGAATAAACAAGGGGATATTACTATTGTCTATAAAACTAATTTATATTCTGTACTCGTAAAAAATTTTTTGAAATATACAATCTATTTGTAATTAAATTTTATTTAAGAAAAGGGGAAACAATAGGTAGCTGAAAGGGGGTTATAAACATTTTAGATTCAAAATTATTTAAATATCTAAAAAAAACTCCGTTGTTTCGTACTTTGTTGTACTTCCATTTGGATCATTTGACATAAATTGAATTTTGATTTAAAAAAAAAAATTACAAAAGGCTTTGATTTGTCTTTTGAAAAATCTACATTAAAATTCTCACTTAAAATAATAGGTAATTTGTTCAGAAGAGTTGATATGTCTTCAGTGTAGGCAACCAAGTTTTGTGAATGAATTCAATAATTTTCTCTGCACTTTGATTTGGTGAAATATATATTTAGTAACCATTAAATTCTTTGTCTGTTTTCTGCTCTACATTTCGCTGACCAAATTTCTCCGATACATAACTCATTTAACTCAAATGATTCAGTATTGTTGTTACCATTCAGGGGTTATTTTACCATTGTTACAAGCGTTACAAACCCGAGCGTAACAGTGCATGGCTTTTTAAAACGCATCATTAAAGTTTACTCTCCAGCAAAATGCGCCTAAACAAATCACTTCAAAAAACCATTTTTTTTAATTTAATTTTCCCCT
>BMAV01003102.1:0-239939 GCA_019973955.1 Trichonephila inaurata madagascariensis
TAGCCGCCATTGTTGGAGATCACCGCTGCCACATGCCTAGGCATTGATTCAAAGAGAAAAGTTCTTGGGGTACAGCAGACCAAGCAGCTTCCACACGTTGCCAAAGTTGATCTGGTCTGGCAGCTGGGGGTGTAATCTGGATCAGTCGTTGAGCAACCATGGACCACATGTTTTCTATCGGCGAAAGATCCGGAGAGTGAGCTGGCCAGGGAAGCAATTCAATCTGGTGATTGACGAAGAACTTTTGGACAAAGCGTGCCACTTGGAGTCACGCATTATCTTCTTGAAATATGACTGTGGGAAAGCCCTGTAGGTAAGGAAAGACAATTGGCTCCAACACCTCGGAGATGTAGCGCTGGCTGTTTAAAGTACCGGCAATGCAAACTAGGGGAGTGCGAGAGTGATATCCAATACCGCATATACCATAATACCCGGTGCAGGACCAGTGTGGCGGTGCATAACGCAGCTGTTCAGCATCCTCTTTCCACGGTGTCTCCAGACTCGAATCCTACCAACGTGGTGTTGCAGACAGATGCGTTACTCGTCAGTAAAAACAACTTCATTCCATTCGGCCGCCCACATCCTTCTTTCATCGCACCATTGGCGGCGGCGACTATGAGGGGCTCACGCATCTTTTCATTAACATATCCTTTAGGTTCTTTGGGGCCAGAATTAATGGCAACTCTTTTAACCAAAACCCAAGAAGGGAAGCGTGAATAAAAATGCAAATTAGAAAGCTTTTAAATATCAGAAGTTAGAGAAAGCGGGGTGGCAATTTGGGGAATGTTATGATAGAGCGTGATACAATTGTGAAGTGACAGTCAATTGAAGTTATTCTGGAGATAGAGTCATTAGATCAAGGTGCATAGCATTGCACTCGAGTAAATACGCAATTTCCATTGAGATTGAATCGATGATCGAAGTTAAGGTAGGACTGACTATTTAATATTAGGATCTGAGATATTATTGGAATTCAGTTTAGGCGTGTTAGTTATTGATAGTGGTCCGGGTTAAGCTAATTCGGTATTATATATATTGTGTGTTTTGTCATCGTAGATTCTCTCACATATATTATTATTATCTAATCTGTTAGAGGTTTAAGCTTTACAATCTTAATAAAGCCAAATTAAGATTATGGAATCTTCTAGTTCTTTCGTTAATCCTGCACCTCTAGCTCACGCTGATAATCAAAGAAGGGCACCCGAGGGGGGCGCTCTTACATAGGCACCCAACGAAATTTAATTTATATGACCCCGAGGTAAGAGGAGCGAACGGTTTTAATGTTTTGCCAGAAGTATACTTTTCCGGGTCAGAGAATGTGTGAAGGAATTTTTGGAAGGTATTGACAAATAAGATTACTGGAAATATACCCAGTGATTTATCATGTGATTATTTGAAAGGTCATCTCCTGGGGAGAGCCCAAAATTGGTATCAGATATTCGGATCAGCGTTAGTGCAGAATACCGCCACGGATTTTACGCAGTTAAAAGCAGCGTCGTCAAAAGCATTCCCTGCCATACGGAATAAGAAATATTTAGAGATAAAGTTTTACGAGTCCCAGCAGAGAAGAGATCAGGAGTCAACGGATTTTGCTTACGATTTATTAAAACTGAATAAAAAACTAGAACTGGGGATGTCGCGGGAAGCCTTAGTGGATCATATTTTCGTTAGACTCGAACCACAAGTCCAGGATTATGTGGAGGTTCGAAATCCACAAAACACGGTTCATCTTTTGGAGATCTTATCCAAGTTTGAGGAAAGATATTATTGCAAAGCAATGCGGGGTTCGGGAAATAGTGATAATTTCGAAAGACGAGGTTGGAATGCGCGTAGGATGTCTAATGCTTGTGATAGTCGAAGAAATTGGAGAAATTTGGAAGTTGTGCGTAGACCGAGTAATGGCAGAAATGATTATAGGGGTAACTACGAGAATGGCAGTCAAGGAAATCAGTGGTTAGATAGCAGGAATAGATTTCAGAAGGATGATCGAAGATTAAACGATAAGGAATACCAATTTAGAAATGGGGGTCGAAATGTCTATTTTAGTAGAGGGGACCGCAGAAATAGGGGTTCGAGTGAGAATTTTAGTCGAGGCGATCGGAGGCAAAGGGGACGATTGAATGTTTTGAAAGTTAGAGATGTTCAAAGTGATCAGACTCAGTCCGCAGATGATGTACTGATTAAACTTTCAGCAATATGTATGTCTCTAGTGGAACTCCCATATGTTCCTATTTTGTTAAATGAAACATTTACGAAAGCGTTATGGGACACGGGAGTGGAGAAGTCATTTATATCGGAAGAGATATACAGAAAATATTTTTTTTTATAAGCAAGTAAGAGAAAATCGTGTGCTCATGTGATCACAGCACAGGGAACTAAATGTCAGAATGTTGGAATTGTGGAATTGAATGTTCGAATAAGGCTGTTTGAAAAGCCTTGGTTGTTTCATGTGTGCTGGCAGATTTAGAATACCCATGTATTCTCGGGGTGGATTTTATAAGTGGATCGAAGATTATTTTGGACTTTGATCGGAAATCGTTAGCGATTCCCGATTCGCAAATAGATACGGTGGTTAAAACGTTTGAGGAAGGAAATGTAGAAATAGAGAGAGAGAGATATCTGTCTAAGACAAAGTTGGAGGAAAAACAGAAACAGGAGTTGCAGGATTTGTTTAATAGTTTTAAGGGATTATTTTCAGATAAACCGGGGCTTACACATGTTTTATATCAAGAAATTGCCACGGGAGATAAGCCACTTGTTGTTTCTAGGCCTTACCATTATGATAGGGTGAAACAAGGGATACTCGATTATCCTGTAGAGAAAATGTTGTCGGAGGGAACCATAATTCCGATTCAATCCTCGTACGCGTCACCAGTTGTGTTATGTAAAAAAATAATGGGTTACCACTGGATAATCCGGAAGCATAGATTTGCGGTCGACTATCGGAAACTTAATTCTATTACAAAATATCCCCGTCATCCCTTACCCTTAATAGATGATTTAATAATGAATATTCTCCATACGACGATTATGTCGGCAATTGACCTCAGATCAGGGTACTTTCAACTGGCAGTAAACCCCAGTGATATAGTCAAGACCGCGTATGTAACAAAGAGTGGCACTTACGCATTTCGGCGTATGCCATTTGGCTTATCAGAGTCGGCTCCCAATTTTCAGAAGGCAATCGATATCATTCTAAAGCCGGTAATAGGGAAGTTTGTGAATGTGTATATGGATGACGTTATCATATCGTCTCCATCGTTCACTCACCATAATGAACATTTAAGGGAAGTTTTTCGATTATTACGAGATGCAGGGTTAACTGTATAAATAAAGATAAATGTAAATTTGGTTGTGATGAATTGAAAAATACTTAGGATTAATTATTAGTAAGGAGGGAATTAAAATGGATGAGACAAAAGTTCGAGCTATAGTTGAGATGAAACCACCTCGAAATTCGAAAGAGGTATTCAAGTTTTTAGGTATGTCCCAGTGGTAAGCGAAATTTATTAAAAGTTATGCTGATCTTTGCGAACCCCTTTATAATCTTAAACGAAAACTTAATTCAGTTGGTCAATTGAGGCTCAGAATCCATTCGACGCGGTCAAGGCGGCCATAACGAAAGCGCCCGTTTTAAAATTGCCAGATTTCAAAAAGCCTTTCAAGTTATTTACGGATGCCAGTTCAATAGGTGTAGGAGCAGTTTTAAATCAGGAACAAAGACCAGTTGTATTTGCTTCTCACACGCTTAGCAGTGCCGAGAGGAATTACACTGTAACAGAGAGGGAGTGTTTAGCAGTAGTTTGGGCTCTGAATAAATTCAGAACATATTTAGGTTCACTGCCGATTAAAGTTATTGTTTCGTGAGTGTCACGAGTTTAAATAATTTGACGGACCAGTCTTTCGACTAAAATTTTAATAAAAAAAAAATAATGCCGAAAATCCTTCAGCTTCTCCTAATATACCATCGGGCTGGCAGAGGGCGCACGCAGGCGTCTTCACGCATGCGCCATACTCGTAGTCATCATACATGCAGTCGTCATTACGCAGGCGTCAACATCCCGCCCGGCCTTGCTATGTCCACATGCAAGAATTTAATTTGTATATTAACATTAAATAAGTAATAAATTTTAAATATGAATTAATCCTAATAAATAACAAGTGAATATACAATTGAATATAAACATCAAATTTCAGCTGAGAATTAGTTTAAGTTCTCAAATAAAATACATAATACAAAGAAAATTGAAATATATAGTAAGTAATTTGATACATGAGAGACAAGAATACTATAAATTCCAAGTTAATAATATCATAGATAACCATACACATTTAATTTTCAATAGGCAACATACTCAGCCTATTGATAGACCTTTTATAAATACCTTTACTAGTTTTAATGTCTACAACTTTTTCTTATCCTTCTCCATGTATATTTTAACAATACGTCCCAATAACCATTTACAAGGAAGAAGATTTTCTTCTCTAATTAAAACCATATCTCCCAAATTGAGATTTTCTTTATTAACAATCCATTTCTTTCGTTGTTGCAGACTATTTAAATATGAAAGGCTCCACCTTATCCAGATCGTTTGAACTGATTTAGTTATTCTTTTCCAAACATTTAAACGATTTGACTCGCATTGCATCAGAGACGGCTCCACTATAGCTGTGATCGGTCTCCCGATTAAAAAGTGAGCTGGGGTTAAAACCTACAAATCATCTACGTCGGATGAAAGTGGTGTAAGAGGTTGAGAGTTCAAAATTGCTTCAATTTGGGTTATTAAAGTCAATAATTCTTCATAACTAAATTGAGTTTCCTGCAACACGTTTAAAATGACATTTTAAAGATTTTATATTAGCTTCCCATAGACCTCCCCAGTTTGGACTTCTAGGGGGAAATAAATGACCATTCAATGTCTTCTGCGAAAAACGCAAATAAAGACTCTTCTCTATCTCTTACTAATTTAGACAAAGCTTTCATTTCTCGATTAGTGCTTATCATGTTAGTACCATTATCCGAAAATATTTTATGACATTTACCCCTTCTTGAAATAAATCTTTTCAATGCAGCAATTAAAGCTTGTGAAGTTAAGTCACTGATTATTTCTAAGTGAATGGCCTTTGTTACAAGGCAAATAAATATGCAAACATATACTTTTATTTCAGGACCTTTCCTCTGATATTTATTTTTGATAAAGAAGGGTCCACACAAATCAATTCCAGTTGAATTAAAGACCCCTCCTTATCAGGAATTATTCTTTCTTTTGGCAAATCACCCATTTTTTGAGAACAAATTTTAGGATTAAATTTAAAACAAATTACATAGTTATGCACAACTTTTCTGCAAATATTTCGCCCATGAATTGGCCAATATTTAAGTCTAACCTGATAAAGTAAATGTTGGGGCCCAAGATGAAAATACTTTTCATGGTAGTATTTAACAATAATTTCAGTTAGTTTACTTTTCGCAGGAAGCAATATAGGATGTTTACTCGAGTAAGGAAGTTGAGAGTGTTTCAGTCTTCCACCTACTCGAATGATTCCCTTATCTAAAAATGGGGATAAATTTAAAATCTTACTTTTATTACAAATGTCATCACCATTTTGCATAGCTCTAATTTCCGTATAGAATGATCCAAGTTGTACTTGTTTCATTAAATAATTTTCTGCTTCCTCCATCTCATCTGAAGTAAGAGGTCCCCTTTTTTCTTGTTAGTCGAACGATAGTTAGAAATCTATTACTACGAGAAAGTAAATGATCAAAAATTGTTTGATTATTAAAACTTAAAGTCAATACAATATTTTTTTTAGAGTCCTTTGATTTTAGTTCAGGCAAATAATCTATTTCATTCAGTTCCGGGCACTCAGAGACAGTTTCTGGGAGTTCGTCAGTTCTTAGGAAGGCTGGATCATTCCACCATTTGTTGTTGGAAATAAGTGTATCAACACTAAGTCCCCTAGACAAGAAATCTGAGGGATTGTCTTGCCCTGAGCAATGAAACCAAGAATCAAGATTAGTTAACATGGAGATCTCCTGCACTCTGTTAGCCACGAATTGTTTCCATCTTTTAGAAGAGCCTTTAATCCAGAGTAGGACTATTTTGGAGTCTGTCCAGTGGAACACTTTGCACTCCTTTTTCTTGCGGACGATTTCTTGCACCCTTGAACTCAATCGAGCTGCTACTAAAGCTCCCAGGAGCTCAGGTCGAGGCAAAGTAACTGCTTTCAGGGGTGCCACCCTCGTTTTTGAAGCTAGGAGATTTACGAGCACTTCATTTTGTTTTCTTACTTTCACGTAAACTGCTGCTCCATAGGTGAGTTTAGAGGCATCGCAGAATATGTGAATTTCAATGAGATCACTTATCCTTCGTTAAATCAAGAACTAATCTTGGAATTCTAAGGTGATCTAATAGGGGCAGTTCTTTACACCAGATCAACCACTTTTCCTTTAACTTGTGGCAAATTTCATCCCAAGTTATTTTTTAATCCAAAGTTCCTGTATGAGACATTTATTCTTATAGTAAAAGGTGAGCAACTCAGGGGATCAAATATCTTCCCTATTGTTTGTAACAGAAATCTTTTAGTATTTTCGTTTGTCGAAACGAATTCCAGCAAACCTTTTGGTATCCAACAAACGTCAGACAGTCATCTAGGAGTTTGGCCAAGCCATGTCTAACACTTTTGTTTTGTTTGTTCCCTGCTAATGGATGCATCCATAGGATAAGTGTCGAAAACCTTCTTGCCGCCCACTGAGCCATTAAAAGAGGCATCATTGCTGATACATTTTTTCACCCCATTCCTAAGTTGTTTCATAATGCAGCCCTTAGCATGCAGGAGACACATGAAAAGAGCTTCGAGTATCCTGTCCCGTAATCTAATCATTCCCATGCCATGAAAGAATCCAAAATGCTGTACAGTTATGGGATGAATTTCGTTATATTTCTCTCTAATGTAGCTTGATTGTTGCTGCTAGTAGAAACGGACTAGAATTAACTCCAAATATCACCCTGTTAACCTATAAACTTGCTCTTCAATATGTGGATTAATTCGTCCATGTTAAAAACCGTACAAAGTCTTTTATGCTTATCCGCCAAGTAAAATTTGAAGAAAGCCTGACGAATATCCGAGGATATTGAAAACCTGGTTTAGCCTGAAATTAATTAAAACATCTAAAAAGATTAGGATTCAAATTAGGTCCGTTACGGGGCAATCGTTCAGTGATAGCTCGTTAGCTTGCGAGAAGCTGCATCAAAAACAATGAGTAGAGTTTTTAGTAACACAACCGTCCTTTCTTATTGCTTGGTGTGGTAAGTAATACATTGGTTTGTGTACATTAATTTCAGTAAATTTGACTTTTTCTATTATTCCTTGATTCAAATAATCTTGAATCGTTTCTTTGTATTGAGTGTAAAGTGTTTTATCCCTTCGTAACCTTCGCCATAAACTATGGAAACATTGTTTTGCCACAGAAAAGTTATTCGACAATTCGTTCCAATGTTTACGAAAAGGTAATTCAACCACATACCGATTGTTATTATATTGTACAGTTTCTTTAAAAATATTCATGGCTTGGTCATCTTTCCGATAGCAAGGGTCATTTTTATGCCAAGGGATTCGAGCTCAAAAAACAGATTCTAATATATCATCCGGCTGGCAGGTTGCGCACGCAGGCGTCTTCACGCATGCGCTATACCCGCAAGCGTCATACTCGTAGTCGTAATACATGCAGTCGTCATTACGCAGACGTCAACACCAACTGAAAGATTCTTGAAGCTTTAAAAACTGGAAAAAGTTTTTGCTTTTTCCTTATACCTAGCTGGAACAATTCTAAAAATTTCGTCCTCAAACACTTCTTTTCAGTCTTTACTACTGACTCTTTTAGATTTTCTTTTAATGATTCTGTTTCTTGATTTTCTGATACAGATGTTTCTTGATTTTCTGATACAGATGTTTCTTGATTTTCTGATACAGATGTTTCAGTTGGAATTGATTCAGACTCTTTTCGATTTTCGTTAGAAAAGTGCGTATATTTTTGTAAAACTTGTAAATAGAGAACTGTTTTTTCTTCTTCCGTTAAATCCTTATTATTGAGAATGTTTTTCATGCGTTTATCAAGTTCTGGTAAGTGTTCCGTTACTTGAACTCTTTCTACGGGTACCAGTACAAATTTTTTGCTAAATTCCATTTTGAATTAAAGAACTGATGACGGAAATAGCCGCTGGTAGTAAAATAGATAGGAATCCTTCTCCTTTTTGAATTAAAATTTTCTTTTTCTCGTAAAGAGGTGTTTTTTTGTTAGAAAGCTTTCTTAAGCTTTCTTTATAGGGAGATAAGCGATTTTTTTAAATTTTAGTCAATGATATGTTACCACATAAAACATTCAGCACACACTCGCACAAAGTTTTTATTTCTTTCTTTGAACACTTTTTCAAAATAGATTTTGAGTTTTTTGTTTTAGAAATTAGTTTTAAGAGCTCTAAAGTTTGTTCAGAACACACTGGCATCTTGTGAACTAATAAATATTCATTGAACAATTTGAATCTATTTATTTGTTTTAAAGTAATGGGTTATCGAGGTTGATATACATAAAAAACATCTCCAGGAAACATACCTGAGCGCACACGCAAGGATTCATCAGTTTCAGGTTTTAAATCCATAAGTAAGTAGCCGTAAGGTTTTGATGTGGCATCTGCATAGCATTCTTGAAAAAATTTCACTTTACACGGAGGTCTCACACAAATGACGCAATTCTCAAAAGCCGTCTCGCACGAATGACGCAACTCACCAAGTGACGCTGTGACGTCTATCGCGTCTTTCTGCTAACATAACTCCTATGTTCTTTGACGGCCACGATTAATGGCAAAACTTTTCCAACCCAATACCAAGAAGATAAACAAAGATAATATGTAAATTAGATATACTATAAAAGGATAGAAGCTTTGATGATAGGATATAGCATGGCAAGCCTAGATATAGCGTGGCAAGCTTAGATATAGCGCGGCAAGCTTAGAATATGTGTGGAATTTTTTCTGATCGATAGCGTGACATAGGTTAGGGTGAAATCTTGCAGATCAAAGTTAGCAGTCCGATAGTTTTGGAAAGAATAGAAGCCTAAGATAAAGAAGTTGGAACCCGTATATAAAGTTTATAGATATCATTTTTCTAGGTAAAGGAAGGAGAACTAAAAAAGGAATATTGTGACGTCTCTCGCGTCTTTCTGATTAACATGACTCCTATGTTCTTTGACGGCCACGATTAATGGCAAAACTTTTCCAACCCAATACCAAGAAGATAAACGTTCATAATATGTAAATGAGATATACTATAAAAGGATATCGTGGCAAGCTTAGAGATAGCGTAGCAGGCTCAGAGATAGTATTGTGGAATTATTCTGATCGATAGCGTGACAAAGCTTAGTGTGAAATCTTGAGGATCTAGAATTAGCTGCATTGCGGATCAAGAATCTTCATATATAAAGTTTATAGATAATATTCTTTAGGTCAAGGAACCAGAACTGAAAAAGGTAATATTGATATAAGTAATTAGAGGAATAAAATTTATTATGATAATTGGGATAGAGGATCTAGTTGGGGTGATCTGGGCTTAAATACGTGATTTAATTTGGGCTTGTTCTCACTTTAATTAATAATTGTCAAAATTAGAATTTAGTAATATAAGTTATTCTTAATAAAAGTTGTATTAAGAATTATGTCTCATCATTTTGATAATCCCACACCTCTAGCTTACGCGGAACCGGCAAGACATGGTCATCACAGGATGGCTATGTCTCAATATTAGATATAAGTAATTAGATGAATAGGATTATTAATGATAATTGAGATAAAGGATCTAGTTGCGTGATCTGACTTGAATACGTGGTTTAATTTGGGTTGACTCTCACTTTAATTAAAATTGTCAAATTAGAATTTAATAATATAAGTTATTCTAATAAAAGTTGTATTAAAATTATTATGTCTCATCATTTTGATAATCCCACACCTCTAGCTTACGGGAACCGGCACGACATGGTCATCACAGGATGGCTATGTCGCACTGGCGCCCGAACTTATTTAATTCTGGGTTAGGTAATGTAGGTGGAAGTAGGTTCTACCTGAAATGTACTTTCAGGGTCGGAGAACATTGCAGAGTTTATAGAGTGTATAGATAACAACATACAGTTACTTGAAATCCCAGTAATTTTGTCATGTGCTTACTTAAAAAATCATCTCAGGAAGGGGGTCAAGATTGGTATTCGATATTTGATCGTTGTTAGTGCAAAATACAGCCACGGATTTGCGTTGCAGCTCAAAGCTGAATTAGCGAAGGCTTTTCCCTGCGGTCAAAAATAAGAAAGAACTACAGTCGGAGTTTTATGCATCCCAGCAGGAAGAAATCAGGATGCTACTGGATTTTGTGTATAGATTACTAAAAATAGAGAGAAGTTTAGAATTAGATCGTCCTACAGACTTAGCGGATCATATTTTAGTTCGACCTCGAACCACAGATACAGGACTACGTGGAAGTCAGAAATCCACAAAAACACGATACAACTTTTTAGAAGTCTTGGCTAAATTCGAAGAGAGATATTCTTGCAAAATTACAAAGGGGTTATCAGAACGATAATATAGAAAAGACGAGGGGTCAATGCGCATAGGATGCCTAATTTTGAAGCTAATGGTAGAAACTGGAGGAATTCTGAAATAAGGCGTAGACCAAATAGTAGAAATGAGTTTTATGGAGAATAGCCGTCAAAAATAATAGAGGGTTCGAGAGGAATAGCTCAAAATAAATGATCAAAAGATTCAATAACAGGGCTTACTCAGGTCGAAATGAGCTGAAATGATACTCTTTAATAGAGGGGACCGTAGAAATAAGGGTTCGAGTAATACTTCAATCGAGGCGATAGGACGCAAAGGGGACGATTAAATATTGTAAAGGTTAATGATCAACCCCAAGGGGTGTCGACAAGAGAGAATAATTAGACTTTCTCCGGATATGTATAGCACCCGCAGAACTTCCCCCACGTTCCTATTTTATTAAATAACACATTTTTGAAAGCGCTATGGACACCGGAGCAGATAAAATCATTTATATTTTGAAGTTATATATAGAAAATATTTTTCTTATAGCAATTAAAAAAATCGCGAGCCCAGGTAATAACAGCACAGGGTGCGAAATGCCAAAACAAGGATTGTAGAATTAAAATTCACATCAGACAATTCGAAAGAAATTGGTCATTTCATGTGCTGAAAAAGATTTAGAATACCCATGTATTCTGGGTATCGATTTCATAAGTGTGGGTCAAAAATCGTATTAGATTTTGATCAGAAATCGTTGCACCAAAAATTCACTGGTTGAAGATAATAAGGTAAATAAAGGGAAATTACACGTTAATGGGTCAGAAATGAAGCTAAAACATGGTGGCTACAGTTTTACCGAAAAAGCATGGGAATAGTATAATGGTGATAAAATTAATTGTGCCGGCAATCAGATTGGTACTTTACTTCACGGGAACAATTAATAAATGAACAGAAAAATGACCCCAGAATTGTGGGTCATATATAGATATTTAGAAAAAACCCTGAAGATAACCTCGGTTAATGCAACGATATGTGAGAATTGGTCCCATCGATTTCCGCTTTTCTAATTGAAGGATTAGTTGTTTTTATGCGAAACACGTGCAACGTCATTAGGTGAAATGCGTGTATACATTCCAAAAATCTTTAAGGAAATGAAATAATGAGAGAATTTCATGACAAGCCAATCGCTGGACACTAGGCAGATTTAAAACGTATCATAAAATTCGACGTTTGTTATTTCCCCGTACATGAGAAAATTTATTGATCAATATGTCTCTACATGCCATATGTACAAGTTAATAACTATAAAAACGCGTTACCAGCTGGTCGGTTAAATCCAATTATATCAAATTATCCGAATGTGAGATAGTGACGTTAGATTATTAGGCCCGTATCCTATATCGAGAATAAGACGTAACCGCTATATTTTAGTAATAACCGATCATTTCAGCAAATGGGCTGAAATTAAATTTTAAAAGGCCTCTATCTCGTATAATAGCGGATATTTTTTTGATAATCCCTATATCGCGTTATGGTGCCCAATAAAATTAATAAGTGATAATGGTCCCCAATTTATATCCGAGATTTTTGAGCACTTATGAAAAGATTAGGCATATGGCATGTGAAGACAAGCTGCATATCGACCACAAGCAAATCGGACTGAAAGAGTTAATCGAGATATAGTGCAACACTGCAAATTATGTTAATGATCAACACGATACTTGGGATCAATTTACGAGTTTGCTTACGCTATTCGTAATGCAGGTGAATGAAACAACGGGAAAAACACCGGCTGAAATATTTTTAGGTCGAAAATTGATTACACCATTTCAAAACTAGTTATGATATCGGAAAGCTCTAAATTCAAAAATTCAAGATATACAGAAAAAGCTTCTTTAAAAGAAGCTAGACTCAAGTAATGAAAATTAAACAGGAAAGGTGGGAAAATATTATAATAGACGTAGAAAAGACATAAAATAAAGGTAAATGATTGGGTCTTATTGAAAACACACTTCTGTAAGTTCAGCAGAAAGCTAACAAAGTATGCGCTAAATTTAAACAAAAAATTTGAGTAATCTTTATAGAGTCTTATAGAAGTTAAGCACTCTTTAATAATATTGTAATATGGAAATCAGGAAAGATTAACAGTTAACGTGTAGATCAAATAAGAATATATCGTCATAGGAATGTGACGAGGTCGAATTAGGAACAGGTATCCCAAATAGTAAGCAAGATCAAGTCAGGAAATCCCCGTACTTCCGAAAAGTACACCAAGGATTAAATGAGTCAATATGGGGAAAGAAAAATCTGGTGGTGAAACGTAGGTTAGAGGCAAAAGGGATTGGCAACCACCCTAAAATCAATATAAAAATACAGAGAAGACCCATAAAACAAATCACTGGTCAGATCACTACCTAGTTCATTAGGGGAATGAAAATAAAACAAAAGGTTTAAATATAATAGGGGTATTAAAAGATCAGGTGTGTCGGGGCAAGTGGACCACAAAGAAAGTGGCAAAGAAAGGGAATAATAATAATAATAAAAAGACAAATATCCAGTACTATTTCCAAAAGCAGGAAAAAAGAAGGAAGAGAATACACAGAAGTTCCAAATGAAGTAAGATACAGCTTAAGACCACGACGGAGAACAGAAGAACCCAGACCAGCCAAGCGCATACAGTTGGGAAGTCAAGGAAAGGACGACAAGGAGATACATAAGCCTTACAACAAGAAATTCCAGTACAACCTAGGAAAGAAGAGTGATGACACCTTATCGTTGAACGTGAATGTGGGAGAAAAAACATATAAAAATCAGGTTGTATTGTTTCATTTTTTTATGATCTTCCAAATGCGTCGGAAGAATTATTGCAAAGAAGGGAAGCCCGGCGATGCTTAAAAGTTATAAGCCAAGTCAAACACTACAATGAGTGTTTATTTAATTGGAACTTTTGACTTGTTAAAAAATTTTTTTCTTGAAGAAAACATTGTAATCACACATTTGTTTGTTTGGATGTATGACTTTGTGAGATGCGAAAATTCCTTTTGGTTATTTGTTATAATAGTTTATTGAAAAATAGTAATTGTATAATATGTGTATATATATATGTTGTTGTATTGGTATGCATATGAGGCATCTGGTTCAGGGAAACGCGGCGTAGTCAGGGCACTAACAATACACAAACGATGCGCGGCTCATTGGGAGTTTTTGTTGAAACCAGATGTGGGGATGGAGATAAAAATTTATTGTGATATATAAATAATATATGTGAAATTGATTGATATTATGGAAATAGAGACTCAAAAGGTTTTCATTTCAGGGAGACTGACCCTGAAAATCTTGAAAAGTATAGCGAATTATAGCTTCATCAAGAAGGGGAGCGAAAGTTCCAGCTCCATATGCAGTAAGTTAGATTGGGTCTGTTAACCCAGAATATTTGTTTTAGGAAATTTAAGTGTATAAATATTTTAAGTAATTGAAATGTAAAAGAGAGTGGGCATAAATTAAACAGTAATTATTAATGTTGGCCTAGTTATTGAAGTAAAATTTATTGTCACGAGTTTAAATTTAAATTGAATATTAAAATTTACCCTAAGGATGAGTAATGAAAATTAAAGTCAAGATAAATTTGGAAATTATAAAAGTTAAAATTTAAGATTAAACAAATTGCAATGAAAAATTAAAGTCAAGATAAATATTGAAATTATAAAAGTTAAAATGAGGATTTAAGATTAAAAATTCTAAATAAAACTCAGAAAAGCGAAGAAATTTAGAAATAGAGATTTAGACACGTAATTTATTACAGGCATTGAGAACCCTTAAGTAAATCACGTTTTTCTTCTTGAGGGGTTAGACGTCTATCGCGTCTTTCTGCTAACATAACTCCTATGTTCTTTGACGGCCACGATTAATGGCAAAACTTTTCCAACCCAATACCAAGAAGAAGATAAACAAAGATAATATGTAAATTAGATATACTATAAAAGGATAGAAGCTTTGATGATAGGATATAGCGTGGCAAGCCTTAGATATAGCGTGGCAAGCTTAGATATAGCGCGGCGTGCTTAGAGATAGTAGTGCGTGGAATTATTCTGACTGATAGCGTGACAAAGCTAGTGTGAAATCTTTGCAGATCAAGAGTTAGCAGTCCGATAGTTTTGGAAAGCGAATAGAAGCTCTAAGATAAAGAAGTTGGAACCTTCGTATATAAAGTTTATAGATATCATTCTTCAGGTAAAGGAAGGAGAACTGAAAAGGTAATATTAGATATAAGTAATTAGATGAATAGGATGCGTTAATGATAATTGAGATAAAGGATCTAGTTGCGTTGATCTGACTTGAATACGTGGTTTAATTTGCGTTGACACTTTAATTAAAATTGTCAAATTAGAATTTAAGTAATATAAGTTATATTCTTAATAAAAGTTGTATTAAGAATTATTATGTCTCATCATCATTTTGATGTAATCCCACACCCTAGCTTACGTGAACCGGCACGACATGGTCATCACAGGATGGCTATGTCGCAAACGCGGAACGTTTACATACTCGCCAGCCGAATATGGTATCGTTGTTCGCCTATTCGCCGAAAACACTGGCGGGAGTGGCGCAGGTGATGCATCTATATGAACCTGGTACCAACATCACGCGATGACGATCGTTTCGGGCATGATTGGTTACGTACTTGCGTTCTGAACGGAAGGTACCCAGAACGAACCTTCCTTCCTTTCAGATTAAAGCAGGGTGGAGACAGAGCACGTGCTTTGGGGGCTTGAAACAAGCTGCTTGTACTTGGTCCTCGACGTCAAAATGTAGTCTGAATGTATTGACGAAACCCCACTGGGCTGGACATTATTTTACCGAGTTCGTCTAACTTGACAGACTGGCGCCCAAAAACGGCGGGCAGTAAGTGCGAGGTCACACAGTGTGCTGGACGGACATTGTGCCGCCAGTGAGTGTGGGAAGGATCAGAGAGCTATTGTTAGATTCGCAACTGGTCAGGGACGCCAATGAGTCTTGCGGGCCGTGTGCAGATTTCCCGCTGCGCCAGCCAATGAGAAATGACAAGGGCGTGGTAGTATCCCACCCCTGGAGTTTGCAAAAGGGGTTGGTGTGGGACATCCAAATCCAAGTTCTCTGCCGAACATATGTACTGTGCCCTGATCGTCACAAAGTAGCAGAACACAAAATTTGTTTGCTGATTCAGTAGTGTGTGCGGGCAACGTTCTAAAATTCTCGCGCCACGGCTTCATTGGCGTCTACTTGTAATATTTAGGAAAAAAAAAACTTCTGTTCGGCAAGGTGATTTAAACGCCATACATTACAAGTTCATGAAAACGATCGTCTTCAATGTGTGTGGACTGTAGTAAAAAAATTCGTTCGGCAAAGTGATTTAAAACGACATTTGTATTCAACAGAGAAAATTGTATGTGAAGTTTTAGATACATCCTTACCCGTAAAGACAACTTTTGAAACATTTGAAAAAATAAAACTAAGTGTGAAAGAAAGTTGGAGAATGAAGGGAAAAGAGAGTGGATTTGTCTGTTTCAAGTAGGAAAAAGAAAACACAGTTGTCCACATCTGCTGAAAAATCCCCGCTGCCGCCCCAGCACCTCTTACGACTTCCCCCAGAACATTCTGATGCAGTTCCTGAAACCTCTACGGCTGTTCCGAAAAATCTTCACCACCAAAAGAGATGAGAGTGCTTTTCAAAAGCATAAAACTTTATCTCCTAATAATGATAATTCACTGGGATAAAGGAGTTTCTACTCTTAAGAAAAGAAGAAATAATCTTTATTTTCGCAATGAACTCAAAACTTACAAAGCCCTTTGCGTGAGCAATGGTTCACATTGTACTTCTACTGAAAGAGACAGATGCTTCAAAAAATTTATAAAATCCAGTAAATCAAAACGCCAACAAAGAGTATTGGTAAGAAACCACCTTCCTAGACTTTATGACAACATGTCAGAGAAAATATGAAAGAAAAAGCAGCATTTCCTTTATGGGTAAATTCCAGGCCACACTGGATTAAATCTGCGACTCGAAGTCCGCAATAAAACCGTTATTCTTCCATTCAGAGGTTCATCATCCTTCATCGAGGTGGCGAAGCAGATCGCTGAAACTAAGGCAACAATGTCATCAACAAAAGGACCTCAGTGTTTCATGTGGTCTATTCTCGCAGCTCTTACCACCCCAACACCAGCAACCCCAACAAAGCTCACCGTGTTTGCGTCCCCACATAAATTTAAAAGCTGAACTTTAATGGAATATCCTTTCCAACACCGCTTTACCAGGTGAAAAATTTCTCAAAATGAACGATATAGGAATAAATACGACTTTGTGCCAGCCAGATTTTAAAAAATATTTCCTCTCCCTCATTAGTATGATATAGTGTGCAGGTTTCATGGTAGATTTGCTCTTTATCGTAGAAAATATGGAGTTTGACATTATTGCTCTATTAAAGCTGGTCTCTGACTTGTTTCGAACAACCTCAAAACATCAACGCCATAAAACATTTATATGTAAAAAGATGCTTTTTAAGTGCCTCCAAACAGAATACAAACTCTTCAGCACAAATGAGATGTAGTATACATAAAAGTCCTGCAAGAGTAATAATGTCGGGTTAACAAAGTAAAGTTTTTGTAAATTTAAAAATTTTCAACATTGTTTAAAAAAATAATTTTGTTGTATATGCGGGATTTCGAGTGTAACTAGGAAAACTGATACTTGCTGTCCTTAATCCAAACTTCTTCATTTACTACTATTTATGTAAGCAAAACATGTCCTACTAAGTTTTTGTTATTTTATCAGTTATCATAAAGGCCATAAAGATCCACAGCGAAGTATATAGAGTGCTGATGCCCCAAAATTTCCTATTGAAAGTTGAAAAGATGCAATAGGAAATTGATAATATTTATAAAAAATCAAAACCACATACCTCTACTGAATCAGAAAAGCAATTGTATATACGCTAAAATTGTTATGTTTGTGATCAAACCTTGTGACATCTCATGCACTTCCTCTAACATAAACCTCTGTGTTCTTTGATGGCTACGATTAATGGCAAAACTTTTCCCAAACCCAAATCCAAGAAGTGAAACGAAGCATGGATGCAAATAAAGATAACCTTTTAAAAGGATAGAAGTTTTAGTGAAAGCGTGATGGTAAATTTTAGAGAAAAGTTCAGTGTAGAGAAGATAGAAGTGTTGATTGATCGGCTTATTCTAGAACTCCGTAAAGCTCGCCATTTTAACCAAGGTACATACCATTGTACGACCAATTAGAGAAATATTTGAAAGTGGATTTCATCGCTGCTATTCAACCATAGAAAATATCATATTCTGAACGCGAAATGGTATACGAGATTGGAGATTAGGCGTATATGATATAGCCTTATATTGATAAGTGATCTAATTGCGATCTGGGAGTAAGTTAAGACTACGTGTTTGGGTTTATTCTCACTTAATATAAGTTTGTTCGATATCTAATCTAAGTTAAATTCTAAATAAAAGTCATATTAAGAATTCTAAAATGTCTCATCATTTTGAGATCTCTACACCTCTAACTTTACGCTGAAACCCCACGATATGGTGTCATCGAAGCGGTCACCATGTCTCTCAATGGCGTCCCTCGAATCGTTATAATTTATAAGGACCTGGGTTAGGTAATGCAGGAGGGTTTGGTATTTTACTAGAAATGTGTTTTCAGGGTCCGAGAATATTAATAAATTCTTAGAGGCCATAGATAATCAAATACAGTTACTAGAAATTCCTAGTAACTTAGCAGCGTGCTTATTTTGAAAGGTCATCCCAGGAAGGGCTCAAGATTGGTACCAATATTTGAATCGGTGTTAGCGCAAGATACAGCCACGGATTTCGCGCAGCCACGGGCAGAATTAGCGAAAGCTTTCCCCGCAATCAAAATAAGAAAGAGTTAGAAGCGAGGCTTTTGCGTCCCAGCAGGAAAGAAATCAGGAACCAACAGATTTTGTTTACGATTTATTGAAAATTCAGAAAAAATTTAGAAACCAAGGATGTCGCAGGCAGAATATTGATCACATTTTGCACTGAACCACAAGTCCAGGACTATGTGAAGTCCGGAATCCGCAGAACACAGTACAACTTTTTAGAAATATTGAAGCTAAATTTGAAGAGAGGTATTCTACAAATTAAAAAGGGTTCGCAGAATAAAGTGATAATGTGAGACATTCCGAGTCAAAACGCGCATAGATGCCCACTTGAGGATAATCGCAGAAACTGGAGAAATTTGAGGCTGGGCGTGTAGACCAAATAATGGCAGAAATGATTCTAGAGGTACTTGTAGGAGAATGGCTGTCAAAGTAATAGGTGGTTCGAAAGTAGGAATAGATTTCGGTGAATGATGATCAGAGATTCAACGAAAGGGGATACCACTTCGAAAAGATCGAAATGATAATTTTAATAGAGGGGAGAAATAGGGTTCGAGGAGAATTTCAGTCGAGGCGATGGAATGCTAAGGGGACGATTGAATGTTTTGAAAGTTAATGAAGTTCATAATCAAAAGGAATCGGCAGGGATATACCAATTAAACTTTCTCCGATATGTATATCACCCGTGAGCTTCCCTACGTTCCTATTTTATTAAATAACACATTTTTGAAAGCGCTATGGGACACCGGAGCAGAGAAATCATTTATATCGGAAGAAATATATAAAAAATATTTTTTTTATAAACAAGTAAAAAAATCGCGAGCTCAAGTGATCACAACACAGGGAGCGAAATGCCAAAATATAGGAATTGTAGAATTGATTATTCATATCCGCGAATTTAAAAAACCTTGGTTGTTTCATGTGTTGACGGATTTGGAATACCCATGTATTCTTGGTGTTGATTTTATAAGGGGATCAAGGATTATTTTAGATTTCGATCAGAAAACGCTGGCAATTCAAGATTCGTTGGTTGATGATAATAGGGTAGATGAAGGGAATTTGCGCGTTGATGTATCAGAAATGAAGTTAAATACTTGTGGCTAATGTTTATCGAAAACCCGGTTGAAAGTATAATAGAGAAAAGTTAATTGTGCAATAATCAGAAAGATTTAGCACTTACTTCGCGGAACAGTTAATAACAGAGCAAAAAGAATGACCCGCAGAATTAGGTCATCATATCTATAGATATTATTTAGAAACCGGAAGATAACTCTATTAATGCGGGACGTATTATGTGAGAATTGGTCCCGCGACTTCCATCTAATTGAAGGTTTGTTGTTTTATGCGAAACAATGCAACGTCGTTAGGTGAAATGCGTGTATACAATCCGCTAAAGTATTTAAGAAAACCATTTTGCGTGAATTTCACGACAAACCAATCGCAGGGCATCAAGACAGATTTAAAACTTATCATAAAATCTGGGACATTGGTTATTTCCCGTGCTATGAGAAAATTTATTGATCAATAGTGCCCCTACACGCTATATGTGCCAAGTTAATACTATAAAAACGCGTTGTACCAGCTGGTCGATTAAATCCGACTGTATCAAATTATCCAAATGAGATAGTTACGTTAGATTTATTAGGCTCCGTATCCCTATATCGGGACAGGAGGCAGACGTAATCGATATGTTTTAGTAATTACCGATCATTTCAGCAAATGGGCTGAAATTATACCTCTTAAAAAGGCCTCGCCTGTAAGGTAATAGCGGATACTTTTTTGATAATTTTATATCGCGTTTTGAGCCCAATAAACTAATAAGTGATAACGGTCCCTCAATTTATATCCGGAAATTTTAAACATTTAAGGAAAGATTAGGCATGGGCAGCATGTGTGAAGACTGTTGCATATAGGACCGCAAGCAAATAAATAGGACAGAAAGAGTAAATCGAGATATAGTGCAAATGATTGCAAATTATGTTAATGATCAACAATGATACTTGGGACCACTTACGTGAGTTTGCTTACGCTATTCGTAATGGCAGTGAATGAAACGACGGGAAAACCCCCTGCGGAGTTATTTTTGGGTCGAAAGTTGATTACCCTATTTCAAAAATTAGTAGTGATTTCAGACGGAACTGAATTTGCAGTAAGAGATATCGAGAAATTTGAGTTTCATGAAGCTACACTAAGTACGAAAAACTAAGCAGGAAAGATGGGGAAAGATATTATATAATAGACGAAGACGGATGTACAAATTAAGGTAGATGATTGGTCTTATTAGAGACACACCCTTTAAGTTCAGCAGCTAATAAAATCTGTTCCAAATTTAAACAAAAATTTGAAGGTCCGTATAGAGTGTTAGAAGTAAGAAATTATAATAATATTGTAATATGGAGGTCAGGAAAAAGATTAACTGTTAATGTTGATCAAGTAAGAATATATCTTCATAGGAAATAAGACGAGGTTGAGTTAGGAACAGGTCGCCCAGATAGTATTAGTTCACGTCAGGAAACGAGTAGTTCGGAAAACGTACATCAAAGATCAAATGAGTTGCAATATGGGAAGAAGAAAAGGTCTGCGGTAAAGCGTGAGTTAGAGAGAAAAGGGATAAATCTCAAGTCAAAACAATGTGAGAAAAACACGGATAGGGCCGATAAACGCGGATCACTTATAAGATCACTGCCTAGCTCATTTTCTAATAAGACAAGAACTAAAAGAAAACATCTAGATAAAGGAATCAAAAGGTCGTATGGATCGGGGTCAAGTGGACCACAGAGAAAGTGGCAGAAACGTAAACCCAATAACATTAATAAAAGACCATTGTCATCCAGTACGCTTCGGTATAAGTGGGAAGAAGAACAGGATGGAAACAACTGGAGTTCAAGATAGAAGGGAGTACAATATGCGACCACGCCAGAAAAAGGATCAGGAGTCCGACCGGCCAATGGAGCAACGACAAGCCAAGCTAGGAATAACCGAAGAGGAGACTACAAGCCCTACATCAGGCAACATAAGGGAGCACAGAGCAAACTGAGAAAATGAGAGAAGAGGAGCGAACAGTGATAGCACTTTTCCTCTTAGAGGTAATGGTGGGAGACAGACCATAAAAATCAGGGTTGTATTGTTTCATTTTTTATGTTCTTCCAAACAAGTGGTTTGGAAGAATTATTGCAAAGAAGAAAGCAGTCTCTGGCGGTGTTTAAAAGTTATAATCCAAGCATAAGTTGACAATTACAAATATGTATATTTTTTTTAACTCTTTTGACTTGTAAAATTTTTTTCAGACTGATGATGGAGAAAACACCAATTGTGCATTTGTTTACTGATGTATGACTTCGTGAGATTCGACAATCTCTTGGTTATTTATATTTTAATGGATTTATTGAAAAATGCTTGTAATTGGTATAATGTGTATATATATATATTTTGTTGTATTATTCCGTATTAGTGCGCATCTGGTTCAGGGAAACGCGGCGCGTAGTCAGGCAAGGCCACATAAATATGCTGCGCGGCTTATTGGGAGTTTGATCGGTTTGTATGGATGAAAGCGAAAGTTTGTTGTAATTTAAAAATGATATATAATGCATAAAAATTGTGAAACTTACTGGTATTATGTAAATATAGATTTAGGAAAGTAACTTAAAGAGTTTTCATTTGTGTGACAGACCCAAACATACAAACATGTAGCCCTAAACTTGGAGTAGTAAAACCGCCCAAGCCTATAAAATACTGCTCTGATGCAGAGTTTTGGGTGTGTGTACCCAGGAAGGAATGGACATGAAAGCATATAAGTAAAAGTAAAAATTTAAGTAGTGTTAAATAGAGTTGTTAGTTAAGGGGTATATGGACCTCACTTTTTTTTTCCATCCAAGTCAAGATGGTTTTTCCCGGTCCTCACGATGGGGTATATCCCAAATAATATATGTAAAAGTGAGAATATACCATGATTAAAATGCAAAATTGTTAGTTGGCCTAGTTAATGAGTAAATTTATTGTATGTCTGTCACGAGTTCAAATTCTAAGTGGAATATTAAATTTAATTCTAAGATGAATAATGAAAATTACAATAAGTTAAATATTGAAATTATAGAAGTTAAAAATGAGGATTCAAAGTTAAAATTTAAACAAACTTTAGAAACTGAGGAGATCTGGAAATCTCAAAAATACCAAACAATTTCTTAAGGGTTCAGGAGTGCAACTTAAATAACCACGTTTTGCTTGAGTGGTTGTGACATCTCACGCCAGTCCTTCCTTCTAACATAACTTCTGTGTTCTTTGACGGCCACGATTATTAAGCAAATCTTTTTCCAACCCAAATCCAAGAAGTGAAACGAAGCATGGATGTAAATAAGATAACCTTTAAAAGGATAGAAGCTTTAGCGGAGCGTGATATAATTTAGAGAAAGTTCACCGTAGAGAAGATAGAAATGTTGATTGATGGCTGCCTGGAATCCCGTAAAGTCTTTTCGTCATTTTAACCAAAAATACCACAGGCCTAATCAATTAGAGAAATATTTGAAGTGGATTGACGTTGCTGTTCAACCAAGGTAGGAAGATTATATTCTGAACGAATATATTATTGAGATTGAGATTAGGCGGATATGATATAATTATATTGATAAGTGATCAAATTGCGCGATCTGGAGTTAAGCCAAGACTAAGTGTTTGGGTTTGCCCTCACTTAAATATAAGCTTGTTCAGATATCTAAGTGTAATCTTGCTAAATTTTTTCATGTAAATCATATTAAGAATTCTAAAACGGCTCCCTTATCATTTTGAGAATCCTACACCTCTAACTTGGCTGCCGAAACCCCCACGATATGGTCATCATCGAAGGTCGATCATACAGCCGCAAATCCTTTCACGAAAACACAATATCATGTTAGGGATCATAACTATGTTACTCAAAAATTTAATGGCCCCTTGTTGTAATAGTTGCAATTTAGCAATGAAAACCCCCAAATTTTTGGTTCGTTTTCTTTCCTTAATCTTTTCTGGGTATAGACGTCTATATTTTACATATTAGATATGATAAAACAAATAATTTAATTCCGAACACCGAAGAAAAATATATTTCTTTTCAGTAAAAATATTTCAAATGATTTTCAGTTAGTTTTAGAGATTCTTTCAAATTCATGTTCTCTAGTTTGGAAAATTTGATAAAAACACTAAAAAGATGAATTTAAATATGAAACATTATTTTGATTCAGAAAAAAATATATTTACTTTAAGAAAAGGAGTTTTTCCATGATTATTTTGATAGCTTTGAAAAGTGTAAAGATTCTTGTTTACCACCCATTAAAGCAAATTTTACAATAAACTAAAATGAGGAGCCTATATGTAGAGGATTATGTAATCATGCATGTAAAAGTATTTAATGAATTTATTTAAATAATCTTGCGAATACTGTGATCTATATGTAAAAAACAGATGTCCTTATTGTTAACAGAGATCTTCGAAAACTTTCGGAAAATATGCATGCAAACTTATAAACTTGACCCCTGTTGTATTTTACCACCCAGCTTTATCATGGGATGTGCTATTATACAAAAGTAGCTATCGAACTGTTCACAGATTACGACATGCTTTTTATAGAAAAGGTGTAAGAGAGGTATAAGTCAGTGCTGCAATCGTTATGTTGAGAAGTTAACAACAAATATATGTCTAATTTTAACCCAGATGATGAGATAAAATATTTTAATGTACCGACGCAAATAATTTGTACGGTTATGCAATGAGTAAATATCTACCCTTAAAAGATTTTGTTTGGAGTGATAACAATTTAACTCTGAACAGGATATTTTAAATTTATCAGATGAATCCGATGTAGGTTACATCTTGGAAGTAGATCTTGAATATCCTTCCGATTTGCATGACAAAACATCCGGTGATCCTTCCCCTTGCCCCTGAAAAATAAAGCTCCCCACCTAATTGTAAAGAACCTAGACTTTTTTTAACTACTTTGGAAACCCAAAACAAAAATATGCCTCTCTTACTATTCTCAATTTAAAGCTATATTTAAAATTAGTCATCTTGAAAACTTCCATCGCGTTTTAAAAATTTTTTTCTTAATCTCCTTGGCTTAAAAATTGCTATGACTATAATACTCAAATTGCAAGAACTAAAGCTGTAAATATTATTACAACCAATGAATAACAGAATTTATTCAGGAAAACGATGGAAATGTAAGAAGAGTAGATATACGTTTATGCTCAACAGAAGAAAGCAGTATCGAAAGTTAATAGCGAAAATCACTTCACCTGACGCACAATATTTTCTAAAAACTTAATGGCCGTCCATCTAAAACTAGTAACCAAATTCTTTTGAAACCAATACAGGTAGGAGTCTTGCAATTTTAGACATATCAAAAGTTCTAATGTATTCTTTTCACCATAGAGTACATGAAGCACCGTTAGTGACTGAAAGTAAGGCCTATGTATACAGACACCGATTCTTTTATATATGAAATAAAAACTGATGATTTTTATAATAACATGAAAGATGATATTAACTTATATGATACTTCAGATTATGATAAAAACAACATTTTACTAATTTACCTCTCGTTAACAAAAAAAGTCATCGGGAAAAATGAAGGATGAAAATAAGGGAAATATTATGACAGAATATGTAGGATTAAAAATCGAAAAATGTATGCCCTACAAAAACAAACAATAAGAATGAAGTATGGTTAAAAAGCTGAATTAAAACAAACTATAAAAAAATAAAATAACATTTGAGGACTACAAAGCCTGTCTTTTTAATCAAAAAATTAAAATATGTTGACATGTAAATCAATTAGATCCAAATTGCATTCAATATATTCAATAAAGCAAAAACAATCCTTGCTCTGTCATGGCAAAGATGACAAAAGGTTTATTAATGATGATGGCATTACTACCTTTTGTCTATGGACATTGGTCATTTATGGATTTTTAGACCTATTCAATGAGTTGTGTACATAAAACCAATGATGCGATAAATTCGCAATAATGATTTTGTAATGTAAAATAAAAGATTGTAATATGAAACGGAATGCTGCTTTTGTAAATAAACAACTTTACTTTGTATCTTTTACTGCATATGTGTAATTTTATACGAAATCAATTTACAATTTGTTGTTCTCCGTAATGTATATATACGATTGTAATGTAAAACGCAATACAAGATGTGTGGATTTCGAATAAACAATTTTACTTTTGTATCTTTTTACTGTGTATGTGTAATCATTATACTGAATTAAAAATTTAAAAATTATTAACATAATATAAATTAAATATTTTTGTTAGCTGAGTGGTTGAAAGCAATGTATCTATCCGCTCTAAGCATTGAGATAATTTCGACGTAGAATTCAATCGCCGTCTTGTAGAATCAAGATCAGACAAGCTAAGACAAGTTCAATCGAAACTGTTCACGCCGATGACGAGTATTCTACGTCACATTTTTACTTTTGTATGTTAATACTTATACTGAATTAAAATTTACAAATTATTAAAATAATATAAATGAAATATTTTTTTTATTTCGTTTTAATTAAGAAAATGTCACCATCTGCTTCGCCTGCAAAATTAAATTCATGAGATTATAAACATAAGTTTTCTTCAGGTCTGTATGCCTTCATAGGACAATGGTTAGCGTAACTGAAAAACTATTGTCCTATGGAGACATTTTGTACTGGGACTGTGAGTTTGAATCTGGATTTATTATTGTTATTTACTTCAATCATTTTAAAATCTATAATTAGCGTATAGTTTAATTAATAGGTGGCGCCATGAGCACTTTTAAGGGGACACAGTACGATTCAATTGATTAAAATCGGTCAAAAAATCAAATTTAATATGTTTAGCTTAAATTTTTCTTTATATACCTTTCTATAGCCTCACAAAATTTGAAAGCTCTAAACTAAAAAAACGCAGAATTATGATAGTTTTTACGTTCGTTTTTATTCAACTCCCTATGGCAAATCAAAATTTTAAACTGCCGTATCTCAGAAAGATAAAATAACTATTTTGTCTTCATTTAAAATGCTAAAGCTTTTTTTCTATTGCAGCTAATGCTTTGAATTTTTTTTTACCTATTCCCAATAGTACATGTAAAAAAGTTGGTTCATTTTTGGGAATCAAAGCAATATTTATTTTTTAAAAATAATTAAACTCAGAATTTATATATTTTTTAAGGAATTTTCAATAAAAATTCATAAAAAGAAGTATTGTAAGAATACCAATCACGTTAACGCAAAACCCATACCAATTTTTATTATACATAGTTTGATGTACTTGGAAATCAAATTTTATGCGTGTACGTCAATTTTTGTAGGGGGAGTAGCATTTTAAAATCACTTCAAAAATTTCAAGTTTTTTCCTTAAAAAATTACATGGCTAGCTTTTTATGAACTTTTGAGCACAAAATATGTTTAACATAGTGTACATACATAGGGGGCAACCAAAAAAATATTAAAAATCCTTAAATTAAAAAATTTTGCGTAAATCGTACCATGTCCCCTTAACATTCCTATACTTCAATTTTTTGCACATTTTTTTAAAAAAAAACAAAACTCAGCAACAGGAGAAAACAACTCAACTCCCCCTCAACTCAAAAACCAAAGCATACCAGGAGGGAAACAACTCAACTTAGCAGCAGGAGGGAACAATCTAATTCAGGAGGAGGAGGAAACAACTCAACTCCCCCTCAACTCAAAAACCAAAAACATACCAGGAGGGAAACAACTCAACTCTGTGTCACATGCGCCGCTTAGCAACAGGAGAAAACAACTCAATTCAGCAGGAGGACGAAAACAACTCAACTCCCCTCAACTCGAAAACCAAAAACATACCAGGAGGGAAACAACTCAACCCAGCAACAGGAGAAAAAAAGTAGCTCAACTCTACGCCGCCTTTACAGCAGAATCGGCTTTTTTTTTATCTACTTACGTCTGAAGATCTGCTTGTTGCTGGTGCGAGACGCGTGGTGACAGTAGCCTAGGGTCAAGTAAAGAACTCGTGGCCGGCCTGTCATGAGTTCAAGCTGCTTATTACTGCTGTAAACCCGCCATGTAGGGGGAGATGCACGTTAAATCTGTCGAAGCTCAAAGGAGGGTGTGCCAAATTAGGTGTCGTCCTCATCACTTGACCATGGCTCGAAATTTCGAGGTCCGTCGCCAAAAGCCCTAGAGTAGCTGAATAGTGTGACGTTAATATTCGCGAGATTCGGTCTTATCTTGGATAAACTCCCTGGTGCTTTTGAAGGTGTGAGTATCTCCTTGAATAATCGTTGGTGTTCACCTCTTCTGTCCATTTCCATCATCTGTGCTGTTGTCAATTAACAGGAAGTATAAGATGGAGAGATTCTAACCTCACAGGAGTCGCTGATCGGATAAATTCCGGGATATCTGCTCTTGTAAGTCTATTTTTTAAGTGATAACTTCTTTAGACACGTTTTGCTGAGGAGTGAATCTAAATTAAGCGTCAGGTTCGGCTGTTTT
The DNA here is from genome assembly GCA_019973955.1 of Trichonephila inaurata madagascariensis. Classification (NCBI taxonomy): domain Eukaryota; kingdom Metazoa; phylum Arthropoda; class Arachnida; order Araneae; family Nephilidae; genus Trichonephila; species Trichonephila inaurata. Next base: position 27,972 of record BMAV01003102.1, read on the forward strand.
ACGCTCAATCGGTTTTACTCGGTTCCAATCTGAAATCGTGCGCGGGTCGGTGACGCTCGCTTAGTTTTGAGTTGGAAATTTTTTAGGCGCGTGTTTTTTTTAAGTAAAAATTTCACGCACATTTTTCCTGTGAAGTTTCATTATCTTTATTTAAATATTACTGTCATGTAGCCGACTTCCACTCACTCCAGTGAGTGAACGAAAGAGGAATGCAAGCGAAAAATAGTATGAAAAAAATATTATTCTTTTGTAGAAGATCGAACATAAGAAAAAACGATACACAGGATTTATTTTTAATTCAGTAGAAAGAGCATTTAAGCACAAAAACATTCCAAAAAAATAAAAATCCGAAATTTTAACGAAGTTAATTGGCGAGAAAGTTGCCACTATTTTGGTTTATATTAGTGATGACAACTAAGAGATTACGAGAAAATAAAAGCATTAATTGTGAAAAAGTATGAACCCTCTCCTTTTGTCTGCTTAGAGAATTTTAAGAACAGCAAATGGCTTTCAAGAGGCATAAGTTTTCCTATAACCTAACATAGTATACCGTGTTATATAAACTATATACCTATTATTGAAACGGTATTGGCGACATTATAAGAAAGAAAGCACATGGCTGCCAATTCAGTACGTACAACACATACTACGACACATAGGAAGGAGTTATCTTGAACATTGGTATTGTTGTGATAGTACGTAAGTGCCATTTAAACAAATATTATATAAATATAATCTACAGAAATAATTTACATATAATAATTTTTAAATAATTAGACTAATTCAAGTTAAAATTGGAAAACTCATATGCAAACATAGAAGAATGAAGAATGCATAACTATTTAAGCAATGCCCTCAACAGAAAATGGTTGAAATAAACAAATCCACCAATGAATGGGCACAAAAAAGAGAAACTACTTAACACCCTCATGCGAAAGTATTGTAAAAGAAAACGTAGAACATTCGAACAGTTGGATTCTCTTGTCCGGTATAAATCAGAAGTTTTCCCTTCTTTCATGTGGTCTTAAGCACACACACAAATTTTTTTAGTGTCTTTTATTTTGGTTTTTTCTTTAATGTCGTCGAAATATCAGGAATTTTGAAGTTGCATTTTGATGTTACGATTCTTCTTTTATGACATAATACTTGACGGAGGCTTCATCTATCTTGATTCAGGAAGCAATTTCTTTTATTCTGTAAAAAAAATCGATATGAGTCTGCAGAGGCACCACCTTCTGCAAGTCATAAACCAACAAAGAATAGGAAAAAATCCCTTAACGACTAGCCCGAATAGGGATTCCTTTCGTCTCAGTCGCCTAAGGCAGTGCTCCGCAACCTTTTTATCGCTGCGGACCGGTCAACGTTTGATAATTTTACCGCGGCCCGCTGAGGGTGGGACACGTTGATTGTTTATATTTTTGATTTAGCAATTTTAATTTATTTACCTTTAAATATGCCTTCAGAATAAAATATAGTTACACCAAAAATGAATAAAAGTGATTTAACGTGAAATATGAAGTGATTTCCGTGGAAAGTTCCGCAAATCCGAGAGAAGGGCACCACTTTAAATAAAACGGCAATAGTTTAATGTTCTGTAGTAGCCCGGGACCATTTGATCCACGGACCGGGGGTTGCGGATCACTGGTCTAAGGCATGTATAGTCGTCTAAGACGGTGTAGAGGTGAACTGGTAGGTCATTGGATCAAATAAACACCTCTGCCAAGACCGGTAGACAAGAACTTGTCACCAAAGTGGTGACAGAGTTTAACTAAGACGTTTTCAATAAATCATGACTGGTGATTCAAAACAACAACGGCGCACGAGTCAACTTGACCCGCCATCTCAACAAGAGATTGTCTGCAACGTCAACGGAAAAACGTTCTAATGACACTCAAACCTACTGGAGATGTATAACCAGTAGCACATACAGAACTTTTCCAAGGGGGGAAGGGGGTCCACCATTCTTGTACCATGCTCCTTTTGATTTTGTCGATTTTGGGGAACAAAAAACAGTAGAAAACTAATTATTGAATAAATAGTTAGTATTAATTAATAAAATTAATCATTAAAACAAATATTTAATTAAATTTTACATATTATATACTTAAAATTATAATTAATCTGGAAAAAAATCAAGGTTTTGGGGGGGAGGGGTCCGGATCCCTAGGACACCCCCCTTGTGTGCGCCACTGTGTATAACAATTGTAGTAATTGGGGTGAGGGGAACAACCTTCTCTCAAGATTGTTCAGAAAGTCAAACAGAACAAGTAATATAAAAAAAAAATTTGAAGTCATTCCTACTTAGATTAACCAAGAAAATTTTTATTTTAGCTACTTTCTATTAAATAGGTACAATTAATATAAATATGTATATGCATATGACTGAATCACAACATTAAGTGGTAATTAATTTTTAATAATTATCATTAAAGTATCGTATTGTCATCCAAAACAATCGTGTATATAAGATTTCAGTCCCACTGAATGCTTTAAAACGTGAGAAAAAAAAAATCCTTTAAAAAATCTTAATCTTAAGGCGCTAAAAATGAAACTTAACATGGCTGCATCTGTAATTTTTAAATAGTTTCAGTCAATTAATTTTAATTATAATTAAATTATCGTATTCTTACCCAAAACTATAGTGTATAGAAAATTGCAGCTCAAGCGAGTGCTTTAAAATTTGAGAAAAAAACCTTTTCATGTTTTGACACAAGTCTCCAAAATGGTCGCTAAGTCACCAAAAATGATGCCAACGAGGCTGCATTTGTAATTCTTTGAATAATTAGTTTTAATCAATTAATTTTTATTAATTATAATTAAATTACTATATTGTCATCCAATATAATCATGTCTATAAAATTTCAGCTCAATTGAGCGCTTTAAAATGTATTTTATTAACGATTGAAAATTCCACGAAGGTAAATAAATAAATATATAGAGAGTGTGAGCTAATAGTACGAATTGAAAAAGCAACTTTCTTCTCTAGGAGGGGTTATGCAGCGGCGCCTCCTTATGCAAGTCACAAAACAACAAAAAACAGGTATAAAATCCCTTTTACGACTGGCCCGAATAGGGATCCTTTTCGTCTCAATCGTCTAAGGCATGCACGGCGTAGTTGTGGACCGGTAGGTCGGTGTTTCAAATAAACACCTCTGCCAAGATCAACAGCTTGTCGCCGAAAGTCTCTTGTAGTATTTTGATTGTTCTCGCTAGTTGGTGATATAGTTCAACTGGAATTATTTGAGTACCTAATACTTTCTTTAGATTTTTTCTCACTTCACTGAAGGTTCTTGGGACGGATTGTGATTTGATGATACTTTGGACTATTTCAGTGGTGTACATAATTGTGGGGTTTTGCGGTTCAACCCCTCCATCATGACCAACAAATGTTTATTGACTAGATTCATTAAAAAAACGCCTTTTTTCTAATCCATTATTTCCAGTACTGCGGTTACTTTTTCAAATTGTTGTAAATAGTCCTTAATTGGTCTACTTCGGCATTGCAATTATTAATAAAAATGAATATCTTCATAGTGTGCATCACGTTTGATTAGGGTAATACTCTTTGTGTCTGATATGCTTGCGATATGTTTTTATACTTCATGATTATCAAAATTAATCAAAATAGTTCCATCGTGTAAGAGGGGGGAAAAGGTGGCTTAAAGTTGAACATGCGTTTGTTTCTTTTCACCAATCGGAGCGTCGTTTAAGATTATGGTAGCCCTGCCTCCAACGTAGAAAAATGTCGTCCAGAATCCATACAATTGCTCTACAGCCTTTTTATAATAGTCGGTGTCTCTGCTTTCGTGTCAAAATATTTTGTTTTGGTAAAATAATTTAAATTAAAAAATTTTTAAATCCATTTTCAGGTATATGAATCCTATCTGCTTCTAATTGCGATATTCCGAAGGAAGCTTGGTAATGTTTCAACCATTAAAGTTTTTACTCGTTTATTAAGTGGACTTACAACGTTGGACACATCACAGGAATTTAAACTGACCCCTGCTATACTTGATTTTAGATGCAATTGTACATAGTTATTTCAATTATTGCTAATTCAAATTTTTAGCTTAGGTTTTGAATGTGGGAAACGTGTGAGAAAATTCAAGTAGTGACCAAAAACGAAAATAAAATAGAATTGGAATCTTAAGGTTTGGTGATCTTTGCTGAGAAAATATTATCTGTTTGATTTTATGTGTAAATATGTAGCGCATGAAAACAAAGACTAAATAATAAGTAAAATTTTTTGGTTGAGTTATAATTTATTCACTCCATTCTCTCTCAACACATACACTCACACACATGCATAGATATTTTCTTAATTTTAAAAAATAAAATACGGAATTACTTGTGTTTGTTTATCAAGTAAGGTGTAAAAAAGATTGATGTATAAAAATAAATGAAATTCAGTGAACACATTGTACCATTTTAATCCATCTAAAACCCTTTGAGAGTAAGCTTTTTTTATTAAGAATAAAAACTACCGCTGTGAAAGCTGATTTCTACAATCAATGATTAGTAAATGGTAAATCCAGAACGAATGTCTTTGAATCTAATGTATAAGAAGCAGATGTTTCAAAATTTCAGCTTTTCATCATTTTTATCTGCTTTTAAATAAGTTGTATTTTTGAAAGAAAATCCAAAGATCTTTTTAAGTTCAACAATTTTATTTCCAATTTCTGTTGATGCATTGGTATACTGCTCAATGTAACATTTTTGATATGCAAAAAAAAACTGTACTGTAAAACATCGCAGTGCGAGATTGTTGGGATGCTTAGTTCGGCGGGAAACATGTATAAACATGTATCACGTGATCATGACGTCAGAGGATTTCAACCAAATTTTGGGAAGAAACATCCTACTACAATGATATCTCAACTTATTATTTGAAACTAATTCAAGAGGAAAGTAAAATTTTAACATGTGTTAAAAATAGTTGTGTTCATATTTTAAAAAGTTTTTCATTAAATGCGGCATTTATGTAAGGCTTGATAGGTAGTTAAGTGAGTTGGCATATCCAGATTTCATAACATGACAGGAACCGAACTTCTAAATTTACGTCATCCATAAGGTAGGTTTACTCTTTCTACGCTTACTTGATAGCCTGAAAATGCAGATAGATATGTTAAATATTGTCAATGGATGCTATCATTAACATATGATTTAGCGATTTATACATACAGGTAAAACGTATTCAGTTTAATATTATTTTAGAAAAAAATAATAAGATTAATCCAAATGTTAAAAATTCCAAAATGATTATTTAATTTTAAAGAGTTGATTTTATGGATAGTAATTATGTGGAATGATAAACTTCTTCCAGTTACCAATCAATCAGTGTCATTTAAAATAATAAACGTATGCCGACTTAGACTGATTTCAGTCTTTTCGTTTCCTTGTATTTGTAAGCAATTTCAGTTAAACAATTAACATCTAATGACACGTCTCCATTAGAAAGAAATGCTGCTGCCTAATAACATTTTCTTGTAGAATAAAATTTTTCTAAAAATTATATTTTGGAAATTTTCAGATATAATCCATTTTAAGTTCATTCATTTCTCGATCCTCATTATGATGCAAAGTGATGATTCTGTGCGACCGAGGCCGTCGGTGTTTGCCTGCACAACTCTCAAGATTTCACAAGTATGTATTTGGAATTGAATTTTATGAAAATTATATATTTAACACATGTGTAATATACAGAAATACGTGCATGTTTTGCAGTAGTTCTGTGAATTAAAAATCTTAATTTTTTATTTGTGAAATATCAATTCATTTTGCAGTTAATAGTTACATATTGATCAGAATTTTAAAAAAACATACTCTTTGTACTTTAATTTCTTTGTTGATGTGGTCATGAATAAATTTTAAACTATTCTTTATTATTTTTGTGTTAATGGGTGACATCATGTAAACGAGAAATACTTTTCACATGCTGCCTCTAATTTTATTTTCTATGATTGTATTCTTTTAAAATAAATTCAGGAAGTTCAATTTGTTATTTATAAATTTGTTGACAAATATTTTTTGTGTATAATCGATTATTTATCATTGAGTATGCAATGTTGATAATTGATTTAATATTCATTTTGGTATTTGAGTGCTATTATGACTTTGCTAAAAAAAATACTACAAATCCTGCTGATAGTTAAAACTGGATGAGAAAAATAATTTGAACTTTAATATTTTAACTTTTATCGTATTTAAGTTCTATATATTGTATATTTTTTCACTACAGAAACAAATAAGAAACATAAAAATGCATATTTTTTTTTTTTTTATGATTGAATAATTTTAGAAAGAGGGGGGGGGAGGGAAATCAATCCTTAAAAATGACTTTAAGGATAAAGTGAATTTCCTTAAAGCCATTGTTAACTATTGGTAATACCTATTGTTTTACTATCCAATCAGATTTAATGTTATTATACTTATGATAAAAACTATTTTTCCAAGATTTAGTATCAAATGCTTGTCTTTAATCGATCTTGATTTTTTAAAAATCTAAACAAGAAAATAAATTACTTTAGACTTTGAATAATCAAAAATAAGTAAATCTAAATCTCTTTAAAAAAAATTAAATTTCAAATGTGTTTATATCTTACATTTGTTGCATTAGATATATTTATTACAGATATGTACAAAACATTGTTTCTTATTAATTAAACAAATATTTGATAAAATAATTATATTGTTCAACAGTTTACATATGTCAAACTTGTACAATTTTTTTAAAGGAGAAAAAGAATTGATTTTTTTCTCAAAACCTCTTATGCTGATATTTCATTCTTCATATACAGTTTTATAAAGTTGAATATGATATAGGATCTTATACTGAATCTACAGCAGTTTAATATTCAAATATTAAACTAGTGCTTATGTCAAATACAAATTATTTCGCACATGGGATTTTTGTTGTATGTTATAGTGAGATTTCTTAATTCTCTATTTTAGGTTTATCAACATATTTTAGATGTATGGACACCATATACTATTTGTCGTTGGATTGGATCTGGAATATTATTGATAAGCTTTTTAGCTCGAGTATTCATCTTACAAGTAAATATCTATGCTGTTTTCATGTTAAATTTGCATTACTTATGTATTGATCAATTTTGCCTAGTCGAAAAACATTGCCTAATACTGTCTTTGTTTCCTCACATGTGTAAAAAGGAATTCTTGTGCTTGTCTCTTTGGTATTAGCTGGATGACTAATAAATTGGCAAAGATTAAGAAAAATTAAATATTGTACTAAAACATGCACACTTGAAAGAAACAAAAGAGCTAACAAGAACTACATTAATCAGGCAATCAAACTCTATAATTGCATTTAAAATCACAACAAATTAGTTTTTTTTTTTCTGTAGATGACAAATTTTTATAAGTATGAATCTTAATGCTTTTTTGCAGTCCTGAAATTTTTGATGTTCTAGTTAACTCTCAAGTATTTCAGGTACTTGCACACACACATAAGATGTGTGTGTCAATTTGGAAATACTCCCTTATGTTCTCCTCCTTAGAAAATAGAATCCAAATTGCAATGATTTTACACCAAAAAAAATAGAAAAATAGTATGACAAATTATGAATAACATTTTCTAGCATGCATGATAATTGTACTTGAACATGCTTAGAACTGTTTTCCAATATTGGCTGCATATTGGGCCATTTGGTGACATTTTTTTATTTGATAAAATATTTTGATGATATAATACACAAGTACCAAATTATTCAAATTTTAATAAAAATAAAAAAAAAAAATACTTGCTTGATTGATTATAATAAAAGCTAGTTTGTGTTAAAAATATATATATATGAATGGGTGTTGCATCAAACAATACCAACATACTCAAAATTCGTTTTTTGTATGTTTAAAGAAGACTTTATTATTATGAGAATTTTTTTTTTTTGTGACTTGTTTGGTGTTACCCTGTTTGATGTCAAAGATTATGGCCTCTGTTTTTTTTTCTCCCTTGAGTTGTAATAAGGAAGTTTTATAGATGTTTTCTTCCGCATATGAAGTATAGTATAATAATTCTATTTAAATATCCATGCATTTCAGAAAATTTCTATTGAAATCAAATTAAAATAAAGATTTTTAGTTGACACTGTAGTTAATTTCAAATTTTCCATTCAAGTTGTTTTGGAAGGAAGGAACTTCTAGATAACCCTTCTTGGCTACCCTATAGTTTAAAGCTGCTTTTTATTTATTTTTGTTAAGTGAAAATCTGCTGAGTGTTTCAGAAATTTATATTTCTGTTAGGTCTATCTCTCTCTTAACAGTATATAAAATTAAGTTTCCTATATAGAGGGTCAATATGCGTTATAACTGAAATTCACAATGTAAATTGATTTTTATTAAATTAAGTTTTTTTTGGTCTAGATTTTTTTTCCCAGTATGGTTTGCTCATCATGATGCTACTGAAATCATGTACAATTTATAGCAACATTTTGTTATATTTATCTTTGACAATTACATAATGTATTTGATTTTAAAAAAATGTTCTTAAATTAATCTGCATATAAACAGCACCAGCCATTATGCATTAATTTCTCACATATCCACTTTTTACTCTTGTTTTTTTTTTTCTTAATTGTATTATAGGTTTCTTATTTCCATTGAGGTTTTTTTTCTTTTTTGAATGTTAGTCTAGTTATAATTTATAGAGTACTTTTAATAATGACCCATTTTATCTGCTTTTAATTCCATTTTCTTAAAATTCCAGAGTTTAAATTCATTGTATACCGATCAATCCAACATGTAATGAAATGTGACCCATGTCTTAAATTCATTGTATTTTTTACGAAAGTATGTGTACTCTATATACTTGCTCATATGTATGAATTATTTATTTACAAAACTACTTACAAATATGTAAGTATTGTTTAAAGTTATCTTCAGCTCATTTGTTTGGATCATAATCTAATATTTCTGGTTTTTTTATCTGATCTATTAGTAATTGAGTTATATGAAGCTGTGTAGTTATATGAATATGTGTGTGTGTTTTGTTTCAGTATGTAATTAAGGAAAGTAACATTTTTACATGATTCTTCTAATTGCTTAATCATGCACTTTTTTATTCTTTATACACTTAAACTCATTAATTAATTATCATTATATATTTTTATGCTTTTGAAAAGTTGCACTGTGTCTATACTCTTTCATATGCTTTTTCTCATAAATTCCCCTGCCTTCAGTGTTTGTTTTTCTGATAATTTTCAGATTGAATTGTACAACTGAATAGTTTCAAGTACTTTTAAATTCAGATGTGAAGGTGGATCAAAAGATTATCATATACTTTTGTCTGTGAATTGATTTTGTGTTACCTATTACTGATTTAATAAGATCATAAGAATTTTCAACTTCTGTATCTATATAATTTTCACTTTTTAAAACTTCTGGTTTTCAATTAGATGTTTCTGTAAGGTGATATATTTTAACATCACTTAAATATATTTATTTGCCATTTTAAAATTATTTGCCTTTAATTTCAGTATTGAATATTGTTATGAATTGTCATAGAAATGCATCTTAATTTTTAAAAGAAGTAAGAGAAAACTGTTTGAGGTCAATATGACCCTAATGATACATTAGTACAATTTTCAAAACTATGCCTAAAAATGTATAAATAAAAATGCCAAATTATATGACCAAACATTATATTACTCTAATAAAGTTATGATGTACCATAGGAGTGTCATTCCATTTTCCATAAAGTGTCTAGGGTTTAAAATATCGCTATTTCTTTTAGGGATGGTATATTATAACGTATGCGTTAGGAATTTATCAATTAAATCTCTTCCTTGCATTTCTTACTCCTAAAATGGATCCTGCAATGGCTGAGGGTAAGTTTCTTTTTTCTTTCTTTTTTTTTTTTTTTAAATATTTTGTACAGTTTCTATTTGAATATTAAGATTAGATGATTGTATAAACCAGGAAAAAAGTGTAGTTAAAGATTCACATTTAAATGTAAATTAAATGTTTGTACTCATTGTATATATTTTGTTATTTATATTCCTATTTGTTTTTTAAAGTTGGAATATTTTGTAATAAATCATTATTTATATACTAACATAACCATACTGGCAAATCTTAGTAATTTTTTTATGAGAGAAATGATTTATAACAAATTATTTGATTCATGTGGGTTTGTTTGAATAAACATGATTTGTTTTTAGTATTTAAAAATTTCAGCTTTAAAAATTTTCTGAGTTTATTTTGTAAAGGAAGATTTTATTGCAATACATTTAAAAAATTCAAAGTAATTGTTTCTTTTAATGACTTGATCTTAACACCATAGATTTAACTAGTGATTATAAATATTCTGCTAGTTAGATTAGCTCATAAATTCAATTAAATATGATTCAAGGTATTGTTGAGATGTGTGTTCCTAATTGTGTAATTTTGCTGGCCTCCATATATTTGCTGTGCTCCAAGCGAACACCAGTCTTTGGTTTTGCAAAGTTATATGCATAATTGACAATTCCTTTTACAAAAGTTTTTTCAATTTTTTTTTATTAACAGACTAACAGTTATTAAGAATTAGACTTCCCTGCCTTATTTGTGAGTACATTTCAAATTTCAATCCTCTTTAGCAATTCAGATTGAGCTGTAAAATATGTAGGAATGAAGAAAGAAACTAGCAGCTATGCTTGAGGTTTTCATAAAGTGTTGATATTGGATTATCAGATACTGGCTTATTCTAAAATACAAAATATACCATTATTGGTAATACTTATCACTAAAGTTTTGATAACATGTTCCATTAATTCTTGTTGAGTATTATTTTTAATATATCAATATATATTATAAAGAAGCCTGGGTGGCCTAGTGGTAGCATATCTCTGAGATGGGCACAGTAGGCCTTAGCTCTCATGGATTGTTGCATCATCTGATGAATATATTATAAAATAACATTTCATGAGATTAGTTTGAAAAGAAGCTGCTTTTTATTTTTCAAACTCATTATAAAAGAATTTACATTTATGAGTTTGATTTCTAAATGGTATGTTAGAAGTTAATTCTAATTTTCAAAAAACTGACATTGCTTTTTTTTCTTGTTTGAAATTCAAACCTATTGATTATCAATATCCCAGCCTAGTATTAAATTCTGTTCCCTTCTATTTTTGATATTTCTCTATTCATTGAAATTTTGTCCTGACAATTCTTTTTGTATATATGTATGTTTAATTTTTTAAAAAGTTTTTTTAATTAAGGGAATTGTATTTAAAGCTTTTTCATTGTTCCAGTATTCAATTTTTTTCAGCAAAATATATATTCCATCATAAAAAAATAAATTATAATACTTAATGAAAAAAATTCATGCTTTTGGCTATTACTTTTCTATTCTTCTGTTTTTCTCTTGAGATCATTACAACAATAAAATCTTATTCTGTAAAAATAGTTTTTTGTTTCTTCTTTAGTGCAGTTATATTAATTGTTTTGTAATAAAGAGAAGTATCTTCATATTCTTAAGATTTTATAAAATCTCGGGATTGTAAAATCAACCAGAGATAACTGATTTTTATAATTGCTCTTTAAACTGTTATGTGAATTTGTTTCCAGTCATGAAATTTATTTTAAGTAATTATTTTGTTATACAGATGATGGTCCTTGCTTGCCAACTCAGTCAAATGAAGAATTTAGGCCATTTATCAGGCGCTTGCCAGAATTCAAATTTTGGTTTGTTTTCTCTATACTAAATGTTTTATTTTTGTCATATGCTTCCTTTAACTAAGTGTGGTGCTTGATAACTATTTATTTTAACTATTTCCCATTTCATTTGTTTTTAGAAAATGTTTTTACATATTCAATTATTGGAAAGCTAAAAATTAATTTTTACTTTGCTTTTGTTAAAAATTAGAAACTATTTGTTCTTGAAAATATTTTAATAATTCCAACTTAAAAAGTGGGGTTTTTTTATAGTTCAGTGAATTTATATTTACTACTTTTTTGAAGTATATAATTGAAGAATAATCGAGTTGTGCACTAGACTTTTAGTAAAAATATTTAAATTTTTTCATTTATTTTTTTAAAAATATGCATAATTTCAACTATATTCTGGTATTCACTGTTTCTTTGGGAGAAACAAATTTAATAAAGGAAAAATTGTAAAAACACAATATTTAACATTTTAATATTTAAAATTTCTAATTGTCAATGGATTAGGAATGGAATTCAATTATATTTTAAAACATGTTCAAAGATAATTTCATTAATCTCATTCTTTTAGCTAAAGCATCTTATTTATTTAAAGATCATATGTTTATTAAAATTATGTAATATTTAATTATATTCTACAAGGTAAAATTTTGAATTTTTTTTTTTTGTTGTTGCAGGTATTCAACTACAAAAGCTACCTTAGTGGCCCTCTTCTGCACATTTTTCCAGATGTTCAATGTCCCAGTGTTTTGGCCCATTCTTCTTTTGTACTTCCTTACTTTATTTGGAATTACTATGAAGAGGCAGATCAAAGTAAGAATTATGAGCTATTTGTACATGATGTTTAACATTTACATATTTCTACATGCTTGCATGGAGATATTATAAAAGAATAAAATTTTACATTTTGATTCACCATAAACAGAATAAAATGTATTTTTGTGATAAAAAATATATTTGAAGCATTTTACTTGAAATAAAAGTAAAATTTTATAGCTTTTAATCAAATTGTCATTTAATTACCATTTTTTTAAAAATATTTTTATTTTATGTATATATTAAGTATTTGAATTTATATTTTAAGATTGTTTTCTTCATTTTAATTAAAGGATATTCATATTTTAATTTTTGCATACACAATTTCACTATAAGACTAACTGGAAAAGGGGAAATCAGTTGATAAGCATATAGAAACTAAACTATATACTAAATTGAAGCAGCAACTGAACTGGATGCTTATGGACCAGTTTCTTGAAAATATTGACTTATTGATATTATATACTAGTGATTTTTTACTTATAACTGATATAATATTTTCTAACAATGTATGTGTAGGCATACAACTTGTGAAACAAAAAGCACAACTTTCATTTTTTTTCCCCTGTAAATAATTAACTACTTTTTAAACCTGATTATGTCTAATGTAAATCTAAGTGACAATAGATGCCTGTAAGAAATGCATATAAAATTTTTATTTCCTTCAGTCATACTTTTTTAAATTTAAATTGAAAATAATGGTTACTGGAACATGAGGCAAGTACCATATTAAATAATTTTTTAATAATTAGTCATATTTTGATCAGATTAATTTGCTTCCATTTCCAGAGTATTTTATGGTTTTTAAAGGAATAACTGGTATCCTAGACCTTGACATGGTAAAAAAAAAAACTTCAATGAGGTTATTAATTTATTTTCCATGGTTTGATGTCTAGTTAATTTTTGTCTTCTAGTCACTGATGCAATCTGGGTATAATTGGATACCTTTCTGTTACTCTCTATAAATAAAATTAAGATTAAGCATTCTTTTTGGTGACTTTTTGTAAAGAATTATATTTTCTTATTTGGAAAACTTGATTTTAAATTATCAGAGTGAAATATGTGAAATTGAATTGAGTTTTCAATATTTTTTAGCTGTCAATGTAGCTTTATTTCAAATATATTTGTAGATTATACAAGTTTTAGTATCTGTAGAAGTTTATATACTAGCATGGATAAAAAGTGTTTGAAAAATAATTGTGAAGGGAATATTTTCCCCAAGAATGGAGAATGATAATGCTAGGTTATATTGGATTTTCATAAATTTTTCAGCTTTGATTAGCTTCTGGTTTTTTGTGACATTGATGGATTAGAGAGTTTTGCCTTTGTAAAGGAGCTATGATGTATATAAAAGAGTTTTGTTATTTAAAGTTGTAAAGTTGTCTGAATAAAAATTAGGAGAGGAGATCATAAATCAGAGCATTAGATATAGAAAATTAAACTGTTGGCTTAATCCCAGTGATTTTCAAAGTTTGTGTATCTATGCTTTAAAGCTGTTTGTGAAGTTTAAATAAATATTTAGTATTTTTATCGGTCCGATAGTTGATTTTATTCCTATTGAAACTTCTAAAGTTGAGTTAATTTAGTTATTTATTACTATGTCAAGCATTCATCTCTAGTTGTCATACAGCAATTGTGCTGAAAATAGTGTAAGTTGGCAGACATGTTAGAGCATTTGAAATGGTTAGATGTTTAGAAAAGTGGTCTTGTTTGGGGGTGCAAAGTAAGATTTGTTCCTTATTGGCAAAGAATGTGTTTGCATCTGAAATGTACTGTAAAATCCTGAAAGTTTGAGGTGAAGAAGTATTAATTAGATCACATGCAGCAAAAGGGTGTTGCTTTTTTCAGTTTGGCTGAGAAAATGTTAATCACAATAGGATAGTGAGTGGCTGCCAAAGTTCTTCAAATACAAAAATTAATACAATACAAATTGAAGGAATGATTAAAACTGATTGAAAGGTAACTGTTGATCACTGTTGTATCAGAGTTGGCATTATTAAGCTATGGAACAAAATTCTCTGTGGGCAGAGATGGTTTCTACATTGTCTGGTTAAACAAATTGGTTCTGTGCGCAGATAAAATGTCTTTGATTGTCAAGTATGCCTAATTTTATATTTTTAATATTGATAAATACTCTTAAATTTTTTTATCCATCCTTGTTGAAAATTATTTATGAAAAGAGAGAAGAGTTCATGTTCTTTAATTTGTATGTATTTCGAATTATTTGCTGTTTGTGTATCTATTTTTAATTTCTAAATTTTCAATTCTGGTGATTTTTATGGAATTTAAATTATTTATTAATTCTATTAGTTTGTCCTTGTATTTCATATGACTTTCGAAATATATGCAATTTTGTTGTTTGTAAAGGCAATTTTTAATGCAATAGTTAAATTATTGTTTTTCGCATTGCCTGAACTATCTCTTTTCAATTTCTTTTCTTTATAGGCAAAATATTTAAGCCATTATGTTCTTTTTTGATTATTTCTACTTTTGGAATTAATTACTTGCAAGTTAACTAATACTTATGATAGTTAAAGTTTGATTGAGCAGTGATCTTTCTCTGTTTACAAATCAATACAAGTATTTATAATATACTGAATTAAATTTAATCTAATTTCATTATATGTTGCATTTTTAATGTAATGCAACATCAAAAAGGAATGGCTTGAACATTATGCGTTTCAAAGTAGATGTCTCATAGAGTAATGCAAATGACATGAAATACACAGCTGACTTGGCACACTTCAGGTAGGGTGTAAGGGATGGAACCTGGAGAATAGGCAATATTAATGCTATTATTTCTGCCACATAGTAAAAGTGTTTCTTTTCTCTGAGGACATGTCTAATGCTCGACTGCAACAGACAGATGATTTTAAGGGACATGAGGATTATTTGACTCAGAAGTTAGATTGGTTTATATATCAAGTCTCAGCTGGCATTACCTAGTCATATCTATGATTCACTGTCTGTTTCCAAGATGGTTAAGAGGCTAATCCAATAAGACTGGGAATTTTTTGGTAGCTTTGCAGTTTGAACCAAGGCAGGGAGCATTTTCGCATTTAAAAAAATATACCTCCCTTTGGAAATGCAAAACAATTTGAAGGCGTTTTGGGTGGCTTTTTGGGGTTTGTCTTCCCATCGGTAGGCGCGATGGCTCGGTTTTGTGACGACAAAACATCTTTGTTTTGGTTTTAATTACGGGCAATTCCGCGATATGGGGGTTTGATGAGCAAGGTTTAAAATTGGGGGGGTTTCGACATGATTCCGGGGACCTTTCAGCTGAACTGTGCCTTCTCCCAAATTGCTACGATATTTCATTAATTCCATTGCGGCATGGGAATGGGGCTTCATCTCTAAATGCTCTTTTTGGGTTACAACGATGATTTCGACATTATACTTTTATTTCCCAAAATGACATTTTTTCTTTGGCTCAGTTTTCTTTCTGGCTTTTTAAAACTTGAGCATTTTTCTTCCTTAAGAAGAATTTGCTGTGCTGCTGTTTGTACAGCTGCTTAGCAGAAATGGGGGCAAACAGTAAAACATTTGGATAGAACTATTCATCGAACAAAGACCCTTGTAAATCCCAATGCTGATTTCTTTCCATTCAAAGGTACTTAATGCAGTTCGAACTGGCCTTTCCATTCCATACATGCTCGAAATTTGGGTTTTATTTACCTTTTTTCATTTTAAAAGAAAATATTTAAGAATACATAAGGCGGGTGCCAGGCACCATCGCTGGTTGAGACCCTTCCCAGCAGTGTTTCCCAGCTGGCAAATTCATTTTGATGACATTCCTTTGATTTGTTGACACTTCATTTTAAAGTGACTCATTTCAATTCGGTTGTTTGGGGTGTGACTGGCTGCTGGCATGCTGCCTGCCTTTGTACTTGCTTTGGCTTCAAGGTGGCAGGCCTTGGTTTCCACTGTTGTACCATTTCTTTGGCAGATTTAAACCTAATAGAGACAAAATTTCATAGATTAACTAAAAGCAAGGTATGCATTTAACTTTGTGTTGGCTTTCTTTGCAGGAATTCAGCTTCGTATACTTTTCATTAGAGGGCTTGTTGTTTTGGTTTTGACTGATAAATTGCTTTTGATTTTTGAAATGGATTCGCTTGTTTTTAGTAGGAAGGGGCAAAAACAGGCAGGTGTGCAGGTGGGAGATGGCTGGCCATACTTTAACCATACTGAAGTTTAGGAACCTTCAACTTTTGAAAGATTAGAACTTTTTACTTTCAATACGGCATACAGCTTTGTTTTGGAGCTTTCAATACGAGAACGAAGATATTCGGCATGACTGGAATTCTGGTGCGAAGCTTGTACTTCAGAACAGATTCGGATTTAAGAAGGTATAGGATGTGTGGGAACTAGCCATTCCTTTGGCTTTTGGTGAGCACTTGTTTCACTTGGAGAAGGCTGGGCAGGAGGATTTTGGCTTCGATACCTTTTTGGTTTTCCTTGGGTATTCTGGGGTTTCAAGAACTTTAGAGCATAACTTCCAGCACACAACTATACATCGAGCTTTGGCTGACTTTGTTTCCGACAACCATAGGTAGACAAATGGGACTAGCTGACTTGGTACTTTCAGGGTTTCGATGGAGTTGGAACTTGGATGGATTGGCAGTCCCGGGCTGGGCAGGTACCCGGATGCACGAAGGGCACTGAAAGGTGCGTTTAAAGTGAAAACAATTAAAAACTATGGAAGAAGAGCCTATGAGTATACAATTATAATAACTGGAAGAGCAGATAGAGGAGAGGATCCGAATGAGCCAGGTGAAGATGGACTGTCAGGCTCAGTGCCGAGATATTGGCCTAAAGAAAACTGTAGAGGGGAGGGAATGCACCAGTGAGGGGATGCGTTCCAACAGATATGGTTACTAACAATGATATTAGGATCCCCAAATATGCGTCCCAACAAAAAGTAATATTAAAAATATTGTCACAAACTGAGTGGAGAGCTTTGAGTGGCCCGAGCGGTTGGAAACACCTGCTCTATCATGCAGGCGGCTTCGGAGTTCGAGCCTCCCAGATACTTGTTTGTTAACTTTAATTATGACTTTGTTAATTATTATGGACATTTGCAAATTATTTAAATTGAATTTATATTGTAATCTTCCCTGGTGGTCATTCTAGAACTCTTCACCAGGTGTGGATATAAAAGTGCTGCAGCTTTAAGTTTTCAGTTGTGGTGCTGCCCGGGTAAGATACTCCCCACAAAAAACCTTGTATTGGGTAACACGCCTTGTTCCTTTCTAGACAATATTAGAAAGGGTGTGGGAAACCATCGTAAAATTTACCCTTATCCTTTTTTTCCAAACGGCTCAATAAGAGGTATAACTTCAAAAAAGGTTTAATGCATTTTTTTTACCCTGTTATGAGGTAATTTCAATCTCCTTTCATCAATGTTCCCCATCCCCACGGCTGCGGTAGCCCAGTGGTCAAGGTATCAGATAATGGCAGGCATGTCATGAGTTTGAGCCCAGTACCACTAAAGACCCGCCGTGTAGGGCTGTGATGCACGTTAAATCTGTCTAGAGCCGAAACGTCCTCCTGTTGGTGTGGTAATTAGAAGAGGAGGGTGTTGTCCATGTATCTTGACCATGGTTCAAAATTATGTGGTCCTTCACCAAAAGCCCATGTGTAGCTGAACAGTGTGATGTTAATATTCATTCACTCCCCTTCCCAAATATTTTGTTACTGAAAAAAAAGGAGGCATTGAAAGATTTCTGCTTAGTGGTACAGTGACGAGCAAAATTATATTTTTTAAATATAGCATTTTTGACAAATTAAACAAGTTGTTGGTCCATATTTGTTTTTTCTACGAAACAGTCAAGATCCCAATCATCTTGAAATAACAAATATTCTTTAGATATTTTTTGCTTGGAAGGCATGAGGGTTAATTAAAAATTAGTTTCACCCATAAAATAGTAGCTATTTTTTTGTTATTTGTTAACACTAACCATTACAATTACAAAAGAAAAAAGTTTTTCCCCCAAATTTTCCTCCCAGCATCATTGATAGAAAAAAATCGGGTAGGGGATTCTTTTTGGGATAAAATTTTCCCTTTAAATTAATACATTGTTCTTAAATTTGAATTTGTTAGTAAAACGAGCATGACTGGGTCACTCAGAAAGGTCTGGCGGGCCACAGGTTGAATATCGCTAATCTAAAGTGATTGTTTGATGAAACACATTCACTATAGGCAAAAATTTTAGTAAATTATAAAAGATGAAATTTTTTTAATTTTGACAAAAAACCTTAAAAAGGAAATTTGAAAGGGAATTAAAAATTTTTTTAAGGGGTTTAAACCAAATTTTTGTAACTTTTAGCCAAGATAAAATTCTCGAGAAACCTTTTAGATGTATAATGAACAGCAAAATTAAGATTAAATTTCATTAAAATTTTTCAAAAAAAATTTGTTTCCCAAATTTAATTTAAAACTGTGTTATGATTCAAGTTTTATGCAAGTTAAAAGGAAATTTTTGATTTTAAAACCAGGGAAAATATAAATATCCAATCATTTAAATTGGTTTACCATGCATATCGGTCAAGTTCTCAATTTTAATTGGTTTAAAATATTCACCAATTTACCTTGAATTACACAGTATTTTACAGTTTATGCACTTGAATAAATATTGCTTTGAAAAGTTGGAATATATCGAAAGACAATCACATCATATAAATGTTTTATTGTTACTAATTCACATGTACAATAAAGTAATAGCTTACAAACGTTAAATGCAGCTATTTAAAAGAATTTTTTTAAAAAAAATTATACATGTATGAAATGAATATTTGAAAAAGTATTTGAATTTCTTTTGACATACATTTATCTGTATATTTATGGTCAATTTCAAACATTTCAATTTAATTATATGGAATAAGAACAAATTTCAAATTTTTGGGAAAATGAAAAGAGGGATTACAAATTTTTGAAATTTAAAGGGGGTAAGTCCTAATTTTTTTTACAGATTGTCACTATTAAGAGTTAAATAATATTTTTTTATATTCTAAATTGGAAGAAAATTTGAAAAATTTCATATAATTACTGAATTTTCAGTAAATTGTGTTTTTGTTAATCACATGAATCAGTACCTTTAAGCAAATAAAAGGAAACATTTAGTATTTTAATTAAAGGTATTAATTATTTCTGTACTCAAATTTTTTGCAATTAATTAAAAAGCATTTTATGTTAGAAAATATTTAAGGGACGGCTTATAGAGGATTGCACCATTGATTGTTTTTAAAGTTTATTTACAGAAATTTTATGAGGTAAATATGTTGTAGGCACACTAGAGAGGAACATTTAAATATTGCTAATGAAAAATTGACTGCTGCACTATTTTTTCTTTAACAGCTTAAAAATATTGTTTTTCTATCAAAGACATAGTTATTCAGTGCAAAATATTTCTCTTTTCCAAAACTTGTAAATATAAAGGTTTCCCTTACACATATATAAATGCATTACAAAGATAAAAGGTCAGAAAAAAACCATTTTAAAAATTGTGCTCAGAATTATTTTTTAAAAAATTACTCAAGGATACGAAGAATTCATTTTGAAATGTAAATGACGTCCTCCATTTATTTTAGCATTTAAGATGGTCTTGGGTTTGATCTTTCAAATTTACCGGAAATATTAAAACATAGATGCCTATTAGAAGAAATAATGAGTAATAGTGCAATTGTATTAATTTTTTAAAAAATTGTGTGGATATAATTAATTATAATTTTACCACTTCTGGAAATACATGTTCTAATTGTTCAAAATGATAAAGAGAAAAAAATGAGGGAACATAAAATCATATAAAAATTATTAAACTGGTCTAGTAAAAAAATTTAAATAAAAAACAAAATATACAACTGAAAAATGTATACAAAAAATATTTACAAACAATTTACACATTCATTTGAGAAATACATTCTAAAAGGCATGATGTTCATTTAAGTAATATAAAATTAGCAATGACTAAAATACAAAGTAATGAAGTTTCCACCATTACAAAAATGTACAGAATTGCTTCTGCCTAATAAATATGGCATATAATATTATGGCAACACAGCATTATGGCAGTCATTAGTCTCTCAATTAAATCATGTTTATTTCTTTGATTGCATTGCCTGAGCCTTATATTGCTCCTCCAGATAAGTCTGAGACAGCATCAAAAGTCGATATCTTTGGCGTAAATTTCGAGCTCTTACATGAGACGTAATGATCTCAACTGCATGTGAAGATGGAAACCAACCTCTTACTCCATCACGAATTCTCTCTCCTTCAAACCATCCTAAATACACAACAAAATATGATTAATTATTAAGTCTATGACAAAAGAAAAGTTAATGGGCATTCCCCCTCGAGATAACACAAGGGAGGAGAAAAAAATACCATAAAAAGTAAAATTAAAAAGTTTTCAAATAATTTTTGCTGATTAAATATTTTATTTGAAAAATTTAGTTATTTACCAATCTGATTTTGCTATCAGCCTTTTTGTAAGATTTATTTCATCAAAAATGTAAAGTTCATGATAACATGAAATTAATAATTTTATCAGTTCAACTCCTATTTTTCATATAATTCACATGACTTGGTAAGTAAAAATTTTTAAAGGTAAATAATTGTAGAAAATTCACTGGACTTATTAAAACTTAATGAATAATTTGACTGGAATATTTCTCACCCCTTTCTATATGTTAAATATTTAATATTTACAAATTATTTCATATTAAGAAAATGTCAAAAATTGCATCATTTCTAATAAAAAAAATTTAACTTGAAATTTGTATATTTTTCAAATAAATACTTAATAAACGAAAACTTTTTGCAACTTTAAAAGATTTTTCAGTAAAAGTTGTGTGTGTGTGTCATAATTGATTAATATACAAATAAAATAAACAATTGAAAAAGGATACCTTTTTAAAATTAAGTCAAAGTACATTTCCTCAATAATAATCAACTGTTGACTTTCATATAAATAGAATTATTTTAGTCATTACAATCTAGTTAAGTGACCATTTCATGCCATAATGTGAATTGGTATCCACAGAATGAGAATCGATCATAAATATTTTAATTCTCTATTTTAAAAGTGGTCTTTTTATATTCAAAATACAGTTATTTTTAAAGAAAAGGAATGCTTACCATCAGACATTTTCCTAAACACATTCACAACATCTGCTTCTTCTAGAGACAATTCATCTGGTTGCTGAGCAGTGTAAGCATGAGTACACTGAAACTGTGGCCAATCTGAAAATAAAAAATTAAATTTTCTTTAATGTTTCATATATAAGAATTTCAAAAAGTACATGAAAAATATAATACTTTATGTAAAGGCATGATTATGTACCAAACTTTTATAAATAATGCATACATTTTTACTTTGCAATCACAGATGGGGGAGGAAAAACCTTATTTTTTGTATTAAGTGACAAAGAAGGAAAAATTGCTTATTGCATTGGTAGAAATGAAACAAGATTAAAAAAAAAAAGCATTTTTATTAACATAATGCAAAATTGGCAATACAACGAAAATTTTAGAATATTGGTTAATAGAAAAAAAAAATCAACATAACTAGTGCCATAACAGAAACTAGGTGAAAATCTGGCTTGGAATCAGCAAAATAAAATCAAAAGGATTGATGACGGCAAAAAAAAAAGAGAAGTGAAATAAAGTTATTGATCTATTGAATACATATTGTTCATTAAACTCAGTTGACACATAAAAGAATGACTAAACCAGAATATCTGTAATACTTTTACAGTAACAATATGTTTTAATGCTTACAACTGAAAAATCTTTCACCTTCTTAAATGACCGGTTTAATGTTCTCAAAAGGACAAAAAAGAAAGTCCTTTCAATTCTGAATAATTTTTATTCAGTTATGATCCTGTTTTAATAGGGGGAGTGTCATATATCCTACAATACTTTTAATAACACTTTTAATATACAATATTTCATGATAAAAGAATAATACATATTTTGTTCAGAAATTAGCAAAAAAACTTTAGTATATATATATGCTAAAAATATAAAATGATTCATAACAGCAGCAAACAATTGTATTCATGTAATATTACAAGATTAAAAATCTTTCAAAATTCATTTTAATTCATTTCTAAAATTGCAACAGCATTTCAAGGAAGATTCTGTATATACAATCTAAATTAATTAACTATCATAATATCCCAATAATATTCACCTTTCTTTTATTTAAATCTCCCTCTAAACATTCTTCTTTCTGCATTCTTTAACTACATATTTTTTTTACCTGTCTACTGATGAAAATTCATTTCATATTATTGGTGAATTTTTTCTTTCTATTAGATTATATTGAATTTCAGAAACATTTTCTTATAATTTAACTAAATGGTGTATATGTCATCATATTTAATGTCAATTCTTCAAAACTAAATTGGGTTTCAATCAATAGTACTTTTATGAAGCTTTTTAAAAATACATTTTTAAGAAAATTTCTGGTTATTGAAATAGCACTGTATTTTAGGAATTTCAATGAAAATAAGTTACCCCATTCTTCATATATTTTTTCATCTGGATTCTCAGATTTGGGAGGTGTCATTGCATCCATCCACCTTGTTCTGTCACTCCTAAAATGCACCCAAATATTACATGTTAAACAAAGTTATTTTTTTAAAGCTTAGAAAATTTCGTTAAAATGGATGAAGTGGAAAACATACATGCAATACATAATTCAGCCAATAATACCAACTTTCATTTTTCTCATGCAAACATATCTATATATAGCTTGTAGTCAATAAGATTAATTTAAGTTCATTTTCATATTTAAATAAAAACAAAGTAAAAATAAATGGTATACCAAATTATGTTTAAAAGTTCACAAAATCCTTCTTTTTCTGAGCTAATACACAAAGGTTATGCATAATATACTAAGAATTTTAATTGGGATAATAATGCACTAATCGTTTGGAGTTTATGTAAATATTAGATTTTTTTATTTGTAAATCTACAAATAAATTGTTCTATTAACATAAAGAAGCGACCTGTATTAAAACTCACAGCTACTTCACATAATCAAGTGGAGAGAATAATTTATGACCTTATCTAAGAAATACTTACTCAAGGAGACAACTTAATAGCATTTCTACAGTTTTTCCTTCTTTATTATTCAACATAATCATCTGAAAAAGATTTCTATAATTGGAGGGCATGCGCATTGGCAATGGTGGTGTGCTTTCATCCACTGGTAATGCTTGAAGCATGTTTCGTGGACAGAAATCTACCACAGAATAGCTGTCATCACTGTAAAACAAAAAATTACAGAAAATTTAAATAAGTAATCTATAGTTCTAAATTAGTAATTTTTTTTTCTTTTGCCAAATTGAACATTCTCTATATTAGCTTATGATTGAACAACTTTTATTAAAATTAGGTGTCGAATAAAGTTTAATTAATTAATTTATGTAAATAAATTCTGATTCAATACAAAGGTTTGAGAAACTCATTGTATTTAAGTAGTACTTAGCCATTTTTATGTCTACTTTCTCAATGTTTAAAAGATATTTTTTAAAAAATTTTAAATACTTAACTTGTTAGTGTATTTTTAAGAACCTTTTACGAACATAAATGGTATCTAGCTTGTGTCTAGCACTCAGATAATCTTTTTAAAAATGTATTTCTTGACTAATGGAAATGAAAATTTAAACATATTCAGATTTTTTAGCAAAGTCAAAAAGAATCTATAATTTAATATAAACAATTATTTTTAATTCATAATTCTGCTTATAAATAATGGTAATATTAACTCCTTTTATAGCATATTCCTACTTTTAAAATAAAATTTATGAAAAAATTTAACTGAGGAACTCAGAAATAAACAATCCTGTATAAATTAAATGTGCTTTTAGTTCAGCTGATGATGGTAAAAAATATTTTATTAGTACAACACATACATATTATATATATTTTAATTACCTTTTCTTCCTTGTTACAACTAACAAATCTGTAAAGAGGAAAAGATAAAGTTGAATTTTGCACCAACGACTACTTCGACCAAATGTTCGACGACTAGAATTATCCAACATAAGTTGAACCAATTCTCCCTTTTTAACCAGCCATCGTGAAGCAGACAACAAACCCAGGCCCTGCAATTTAAATATATTTAATGATAAAAGATTTCAAATACTATCCATGCATAAAAATCCTTTCAATGTTTTGACAAATGTTTCTTAAATAAACATTTGAACTTTCAAAAATAAAGCAACAAAAATAAAATTTTTAGAAACTAGCTTTGTCAATAAAATATACACCTATACACATATTAAGACACAAAACTTTAGATAAAAATATTAAGAATTAGAGGTATTAAAAAAATAGTCATTCTTAAAATATATATATATATATTCTCTAATGGGACTGCATAAAGAGAATATATGTAAACAATTCTAAAACATATAATTTATATACTTGAATTCCATTAAGAAAAAATAACTACTGATATTCAAACCAACAGCAGATGCACAATGAGTTATATTCAAATAATATCAAGCAGTACTTAATAAAATACAAATGAACATACTTTACAATCCTTGAAATCCAGCTGCTGGCTAATAACTAACATTTCTTCCATTCTTTCCATTTTGCGAGCTCCTTCATTACATTCTGCCACCAGCTGCAAGTAAGTTTAAAAAGATTTCTCAAAATATTTTGAAGATATTTATCTGTTAGAACACAATAATTTTGGAAATGACAAAAAATTTCCAATCAGTACTTAAAAATAATACATAAATGCAAATAAACTACTTTGTAACAAAAAAAAGTATATATATATATATACCGTAAAATCCGGTGTATAACGCGCACCTATACTTTCAAGCTAATTTTTTAAATTTTTAGATATATTCACCGTATAATGTGCACCCCCTTTTTAACGAAGAAATCTGAAATATTAATATACATTTTTCTTATGTTTTGAAGTAATTTATTCAAGGTATTACTCCAGACTTTTGAAAAAATAGTATACTTCTAGAACTACAACTGTTCTTGTTCATAAGGCAAGTTGTTTCTTTTAAATAAACAGTGTATCGATACATCTAGAAGTAATTTTTTTATGTCCATCCTTTTTGTTATTTTTAAAGCTATCATTTTATACCGGTATAGCAGCGCACCCTTAATTTTTGAACTCATTTTTGTGTTCAAAAGTCATTATATATATATATCAGTATATATATATATATATATATATATATTTAAAAAAATGTTTTTATGTTAATTATTATACTAATTTCCAAATAATGATTCCAGAAAAGCAAATATTTAAGACAACATTATTCAACATTTTTTTTACCACATATGCATTATAGATAAAAAAAAAAGTAATATTTTACGAATCATGTTATGAAATTGTGAAAACATTTTACTATTTCATAACAATTAATGGAAAAGTTCTCAACTATCTTATTGTTTTAGATGATACAGACATAAACTTTTTGCCAGTTCAATCCAAGGAAATTTATTTATGCATAATACATGACTTTAAAAATGATGATACTCTATTACATAGATTTAATTAAGTAACAACAATACAAGCTTCCAATTTCCTTTCTTTTTAACTATAGCAATAATTTGTAAAAAGACTTAAAGCAATTTATTCTATATTTTTAGTCATTTGTAGTAATCTAAAACAAATACAAAAAGGCTGACTTCCAAAATGAACATAGTTTCAGATTTTTAATATTTCATATAAATACTCATAAGTATTGAATGGCTATTTTGGTAACTACATCTTTTATTTATTGTAATGATAATCTATAATAAGGGGATCCAAAATAAACTGAATAATGATGCATTGATTTGCAGAAAGGGTTAATTTTATCTGTGAATTAAATATCCAAAATAATGGCGCAGCCAGCCCTGAGTGGGCTCTGTATCAAAAGTTCTCGGGAACTTTTTCTGGAGCCTCTTAACAATTTATAATTTTTTTGCTTACACATTTTGAGGCCCCTGAAGCATGGGAACCCTGTATCATACAGCAGTAGCTATGCCCCTGATCCAAAAACAACTTGAAAAGTGAAATAAAACCAATATTAAGAATAATAATAACAGGAGAGTTGTAATAAAACATTTAAAATTGGCAATTTTAGTCAATTTTGAGTATACCAGAGTTACATGGTATAATGTTAAAATTAGTCATTTGTTACATCATGATGTAATATTTGGAATGAGCTACTTTTGTATCTTGTGTTTGGCACAACGAGTTAAAAAATGTTGATAGAATTCTCTGGAAATAAAATGGTGAATTTGTGCCATTCTTATGAGTTTTAAGTTATTTTAGTATAAATTGGGTTCACACAACTGACAGCGTATATATTGTATAAAAACAAAATAATGACATAATAAACATATTTATGTCCTAAAGAACTATAAAGTTAATTAATACAAAACAAATATAGAATTATATTAAGTTTTAAAATAAAAAATTAAAGACATTACAGCATTTCAAGATTTTGAAATGATTAGGAAATTATCATAAAAAAATGCAATTAAAGCAAAGCACTCAAGTCAACTTTCTTTTCAAACATTTTAATTCTATAACAAAAGGCGTAAATTATATTTTGTTAAATAAGTAATGTTATTTTGTATATTTTTTAACAAAAAAAAATTCAGAATACATAAAAAAAATCTCTTTAAAGAAACATGAAATCAGATAAAAAAAAAATAATAATGATACCTTAAGCACAATGAAATATGCATTTTGTACATTTTAAAAATGCTGTAAGAGATAATCAACCCCAATTTTAATTTTAATACCTTATTTACTGTTGCTAATGCCATTTTGCAGCTGTCATGAATTGGAGAATCAGGTGAAAGACGATGAAATATAGCATCAATCAACAATGGCAAACGTGTTATTCTTTGCATGGGTAACATTAAGAAAGAGTGCATATCCAGGCCTTGGCAGATAGGATTAGATTCTAAGCGTTTCAATACTGCTACGAATTCTGGTCGTTTTTCCCTGTAAATACAATTTATTATAGCATAATTCATTCTATAAAGAGATTAGTCATAGCTAAAAATATATATCCGTGATTACTTGATTACAAAGTAATTTTTAATAATACGAAAAATGATTTGAAAACCAATATCATACTCAACATATTTGAAAATAAAATATAAATATATATATCAACTCTAAAGGAAATATTCAATATACCGTGAAATCTGGCGTATAACGCACACTTTTAACACAAAAAATAAGATCGAAACTTAAGGGTGCGAGTTATACACCGGGTATAAAAACAATAGCTTTAAAAATAATAAAAGAGATGAGCATAAAAATTTCTTTACTTCTACATGTATCGAAATATACTACTTATATAAAAGTAATGACTTGCCTTATGAACTAAAAGAGTTGTAGTTATAGAAGTATATTATTTTTCTCAAAAGTCTGGTGATAATACTTCGAATAAATGACTTCAAAACATAAGAACAATGTATACTAATATTCCAGGTTTCGTCAAAAAATAGGGGTGCCCGTTATAAGGCGAATATACCTAATAATTAAAAAATTCAGCTTGAAAGTATGGGTGTGTGTTATACGCCGGATTTTACAGTACATGTTAGATATTTACAGAAGATAGTGAGCCAAAGCAATTGATCTTATTATGAACCTTTGAAGCTTTATCAGACAGCATTACATTAAATATTACAGTTTGGAAATTAAGGGATGTAAAAATAATATGCTAAAAAAAACACATGATAAATATATTTACATGATTAGATAGGTAATATTAATCAAAAATTCACAGAGACAGTATTTCTAAACTGATAGCTTAAATATATATCTATATTATATATAATGAGAGTCCCAAGTTTCTTGTTTTGTAATCTATCTAATTAAGTTAAAACTTAAAATTGAAGCTACACATATATTACTACATACAATGTAATATCATGAAAAAAATGGATAAAAAAAAAATCGATACATACTTAAGTTCTCTCAATAATCTCTCTTGATAAAGTTGATTTGAACAGTATTTCACATAAACAGAAAAATATTTGCTAGCGTGTTCATAAATAATATCACATATATTGCTCAAGACAATATTTTCTAACCATCTCTTTTCTAAGTCGGCAAGAAGTCTGAAAAACAAACACAAAACATGTTCAGAAATAATTTTGTAAGAAAAAGATAAACAGAGATAATCAAAAGTAAAAAAACACAAAGTAAACTAGCATAAAATACTTTAACAATAAAAATGCAAAATTTAAATGTATTTTTAATCTGAACTTCTCACAAAAATAAGAAAAAAATTACAGAGAAATAAATTTTCTACACCATTTTCAAAAATAGCATTATAGTCTTAAAATCTAATTAAAATTCACTTAATTTTATTACATTATGTTTTAATCAAATATTACATCGGTAATTAATTTGATAAAAATATGAAATAATCCTTTTACTTCTTAGATTACTAAAAAAAAGAAGAACAGAAAATTTAAAATTTTAAAGAAGATAAAATGCATGAAGCATTTTTTTTGTATAAAGGTAAAATGTACAATAGTTCCCACTGCTTCATGAATTATACGCTCAGTTTGATAAACAAATTTTGGGAAACTTAATAGAAATACAGAATTTATATATCGAAATGTTTCAGCCAGTCTTAATATGTAATTAAATATTTCAATTTGTTTGATAATTTTAGATGTGAAATACGATAATGAATAGAAATCACTGAAGGAATTTAAATTATACAACATAAATACATAACAAAAAAAGATAAATAAACAAGCAATCGTGCAACACATTAAAAAAATTCTTGACAAAATCAAACTTATAATACAGAAGAAAAAAAAATTAAACACAAAAATAAACAATGCAATAGTTTTAACTGGATATTCTTTTATAGTTATTATCAATCAGAGATAATTAAAATAAATGTTACATTAGTAATCAAGCAACTTAATAAAAAAAAACAACAACTTTAGATTAACTTAGAAATAAATAACTTCACAACTTCACAAACAAGTATATTAAAAGGAAATAAAAAACCGAATATTTATTATTAACTTACTGAGCGCTAACATCTCTAACTGGCTGAATATCTGAAAACAAAACATGTTTCTCTCTTTTATCTAGGATATTTGTTTCTGAACCTCTGAATTCAGGACACTGAACAAAGTGTTCAAAAAGGAAATTCAGACTTTTAAGATATGAGGCTTCAGATGTAATAACTTCGAACATTGCTTCCTGAATTTTGCGGTCCTTAGAAGATATAGTTTTCAAAATTCCACTTTGAATAACCTATAATAAAATGAGAAAATTTTATATACGAATGTTATAGTAAAGCAAGCAATGCTCCTTGTTTTGCGTTACGTGCATACTGTATCTTAACAAAATGATAAAATATATTTATATTAAATTGGATTACTAATTTGAGTAATTCTTAAATAAAATCAGTTATCTGCTTATTTTCAAATCTAAGAGCTGAAAATATGATCACAGATTCTAATAATTTCAAAAGAAGTTGATTTGAACATATAACTTAATAAGCTGTAAAATTTAAAACAAATCATAAGTATTGCAAAATAAAAGGGAAAGTGCAATATTGTACACAGATCTATAAAGAATAAATAATTTAGAGTAAAAAAAAGACATTACAGTAGGGAAGTGTAATGCCTACAAGGGAAATACAAAACTATAATTTAAAAAAAATTCTCTATATGCACATTCTATATCAGAGGTACTCAACCTTTTTCTTAGGCTGGGCAACATACATATAACAACTATTTCACACAGGCCACAACACGGAGATTGAGGATTAATGGGGGAGGTGGAAGCAATAAGATCAAGGACATTTAATATGAGGAAAATTATTTAAATGCGGAATCCTACCAGCACAATATCAATAGCAAAATTTACATATTTGATTTCTTGATTGATATGATTTCTTGCTAAATTTTTAATGCATTGTTCTTAAATAATTGAATTTGTTAGTGTGACCGACCATGACCAGGCCACTCAGAATGGTCCAATGGGCCACATGCAGCTCGCAGGTTGAAAATCACTGTTCTATATAAACAACCATGAATAATATTACATGAGAATCCAATCCTTCATAATTATAATTCAGTTTTAAAGTAAGAGAATAATTACAACTAATCAGTATGAAATATATAAATAAAATCGTACTGTTGCCTACATGGTGCTCAAAGCTAAGGCTAACGACAAGCATAAAAATCTAGCCCTTCACCACAATGAATTTCATGGACCTTGATCTGATGTTACTGCCGATCAGGTGGCATAAGTAACAACAACAAATATATAAGTATTTTTTTCAGTACTTAAACAAATATTATCATGCAAAATGTTTTAGAAAAATTGCAAATCTAACTCATGTACTTAATGTAAATGACAACTATCACCCCCTTCAAAAAAAAAGATAAATTCACATCCTAATTTTTACTTCAGTTAACTAAACTCTGATTACATGTGTGTGTACCAGGTAACCAACACAGTTCTGTTATTTTTTAAAAAAGAAAATTGGAGAAACCTTATCCACTGAGCAACAATTTCTCAGGGAAAAGATAATAAATTCTATTTTTATAAAACTGAACTCAATTTTATTTTCAAGAAATGTTGACATGTCTCTTTTTTATTCTTCATTATTTGACTATTTGCTGTGTATACGAATGTTCACGGAAAAAAAGGAAATAATCTGAGGAATAAGGGGGAAGAATCTCTCACTCTAAATGTATAAGTCTTTTCTTTTAAACTCTACTGCAATTGTGTGGTCCAGTGTTACTTATGTAATTGCCACTTACTTTTTTGTGTAAATGCTTCCCAGTCAATTTTTCATTTAAATTGAATACTTCTACAAGTCTACAGGTTAAAGTGGAATTGGTTTTCCCTTATTATCTTCAGTTTCTCTGTTGATATTTAGATTTGTGGTGTGTACTACCTTATATATTTTCTAGGGATTCAGCCTCAGTAGAAATTTTTTTAAACCATCTCAGGGCCATTATTAAAGTAACTATTTTATCCCTAAACACAGAACTTTTTTCCCCCTTCTGCTTCTGTAGCAGTACTCCTAAACACTTTTAAGGGTTAGAATTATACTTTAAATTAAACTGCACGTTGCTATCAAAAATTAAAAATGAAACATTGTTATATACGTTGGGTGGGGGGCAAAGCCTTTTTGGCTAAAAATCTATCAAGGTATTTGGGGCTTTAAATGATTGACTTTTTGCCCTTTGTTGAGATTAAATGCTTTAAATATAAAATAAAAATACTGGAGATTTTGGGAAAATAAAAATTTAAAATATTAAAATGCATTAAGATTGAGTATATGCTATATAACAGATAAACATAAATTTGTCTGATAACAAATGTAAATCCTTGGAAATATTACACATTATGTGTGAAAATGACACAATAATTTCTTTTATTACCTAAAATATGTATTTTATATAATTATACAAATTGTTTGAAGAAATTTTTGCGAGTATATATAGATCAGCTTACCAACCAAATTTTTCACTGCAATAAATAATTTTTAGAAAGAAATACATAATTATATACCTCAGGGACTTCACACCACAAGGATCTCTGACCACCTTCACCATGTACTAAATCCATAGCAGACATCTGAGATTGTAAAACTGGTGGTTTTGTCTGAGGTTGTGATTCAGTGTCAGAGAATTTGCTAGAAGTATCATCTTCAAAGTCTGACTCAGATCCATCAGCAGAGTACCAAAGAGTAGCTCTTTGTTGGACATCCTTTTGGTAAAACTGATACATTGGTTCTTCTTCAAAAGGGGACTTTAAGAGCTAAAAAAAATATAACATGAGTCTCATATAGAATGATAAATTGTATTTCTAAATGTACATAAATGAGAATTAATATAACCAACAAATAACACAAACATTTACCTCACTCTGGACTTTTGGAAATAGAGGTAAATTTAAGTCATCAGTTAGTTTAGGTGAATTAGACTTTTCTGATTTCAATTTGTAGTCTTTAGTTGAATTTTCTTTTGAAGTCATATCAAAAAACCTAAAAAAGTAAATAAAATTTATACAATACAATAAATATAATTTGTTATTCATTAAAATTAAGACGTTCAGTAAACACTGTTTAACCCTGTTTCACTGTCCTAAACCAGTGACAGCTCGGGAAATCATAATACTTTTTTCCACTCTAGCTATATTTCTCTTTTTGGTTTGTAATGGTTCCATGTTCTTGGTTCT
Organism: Trichonephila inaurata madagascariensis; assembly: GCA_019973955.1. NCBI lineage: Eukaryota > Metazoa > Arthropoda > Arachnida > Araneae > Nephilidae > Trichonephila > Trichonephila inaurata. The sequence goes on from BMAV01003102.1 coordinate 60,665, forward strand.
TTCGGTTTGATCTGAAGATGTTTTAGGATTTATTAGTCTTCTTTTTAATTTATTTACTGCAATATATATATATACAGATAGAGATTTGAGTAATGAATGCATTTTTATTGTTGCTTTTTTAAAATTTAAATTTATTAGTTAAAATCAACATGGAGTTTTTTAAAATTTATTTTTAAAGTAAAACTAAGAGAATGATTTGTATTTTTCAAAATTTGAAAGAAAATTTCTTATTGTTTTTTTAGTTTTGATGGTTTATGAAAAACAAGGTTTTAAACATAAATAAGTTTACACATTTGAAAAGCAAATAAGATTAGTGAATTTACTCACGTGTTGTTTGATGGTGAAGAAAATACATCATAACTCAAAGAATCATTTCTATTGCCTGTAAGAAATCAATTCATATCACTCCATAAAACAATTAAAAAAATTGAGAATAAAAACAAAATAGGAAAAAATAAACCAAGAACAGAAATTCATATTTGATGTACAAGTCAATAAATCTCCATTTTAGCTTGTTCGATTCGATTGCAAAGAGATTATCAGAAGCATTTTATGCAACAATAAAGAAAGCAATTATATTAATTTTAAATTGTTTTTTGAAGAGTTTGATAATCTCATCTTTGAAATTTAAACTCTAATTTTTAAAAAACTAATTATAAGATATTATCATACCTAGCTGGAAATAATCTGGATCAAGACATGTATATAAATGAGATTCGGAGTCTGCAGATAAATCATCCATCTTTTTTGAAGGTTGGCATTCTTTAGACGAGGCTTTATTTGATGCCTGATTAATAGTAGGGGGCAATGGTGGAGGAGTTTTTGGACGTTGGATTGTGGGACCTGGTGCTACTTTTCTGAATTTTGGACGTTGTTGACCACATTTTGTATTAAATTGCAAGGACGTTTCAGATTGTTTTCTAGGTTTATTCACCAAGGAATCCTCAATGGTCTTTGTAACATTATCAGCAATGACAGAATCACTAAATGGACGTTGTTTTTCTTGACCCATAGATAAGTGTACATAAAATAAGGCACTTTCTTTTTTGGGAGATGGTGATCTTTTTACAGGAATGCTGCTTGAACTCTTTTGTCGCAGAATACATTTGATAAAAGTTTTTTTCTTAGGTGATGTATTAACAGAATCATGCTCTTGTACTTTAACTCCGATGTGAGTCGAGCTTTGACCATTCTTTTTAATTTTAATTTTATTGAATTTTGAGGAGAGTTCCAAACGAATATCGTTTTTAGTCCATGATAAATGTCTTTTCAATTGGCTAATTTTGTTGCTTGGTTTTTTATCCTCATTACTTTTATCTGAGTTTTTGGAAGGAACCTGATTTTCATCCTTTCCTTGCTTAGCACTCTCAGCAGATTCTAAGCTAGACAGAGAGCATTTCAAAAAATCTCCATCATCTCTGTCATCTGGAGAAAGTGACAAGCTACAATTGTCATCATCCTGCTCATCTTGATTAAGAAGGTAATTTCCAAGACTCTCATAAACTGGTTCATAAAAGTGATTTGAATCAGACATTTCAAAAGTGCTTTCGTTTTCAATCTATAAAAAGAAATTTAAAAGTATTCATTATGATAACCCAAAAATATTAATATTAAATTTTATGAAATAATCTCATTCTTTTTTAGAAATAACTTAATAAGGTATAACTGGAAATTTTTTTTTTCTTTTCTTTACGGACTTTTTACTGTATTAACCTAGTTCTAAACAAAGTGTCAATTCCATTAATCACATTCATTTGTATTTAAAACGCATATCCATAAAAAAAATTAAAATACCTTTTTAAACAAATTCACAGTTATCACACAAAGTAAACAAGACACTTAAAAAATGTTCAAAATTTGTAAAATGATGAAATTTATAGATAAACATACAAGTTATCAAACATATATTCAAAACTCAAAAATATTAATTTTAAATTTTCTGTTCAGTTTTATAGATTGATTTAAAAATCAAAATCAAATCAATATGATAAAAAAGATGGAAAATCATTCTTACTTCATCATTTATCAGAGTATCACTTGAGTCTGTAAATGAAATAGTATCATTCATTTGCTGTTTCTTATTTTCAGACAGATTTTGGCTCTTTTGAAAATTTTGACTATTTCGGTTATTAGTATGCCGTTTGTTTTTCTTTTGCTTCAGGGTACTAGAAAAAATAGAAACACATAAAAGATCCTACTAATACTGCATTAAATATATTTATTAAAATATATACATGGTAATAGAACTGTTTAAAAGATTTAAAAAAATACAAATATTAATTTATTATATTTAAGAACATTAAGTTAAGACTAACTAGACCAAAACTCAAACTATATGACATAGAATAATTTATTCATTTAATAATTATATACAAAATATATATGAAAGAAATAACCACAATATTTGCAACAAACCTTTTGTTGCTTGATACACTACTTCTAATATCATCATCACTTATATCAGTCCATTCTCCATGGGTATCTTTTTCTGCAAAATGTTTTAAAGGAAAAAAACTAAGAATTTCAAAAAACCTTTTCTTAAAATTTTTATAAGTTTAAAACTAAGCAATACATTCAGCATAACACTGGGGAAAATATAGAAATTATAATAATAGTTTTAAAGATGCTGAATTTTCATTAATCAATTATTATGCATAAAAATATATAGTAAAACTCTCTCCCACAATTAAATAAAATTCTGAATTTTATGACATCTATCCTGATGCTTTTTGATTTTCAATTTATCAAGTAATATGTAAGTGTAATTTTGTTTGAATTAATAAAATGTTTCAAATATTCATGTTGTAATTTTTTCTTAAATTTTTGGTACTCCTTTTCATTGTAAAAGAAATTGGTCACCTTAATGTAACATATATTGAATCATTTGAATCAAAGTAAAATATTTTCATAACAAGTTAAAATTGCAATACTTGATTTCTTATAAATTCACTTTTTAAATACTTATAAAAGGAATGTGGATAATTTTGGAATAGTAATTAATATACATACATATGCATCTGAGTTGCTTTTTAGATTATAAATTTTGAAGTTTATATAAAAAAATGTAACATAATTAAACGAAGAATTCTTTTAAAAAATAATGATTATGTAATTATACAATAATTTTAAAAATTTAGAAAACCAGGCCAAGTTTATAACAATGAAATAAAAAAAAGTAGATAACTAAAATTATCTTACTGTTTTTAAAATTTTCTTTAGGAATAATATTTTCATATGGACCACTATCAGAAGCATAATAATTTTCACTGCTATTAGATTCTTGTGATTCAATGTAGATAGGTTCTTCTGAAATTTCACTCCGTTTCTCAATTTCAAGATCTAAAGTAGAATAATAATTTTGAGCATCATAGTAGTTTCTATAGTCAGAGCTGGTCAGTGAAACACTTGAAGTTGTGCTACTTTTAGAAAGTTCACTAGATGTAGTTGTTGAACGGCGCCATAGAAAAGACGAATTTGGAAGTAAATTACCAGTACCTTGAGATTCAGACGATTTTACAGAAAGTTGGTCCCCAGATAAGTTAAGAATTATATTTTGATGACCTGTTGAAGTGACTGCATGTTTAATAACATTGCAATTTGAATTATTTGTGACAGTTTTATCAACTAATTCTTTGCTATTCTTTTTTCCATCAGAAACACTTGAACGGCAGCTATTATTTAAAAAAGAATTCAATCTTTGCTCTGCCAAATTATCTGATGACATTTTTTGAGCAGGAGGATTATAACTCTTCTTTAGATCTTTGTTCATCAATTGATAGCGACTCAAAAAGTCTCTAGTAGGTAATAAGGGTTCACCTACAGTCTTTTGATTACTTAATTTTTTAGAAGTATTGCTTTCTGTAGATGTGCCATTTTTAGGAAATTTTGAATCATCGTTATTAACTTTTGCTTTAAGTATTTTATCATCATCAGTTTGAGCCTTAACTTTATCATTTACTAACTTCAGTCTTCTTTGGGTTTCAGGTGAAAGTAATGTCAAGTTTCCTTCATAACTGAGAATTGCTCTTTGAACTATATTCAACTTAGCATCACTATCAACAGATTTTCTCTTAGGATGTATATTCTCCTGCTCACTGTTTTCACCTTTAAGACATTCAGTTTCTTTATGACCACCATCTTTAAATTTGTTAGTAAGATCTTCAATAAATGTTTTTTCACAAATACTACTCGTAGTGCTTGATTTTGCCAATGGACGGCTTTGAGAAATTTTGGTCGGAACATTATTGGCTGTTACAGATTTAGCTAAAGGCAACATAACTTCTTTGCTGTTTTCTTGAAACTTACTTCTTAAACCAGCAACTTTAGAGTGGGCATTAGTTTTTGACTCTGTATCGGATCTTTTAATCCAATTACCAGCACTATCTTTGACCCATACAGTTTTTGATGATGGTTGAGAGGATTTCACTAAGTCTTGTATTTTCTCCACATTTTCAGCAATTGAATTCTTACTAATCACACTATTTGCAGCCGTTGCATTACCTTGTTTGTTAGGTTGAATGGACATTCTACAAGTCTTATTAATATTTGAAATACTATTCAGAAGCAATCGATCTTTCTCAGTCAACAGTGATTTTTTTACGGATTCATTTTGAACAATGCTAGGTTGGTTCGAAATCGGTTTTGATTTGCTTTCGAATTTCTTATTTCCTTCATTGAGAGAATTTTTATTCATCTGAGTATTTCTTTTTGAGCCAGAGTGAAGTGATGATACATTTGCAGATAAGTTCGTTTGGTAACTTTTAGGAGAATTACCCCGAGGAATATTTGAAGAGGAACTTTTTGGAGAAATGCTTCGGGAATCGGAAGCGCAAGCGGAAGGAATGTTTGACTGAGAATTTTTAGAACTGCATGAAACTGTACTACATACACTATTTGCATCGTCCATTTCTGAATTTTTAGATGAATTACTTGATAATGAAACAGATGAGTTTGCTAAAGATTTATGAAGCGATGCATTCTTCGATGAAGTATTTAAATGAAGAACAGATGATTTTGTAACAGATTGTGATGATTGTGAATTCTTGGATGATTTCAAATATGCTCCATTAACTTTTGGAATGTTGGCATAATTTTTTGGAGATCTGGATCTGTCTCGATGAACAACACTGTTGACTCCTTTGTTGTCAAATTTGTTTTTATCATCGTTCGATTTTAGTTTGGAAACAACTGATCGATTTTCAAATTTTGAAGCTATTTCAGTGTCTTTTTTCTTAATGGCTGTTCCATTTTTACAAACACTAAATTTAGAATCAGAAAGTAATGAATTCAAACTTTTCGATGCAGAATTCTGCAGTTTATTACCCTCACTTCCTTCAGTATTTAGAGATGTTGTTCGACTCAATTTATTTTTCTCAATTGCGGGTCCATTTTCGAATTTGTTCTTTATGTGAGACCATTTAGGAGATGATGTCAAACTTCCAACAGAATTGGTACTACTACCAGTTGAATCAGAAGCTTCAGTCTTTGAGCTTGTTGATGCTTCTTGTTTCTTCAAGCCTGTAACAACAGGTTTTGTAACTGTTCGAGCATTAAGTAAATTTTTTTGGCGAGAAGTCACACTAGAAATTTTACCCTTGGAAGCAGCAGTACTAGTTTCCGATATTTTACTATTTTTTTGAAAAGCAGATGAATCTGTTCTTTTCTGTCGATTATTAACGGATTTCAAACCTGCAGAAGAAGCCATTTTAGACATTAAGGAGTGGTGACACTGTTGAAGATTCTGCAATATCTTAAATGGTTGTCTAGATGTGGATGAAGTATTAGGTTGAGCAGTCGTGGCAGTAGCGTCTGCCTCTGTCAAGTAAGATTTCATAATTATCTAGGAGACACAAGGTGCCAAGAATAAAACCAAACAGAAAAAAACGGATTGGGAGGATGATAAGCTCTTTCATTACAGCTGGCCATCAAACCTAAAGTAAAAATAAATAAACCACATTTTATTGAAATAGTATAGAACAATTTATTAAAAAAACCCATTAATTTTATGAAAATTTTTGTTTTAAAAAACTGCACATCAATAACTAAATTTATAACGCTATTAGAAATTCAATGAAACTAGATTTCAATTAAGAATTAAAAATAATTCTGACGTATATGAAAAACTTACTATAAAAATTAAAATAAAGGCTTCAATTACTTTCTTGTTCATATTTATAATTAAGTAAATTATAAACAATATATCAATTATGATTGAAATATAATACACAAGTTACGATTTTTCAACTTTATTAAACAAGGACGTTCATCTTTTTTATTTATAAAATTTGAAAAAATATTACTTCGGCATAACATTTCAAAATTCATTCACTTTAAAAAATTGATGCTAAACACACTAATAACATTTTACAGAAATTTGTATAAATTACTCAAACAAGAAAATGCCACATTAATTTTTAATTCTAACTCTAGTTTTTATGCTATAAAAATATTGAGTCATGCTTTTTAAAATTAAGATGGCCTCTTTTTAACGTAATTTATTGGCTGCTTTATATTTTGTTTATATATTCCTTTCTTATTCCCTTCAAAACTAGCCATGTTTATGAAATACTTCATAATCTAAGGGGTTTTGTCATAACATTATGAAAGCAGCTGCTGTTGTACAGGTTATATATATGCTGTTTTAAAACAAGTCATAAATAATATTTTTGGAATTATTTCCGGTGAAGAAAAAAAAGGAAAAGAAAAACATCCCGTAAAGGAAGATTCGAATCAATATTTTTATACCAAGGAAACAATGTAATAAATAAAATAAAAAAATCACCTTTTTAATATTAAAGACATCTTTTAAAGAAAATTATACAAGAAAAATAAAAAGATGTGAAAAAGAAATTTATTTAACACATAAATGTTAATCAGTACTTAATGCGTAAATTCACACACCGTGCACAAAAACACAATTGATACAATTTAAAACTCATGTGAAACTATAGAAAGAAAAAACAATTTACATGTTATGAAATTTATTTTTCTATTTCAAGTCTTTTTTGTCTCCATACACATAAAAAGCCCCTTAATTTAAAGTAAAATATTGAAAGATTTGAACATCCTAAATAAAAATTAAAAAGTAAACTACAAAAAAATATTTTAAAATAATAACGGTCAGCAAAAGATCAAAAACACTAATTCGTAATAAGTAAAATATGCAAAATAAATGTAATAAATAACGTTTCTTATGTATACTCGAAACATTTTGTTACAAGTTTATGATATGAACTGAAATTATTCAATAAGTGCAAAGTGTTACTTTATAACAAACATTTAACGTCTTAAAAAGCATTAAGAATAATTGCTGATGAAATTTAATATTTCGAATGAAAGCATTAAATGCAACAAATTAGTGAATCTCTTAAAAGGCAAATAGAAGTCTCATTTAACTTTATCTTTTTATTAATAATGATATTATCTCTAAAATTTTAGAACTAAATTTTTGACAAAAACAAACATAATAATGTGGAAGCACAAAGAATTCATAGTAAAACAACTAGGAAAAGAAGAGTCGCGTCATCTGCGTAAATGTTTTCCACGTATGTCATACAATGCTGTGTCTCCTGGAAGAGCAGACGAGAAAAGAATGAAAAAAAAAAGCGAGAATCAACGAACGGCTATCTGTTTGCAGTCACAGAAAAAAAAAAAAAAAAACAAAACGACCGCTTAACAAAAGGCCCAGTTACTTATTTCATTCCGCAGAAGCTCGTGGATGAGAATATAATAGAGGGCAATTCATAAAACATTATCTTAATTAACAGCACATTTCGCCTTAAAAATAATTACAGCATAAAAAGGAAATTTTACGAAGGGTTTGAAATGCACACACTCAGCAGAAAATACGTCACACAGAATAAAAATTAAGCATCCAGTAAAATTTTCCAAAATGACAATTAAAGTTCAAGCACAGTTAAAAATGTTCCTCAAAATTTTGTTAAGTTGGTGATAATAAATATTCCAACAACATAAAAGAGATTCAGTTTATTACGTTTAATTATGATAGCAAACATACCAATTAACAAAGAACACAAAAAAAGCATGCTTAAGATACACATAAAAGATTTTAGCGCACCGTTTTAATCGTATTATATATATTTGTTATATTCATCATGCTCTTTGAGTGACCAAAGACTATATATACGAACAAAAGAATTTCAATCCAAAATAAATATAAAAGTGTGCCGAGAGATTTATTTTCTTCACCAAGTTTGTAAACATAAACATACTACAGTAAATATATATGGAACAAAGTCATCGAGTAAATATTTCACAAGAAAAGCTAACTGGCCATATCTGTAAGATAAAGATATTACTGAAGAAACAAATATCTTCTATTCATAGCACTAATTCTAGTTCTTCCTGAAAAACTGGCTACATGCTATGCTCTTATTTGTATCGCAACATATCCTTTGTCAAATAAAAACATAGGTAACAAAAATATGTGAGTGGTTTTCTTTGTCTCTCAATATGTTTAAAACATTCTTTCCTAAATATTTAAAAATATCAACTTATTTTGTAAACAATAAAAAAGCTCCGTTTTCTTATATATAATTCCATTACTTATATTCTCCAGCTTAACTAACAATGATAGAATAGACAAATAAATAAGAAAATAATCCAGAACAGATCTTAATTGCACTTTAGATTTATTTTGATATAATATTCACATCATATACATTACAAAGTGTATGATATTATATGAAATATTAATTTTAAGGGTGCAACATTAAAAAGCCAGAAGTAAGTAAAAAATAAATAAATAAAAATAAGAGAGAAATAATAACAATAAGTAATGTCCCAGGAAAAACTTAATAACTCGAAGATTTGCTAAATCGTAACTCTTGTAATATAAATATGGGCATATCACAATAAGTTTGAATTTCATTACTAGAGTAAATGAAATAGTTCTAAATCTAATTACTAATTTGCAAGAATAAAAAAGTTATAGTAACCAATCACTTAATTGAAAAGAAGCGAAATTATGATACATACATAACTGGGTTTAATTTCATCATTTAAAAGTAAGGGATATAAAGGTACATTTTGTTAACAATGAGAATTCGTTTAATATTCAAAACGCGAAAAGGTTCGTGTTTTATCAGAATCAGAGATCGCACCTTCATCGCTTTTGAGACACGAAATCAGACAATTAATATAGTGATTTTAGATAATAAGCCGTGATTACAAGTAATAAGGGATCTAGAACTACACTCGTATTGTTTACTCACTATGAAGGACAACTTTAGAATTAAAATATCAATTTTATTCAGATAATGCTACACAAGCAAACGTTCAAACGATAATTTTAAATTTTCATTAATGGAATAATTAAAAGCACATAATGTTTGGAATGACTCATAGATGTTTTCATATTCGAATATAATAAGGAAAAATAAATAAAATGCACCTAAATAATAGCTTTAACAATTTTTTGTGGAACATTTTTCAATTCGTTCTTTCAATTTTCAAAACTTTTTCATAACAGACTGATACATTTGAATTCATATTGCTCTAGATTTATCAATTCTGAACCATGGTCAAACGCAGTTACGACAATGAGTAGATTTACTCTATTGAGACTTTCACACTAAATATCTAGGTCTTTAAACAATTGTTCAAACGTTTTTCCTTAAATCGGTTTAATCGATTTTAGTAACAGTAAACAAAAAAAAAGCCTTTAAATTCATTTCCTCCTGTGTTTAGAATTAAAATGTTTAAAATTCAGAGATGGATGCAGCGTGTACAAATTCTGTAAATAATCGACAATGTTCTGCATGATCAATTGGAATAAATACGCTATGATTTGTTCCAACGATTTAACAAACTATCTCGAAAAAAATAATTGTTTATGTCAGTAAGAAATACAAGACATTAATAAATGCCAGCAAAATAAAATTTAAATATTTCTAATGTACAATTGTTTAATCTCTTTCCCTTCACATAAAATGATCATGCATTTTATTTCTAACTAAAAATTTATCGAAAAGTGTAAACAAAACTTATTGCTTCAACATGACGTTGAAAATAAAAACTTTCAGAATTTTATATTACGTATTACATGAAATAGTCTGATCTAAAGCACGAGCATCGTGCATATTGCGGCTTTTTGTGATCAGTTTTGGGTTTAAAAACAATTTTAAACAACATATCTAAACGTAAACATAGTATTTTACTGATAAACGAACTATCACAGCAAAACTGCGATAAATATATCTTGACTTTATATATTTCCAACATCGAAAGCAATGCTCTTAGGAAACAGCAATACACTAACAAGGTTTGCTCAATCCAAAAACAGAATACCATGAAAATAAATGATAGTTATTTTAAACCTTGTTAGCTTCAATTATCACAAGTAAAATTTAAAATGATTACCTTTCAGCCAAATTCTTTTAATGTGATTTTAAATTATAACTTATTACAAACTTATTTGATGGCATATCATTTTAACGATTCAATTTCATTTTTGTGTGTGATACTGGCTTTCAAATTAGCATAAGAGTTTAAATAAGACTGAGGAAAGCTTTATTCGCAGCAAAATTAAATTGAAAAAAGAAAATAATTCAAACAAAAAAAAGTTATTCATCAAAAATAAACTATTCAAATACGGTTATCGGCAAAAATAAATTACAAAATAAATTCGAAATCTAATTAAATAAAATCGAAAGTCCTGATCTAAACAAACAAAAAGAAAGAAATAGAAGTAAATAAAGCGAAAAACCACGAAATATCAATATTAACACTAGATTGCCCAAGGAAGTCATTTTGACTGCTTTTTAATTTTAATTAGAAAAACAATTACGTATATAATGCACAATTTCTTAGAATTTTTTAGAATATATTTCTTTCTAAGTAAATTTTTTTTTATTGTTAATATTTACAAATAACTTGTTACATGACTGTAAATAATATAAAAAATATCAAAAGTTAATTTTAAACAAATTTCTTTACACATTAATCATTCTTTCACAATGCAGTCATTTTGACTGCTTTTGGGCAATATAGGTACCGTAAAATCCGGCGTATAACGCGCACCCATACTTCCAAGCTGCATTTTTTAATTTTTAGGTATATTGCCGTATAACGCGCACCCCCTTTTTTACGAAGAAATCTGACACATTAGTATACATTGCTCTTATGTTTTGAAGTCATTTATTCGAGGTATTATTCCAAATTTTTGAAAAAAATAGTATACTTCTAGAACTACATCTCTTTTAGTTCATAAAGCAAGTCATTTCTTTTAAATAAACAGTATTTCGATACAAATAGAAGAAATTTTTTTTATGTTCATCTCTTTTGTTATTTTTAAAGCTATCGTTTTTATACCCGGCGTATAACGCGCACCCTTAAGTTTCCATCTTATTTTTTGTGTTAAAATTGCGCGTTATACGCCGGATTTTACGGTATATACTAAATTTCAGTCTTTCTAGTGTTAAGTAATTCAAAATATGCTAATTTCAGTAATAATTGCAAAAAATCAACATTTGTGGGGAGAAAGGAGAGTAAAATAAAAGAAAATAATTATTCGTTTTGGTCCCAAAAGTACAGAATGGATACAGATAAACATATGTAAAACAATAAAAATGCACATCTGATCGAGTGCGCTTTGGATATTCTAAAAAAAACGCAATAAATATTTAGTTAATAAATCAGCCGAGTTTTACTTACTCTATTTCTAGGCATAAACACTTTACAAGAGGCGAAAAATGCAAATATTTTCATCTTTGACCAGAAGAAATAAAACAGCATTCTGCATTATTTAATTCAAATAGCTTTCTTATTAACACGAATGAGTACATGTATTTATACAAACATAACAAATTTATGGGAAGAAAACTTTCCAACTCTCGAAAACATTTGCATCTTGGGTCAAAGGCACAAACATACTACCACGTAATAAAACAAAATCAAGTTTTCTTACCTACAACATTAAAGCACAGTTACAGAACGTACCTCGCTCTCAAAACCGGCCTTGTCCAGCAGAACAACACACGGCACACAGGTTTAAGGCCAGCGTCCTAACCTACGCGCTCAAACCACCCACTACGAAAACGACCATCATGCACTAGGAGAGAGGAAGGGGGAATGGGTTTTCAGCAAGGGGCAGTGTTTGGAGGCGGTCTAACACATGGTAGGGGAAAAGAAAGAATTATCAAAAATCGATATTCAAGGGCGACTGTCCCCCTCTCTAGAAGCGGGGGTGTTAAAATTGTAGGCAAGGGCTGTATTGTGACAGGCAACGAGGCAGGGGCTTTTTCCCTCTCCAGTGGAGTAATAGGGTCTTCACTGATATTGGAAAGAATAAGGTACAAATTGCCTAGGGGAGTTGGGGCTCCTCTGAATAATAAAAATCTGACATTCTGAGATAATGTGACGTGAGTTCATTCGAACACTTGTTACTTTTCCATGCATGTTTACTCAGTTAGAGGGTAAAAATAATAAAAATTTGGCATTTTAAAAATGAGATTTTGTTTCATGAAATAATGAAAGCGAAAGGGAAAAAAAATAATCCAGAGATGGAGGTATAATGTTTCAGTTAGGTCTCTAAAAAATGTATATTTAAAATTTAAAAAGTAAGGATTAAAAAAGTACAGGCTCAGTTTGTTTCATACATATATTTACGATATTATATACTTCTATACAGTCGCTTCATGAATTTTTCGTTTACCAAAAGGCTTTAGTTCTCCCAAATTCATTTAAATAAACGTCACTTTCAGAATGCGCAAGCAGGAAATTTAACAAAATGCGAAGTTAAAAACAAAATTCATTCATTTTTCTAAAAAAATTTTTTGAAAAAAATTAGACCTTACATTTTGAACTCAACATGGTCAAACAAGAAAGCGACAAAAGCATCAAATTCTCGAGAGTAGAATTTACAAAGTTCTTTCTTGAAATAAAGAATATATTTTTTCTTCCGGAATATACTAATATATCTAAAGAATATAAGAATATTTAGAATCATTTATAAGGTTGATTAAGAAGAATATGATTACTTAATATTGACATCATGGACATGTATTTTAACAACAGATTTAATGAAGATTATGAAAAAAGAGAAATGAGCTTGCTTTAGTTTAAATAAGTATAACATAAATCAAAAAGTGTATAAGACACAGAATAATTTTATATATCATGCAGCTTAGTCATACTATATCACTCGAAATTTTCTGTATCCCACGTCTAATCTAAACCACAAATCGGCAGATATACCAAAGCATGCATTAAACAAGTTCAAATTTTCCCATCCAGTGCGTCACTGAACTTTACATCAGATATTAATCATTACATGTCATTCTTAAAGACCAGTTTGTGCCGAACAAAAACAAGTAAAAAAAAAAACGCAAAGATATATATATATATATATTTAAAAAAAGAGATGAATGAAATTCGTTTACGTCAGTGTTACAAGGAAAATTGCTGAGTATTTGAGGTTTATTGCTGTGTGGGAAATTTTTCCTTCAGCATATTACTACAATACGCAATTACTTACGCAATATCTCTGAAAGTTAAAAGATTAATAACAGTAATTGCTTGATGAAACGATTGGAAAAGAAATAGTCATTTATAATTGTTATTGTTACCAAGATGAACAAAACGACGGGAAAAAATAATAATAAAAATTCATATTCTAAATTGAAAGAATTTACACTAGCGTTTCTCAAACTGTGGGGCGCGCCCCTTAGGGGGTCGTAATAATCCTACAAGGGGACACGAGCATATCGAAAAGTCAAAAATTAAGGATCTTAACAATTACAAATTTCCTGAAAGGAAGCAAAAAAAAATATACATTCCGACATAAAAATAAAATACACATTTACACTGATATAACATACTTGCAAACGTATCAGTTATGTGGGATTTATAAATGTATCAGAATTGAGATTAATTATCAATGTATTTGATAATTTATCTCTCAATACTAAGTGAAGAACAAGTTTAAAAATTACTAGTGTTTCATGTAGGCTTGTCATGTACAAAATTTAATACTTATCTTGATAATTTTTACGGTTTCTGATTAAAATCGTTAGACAGCTTTTACGCGTCAAAGTGCATAATTATTGCATTCAATAAATTGTTATTGTGTGAAGGGGAGCTCGATGAAAATTAAGATTGAAAATTTGGTCGCAAACATTGAGAGTTTGAGAAACACTGGTTTACACAAAACTAGCAACAATGTGTCCAAGCCAATTTATTTTTATTTTTCAGATTTAATTTCGAATATTTTTTAATAGCATCTTAAATAGATGCAAACGTTAACTGAGCACATTTATTAATATATTTCACGAAATATAGTACTATATTTATCTCATGAAATTAACACGATTATCTCGTAACTTTTTTACAAGTGTCGAACGCGATTTCAACTCAACTGTTAAGAGCATCAATGTTCGATCAATATACATGTGGGAATTTCTATTTTCGTAGTATACTGATCAAGGTAACGAATAATCATTTGTAATAATAAAATAGAGCAATTTTATAACATTTCAATGCATAGTAAATCAAAATATCACAACACAAAAAAGATTTTTCTTAAAACAATCACAAATTAATTAAGTTATTAACATCAAAAGCTTTCCAAATACAAATGAAGGTATAATTTTCGTCTAATAATGCAAACAATTTAACATGAATGATTAAACTGGTTGCAGAGAACTGCATATATAATTTAAGTGACACAAAAAGTATAGTAATAATGTATATTATAAAATGAAAAAAGTAATGATGAATACTTTGTTTACATTTGAATTAATTAAATAAATTCCTTTCATAATCAATCCACAGTAGAAATATATAAAGGGAACGTCAAAAAGATATCTTCGGTCTAATTATCAGGCTGCGGAACTCCATCTGGGATGCTTATTTGATACAGTAGGGCTAGGTGTCAAGTTGTTGTTTATGTTCGCCAAGATAGGCGATAATATTACAATATGGTTTACTTTGATATTTTTTCGTGCGATACTGTTACAAATTTTGTGTAATAAACGCTTAAAATAGTGTAAATAATTTATATCTGGAAGTGTAATACATTAATATTACTTTCTGTTGTATTTATTTTATGTTAAAATCTTGCCACCACCTCTCCCTTCAAAATCTAGTTTTATTATGAAATAAAAAATAGTGATACACTGATGGAAGGAATAAATTAAAAGCGGAGCGCGCACTGAGGCATGGCGTAGACAAAACAAGAGACAAAGTTTTGCTTCACCGCTGCTTGGCGAGATTAAGGAATCGCGCCAAAAGGCGCTTGGCGCGTTGCACTCCTATATCAAATCAGTTACACCGGTGGACTTACGCAGTCTGATAATTAGGCCGACGATATGCAATTTTAAGTTGGCTTTTAAGGAAGCATCATTAATATTTTGATGAATTTTTTTCATATAACTTTTACAAATATACCATTAGTTATTACCTATTTTTAGACCTACTTGTTTCAGCAAACACGCATACATATTCAAACACATGAATGTGTTGCTGAAATTTTTTTGTTCACATTTTAAAACAATGCTATGAGATAAAAATCATTGGATGTCAATTGGAAAAACAGGCTTTGAGCAAAATAAGCCAGTCACATAGAATTTCATGTGCGATTACAAATTGTTACTATTTAAGTTCTATTCGTAATATGCTTATAAAATAGAGAGGTAATACCACTTGAAGTAAAAGATAGTTGTTAATAAAAATAGATCACAAATTTTGTGAACGCTAATTTTGACAGGATGGTTAACTAGTCACCAATTGAAATGAATTAGAGTTATCGAAGGAAAACAAGAATCGAAGCAATAATATTAAAAATCAGAAACTGTGAAAGAACGATTTTAAATAAAGATGAGTTCTTCTATTGTGAGAGAAATGACGGGGTCATGCAATTTTTTCAAATGTTTTAAAAGAGATCATGGTCGAATAGCTAGGGGGGAAAAATAGTTCGATAGTTCAAGGATGAGAAAATTACACCTGGATTTTGTAAAATTAATGAGTGGAAAAATTATCTGAAACAATGCAAGAATTTCTGATGAATCAAAATTAAACATGTTTGTGGCATATTTTTGGGGCATATCACTGAGGAAAAATCCAAAGTTTCGCACGCGCGCTGAAACTTTGAATGAGCAAACAAAAGAAAAAAAAAGAAAAACCTACTGCTTACTTTCAGGTATAGATCATAGTTTGGTTGTGTTTTTTTCTGCATTAGAAGTGAAAAATTTAATGTTTATGGAGAATTCGTATTATTAGTATTGTAACCCCCGTTATTTAGACTCTTCCATATTAACAGTAAAGAGACTTTCGCGCCCTTTAGCGAACAGAACAATCTTCAGTGATGGCCAAGTTTCGGAACTGTAAGGACGTAATGAGCATGCGCTCCGATCCCTTTCAATTCTATGTCAACTGTTAGTTCTCTAGTTATGTATGTAAATGTGTTTGTTTTGTCTAATAAACGTGTTTTAATAACTAGTGGACTTAGTAAAGAACCCCTTCCCCGTCTGTCCCTTATCATTTGGCGCCCACCACGTCATAGTATTTATTTTTATTATCCATATGCACATACAGAAATTTTAAATGTAAGACACAAAGGAAAAACTTGGGAATGCAAAAATATATCAGATTCACTCAGGATAATGATCACTAATATACAATATTGAATGTTCTATTCTGGTTTTCGAATGACTATTCAGAATTTATCAAACGTTTTTTTTATTCTTCGGACATGAACCAAATCAAGCGTTTGAGATGAATTGGAGAAAATAAGAAAAAGCCATTTTTCTTTCAAAATCTAACTGACAGAAATATCCACAGGAGAATGGAAGAAAATCAAACTATCTTTTAGAGAAAAATTGACTGAATCTATCACTAGCGTAGCTGGCTCTGAGGGAGCCCTGTATCAAAATTCCTTCGAGGCACTTTTTTAGATACGGGAGCTCTGTTAGTGGACTGTAGTTACACATGTTGGGGCCCCTGTAGCTTGAGGACCCCGTATCATTGATACGGCGGTAGCTACGCCTCTGAAATCTATGTTAAAATGAGCTATACATGCACTTCCGTCAACTGGATGCTCAATTAAATAATAAATCTTAATATATTTTATAAATTATTTTATATTATGTATAATAAATTACTAATAATTTTAATAATAAATTATTAATAATTTTAATAATAAATTATTAATATAATTTTAATAATAAATTATTAATAATTTTAAAAACAAATATTTTAAATAAATTTATTTAATTTTTTTTTTACTTTACAGAATACAAAATAATTACATAAAATATAATTTAATATTTATATAATAAACCTCTTATAAATAAATTTATTTAATTAAAAAAATAATTGAATAAATTGAAAAAAAAAAGTTGATCGCGCGCGTGATTCGAACCCTATTCGCCGGCGTGCTCCCAACTTGTCACCGCATTAGTGGAGGTAATTAAAATTTAATTGTATAAAAGCTAGGCATGAATTTCGAAGACTATTTTCTCAGAATACACTGGTCCTTCGGTGGAATTACATTGAGGGTTGAATACCCTAAAAATGTACTACTATTACACCAAGTCTCGACCCCCAATGAAATTCATTAGTCATGCCCTCCCCTTGTAAAATAGATTCAATACTTTGAAGTTTAATGTACTCATAAAGTTACCTAAAGAGAAAAAAATGAACAATGGTACTTTTAAAAAGTAGTTAATTATCAAAATTCAAAGAAAAAATTAGGAATAATAATAAAAAAACACCGGAAAGAAGGATTTATTTATAAATACATTTGATCTTACTTGATAGATTTAAATAAGCCTAACGATTTGTAAGTTGAAAATTGATTGCATTTAACGTCACATACAGAAGCAACACAGAGCTATAATTGAAGATTGAGGAACACAAGAAAAAAATCAACATGCTTAGTGAATTATTACCTATTGATAATATAAACAAATTTCCTCTATCAATCTCTCAAAATTTATGTTCCAAAACTTTAAATAAAATCTAGATACAAACATGTTTTTCTGGGCGGGGCACAGTTCCGGAAGTTTATATAGCTAGACAGATGGTTTTGACACCAAACTGTTACAAAATGCAAACGATATGTTAATAAATAAATAAAACTTGTAGAAAAATAGGAGGAAAGGATTGATGTGTTTGACCTGGTAAAAATTTGAGCTTCAAATAATTTTTTTAAAAAATATTTAGATAATGTAAGATACTAGTGCATAATGAGAAGATAATTTAGTCGATGAGGTTTCTTTTTATATGCGAGAGAGTTTAAACTTTCATTTAGCAAAAAGAAAATATGAAATACATTAATTAGAAAAATATAACATAAGAAAACATTCACAGTACAATTTTTCGTAGAGAGTTGAAAGAAGTAAATCTTTTAATATATTAGTATATAGGAGAGTTTTTTGATTACCTATCACACACAAATCTCTGAAACACTTTAAAAATATCGCTGAAATTAATATTTGCTAAAAATAAATGGTTTTTTTTGTACAATGTTAAATTGAAATTATACATTTTAAGTAACATATAAATTTATATATGTATAGAATTGTTTCTTATTCACTTCATATAATTTAAAAATTCGCTGAAACACACACATATATAATACTAACTCAAAACTGGAACTTATAATATAACGTTTAAGATACACCATAGTAATCGAAATATCAAAGATAACAGGCAAAAATAGTTTCCTTATTTGATTACATATATAAATGAAGTATTTATTATTTTTGTCAACAATAGAATGTGCTTATTTTTATCATTAGTTTGCTCTTCACTATTTAAGTCTATTTTGTTAAAATATTTTAATATAATGATAAAAATTATTTTTTCTGCTCTTGTTTCAGTTACTGATGAAGTTCTTGTATATATCCCCTTTAAAATTTTTTCTCAATCTCAGGATATAGTTAAAAAATCAATATATGTAGATGGCAGTAGCGCACACAGACATTTTTCATAGGTCCGGGTCGAAAGTTCACCATTCTTGTATCATGCTCCTTTCGATTTTGTTGATTTTCGGGAACAAAAAACAGTAAAAACTAATATTGAATAAATAATTAGCATTAATTAATAAAATTAATCATTAATAACAAATATTTAATTAAATTTTACGTACTATATAAGAATTATAATCAATCGGAATTAAGTCATATTTTAGGGGTGTCCGGACCCCCTTGTGTGCGCCACTGGTAGATGGCAATTAATCTGAATGAAACATAGGGAAAAAAATTCTAAAAAGTTCATTGATCAAAAAGGAAATAAAACTAACTTCGATTTCATTGAATGTAAATAGCTTTAATTCGTTTAGAAGTCATTAAAAGATTCAATGCAGGAGAAAAAAAAATCAAACTTACCAAAAAATAATAATAATAAAAAAAAATCTGAAATTTAAGCAAATTTATTGTGTAAGAGTACATTTTTTTTTAAAAGAAAAATAGTAATACAGCCTGATTATGCAACATTAAAATTAAAAATATCCTAAATGCATAGAATTGAATTCCTTTAAAATGTAACTATATATTGGTATTATAAATCGAAACACCTAAATATAATTTTAAAAATTAATAAAATTAAGCTTTATATTAACTTATATAACATCAATTATTAAAAACAATGATCAGAAAATTTATAGAAAAAAATCAATTTATTTGTAACGAAATAAAATTAAACACAGAAAAATGTCTTAGTAAACAAATTTTTTTTTTAAAAAAGGATCCATTAAAATTTTGCTTATTTGATAGATACACACAAACTTGAAGACTTTTCCCCCCTGTAAGTGTAACTTGAAGATCATATCAATCTTTCAGCCTTTTACCCTCAATCAAATCTCAGTAAGAAGTTAGTTCTCAGAATGTCCAGCTGTATTTGCCACTTGACATATATCACATACATGCATCAATTAATGAAAATTTATCTTCTAATCACCCTTAATCAATTAATAATACCTTAGAAATTGTACATTTCCTATACAATTTTTTTCTGATACTAACTAAGACAATAATTATATTTGAAATATGGCATTGTTTTCTTTATTATTCCAATTCGATGTTTTATTTGTAAAGATTCATCTAACTGTTATTGTGAAATTTACACAAAAATATCGTTTTTTGAAAATTATAATTTGTTCATCCATTTAAAACAAAGCATGATTTCTTTGAAAATATTAAGGTCATCAATAAATTCCCGTAATTATTTTTTATAATTTTGTTTGCAAATTTTTCTCTCCCCCTCCCTAATTGATGGATGACTAGCGACAATTTAGCATCAATTCAGCGTTTGTGTTTAAATATTTATTACATTTATGTTTAATTTTATCACAAAACGACACGTTTAAAAAAAATAATGCAGTGCTTCACTCACACATTTGTATTTCAACGATTTTTGTCAATTTTCATAATAAAACAGAAAATAACAATTAAATTAAAAAAATAATAATAATAGTCTGAAAGTAGGTGAGGTGAAACCGGGAGAGTCAAGAAAATGAACTCTTCACTATTTTTCATTATACCATGAAATTTTTAATTTGCATAACTATCTTGAATATGTAAAATATTATGTAATCTTGTACACAAAGAGGTATAATTATTGCTCTCTTAAAAACTATTAAGTCTTTTGCAACATCATTAAAATTTTTCAGTAAGAAAATATACAAAATAAATAAATTACAATTTGCTGTGACTGCAATTCATAGAAATTAATTTTACAGTAGTGAATCTGAAGACAGATGTATAACTCATGAATTTTTCATTCGAACCGTTGACTTATTTTTGTGCTAAGTATAGATAAAAAGAGGCAACTACATCGCATCTTTCACTAACGATACTATCAGAACGGCAATAAAAATTTCGAAAATGACGAAATTCAAGCAATTAATTATTTTCCTCCCACAGTTTGTTTATGAATTTTACAACAAACGGCGCCGAAAGTAGACAACCTCAATTCCGACTTCATTAATATATATATTTTTAAATAAACGGATAAATCAAATAACGGACCACAATGTACTAGAAAGAAGGTTGAGAAGTCAACGAGGCTCAGATCAGATTCCAGGAAGATTATTCAACAGATGACCTCGTAGTTATCGAGATTTTCACAAATCAAACACCAAAACGAGGTCTGCAACCCTATGTTTCCTTTAGGGTTGAAAGTACGCGGGTGAAAGTTAATTAGATTAAGACTGAAGCATCTTCAGTGAATGCTTGGGAGCGAGATCCCCCACGATGCAGGTGATCCGTATAATTCATGCACTAATGAACAGAATTGGCAGGGGTTGTCGGTGAAGATGAAACGAATTGGTAAAACTCACAAGACTACAAGAAAATCCAGTTTTTGTAAGATGTGTGTTTGGTACTTCAAATGTGCTTTCAGTTTTTGAAGCAATGATGCTATATGAATGTCAGCAAAGACAAGTAATTAAGTGAGACTTCCTCAAAGTATACTCAGAGTAAATGTTCAAAATTTCATTTTAACTTTTACACAAAGAAAAAAGCATCTTGTTCACTTTATGGATCTAAAACCTATGCGAAAAATTAGGCAGTTCTAATTTTCTTTTCCCCTTACAGTTTTTTTCTTTTTGTTCAGTGTTTTTTTAATAAGAATTCAGAACGCATCTTTCATTGCTATTTTTATTTAACTTTTACATCTGACGTTTTTCAAGAAAGATAATCCTAAATTATATTTTGTGGTAAAATTACTCAAGTGTGTGATCTTCACATTTTCAAACGTTTCAATCTTACTTATATTTTATCTATCTTTATGCATCAACTACGCATTTGCAAACGATTAAATCATACAGTTTTTTAAATTTTTAAGTGAAAGGTAAGACGTTTCCTGCAATTTTTTTCTATTTATATGAAATTATTAGAATTCTAATCAAAGCAATCAGCAAAAAAAGCAATAAGATAGTATAAGACATAGTAGATTAGCCAGAGCAATACGTACAAATATTTGGATTTTATAAGTGAATAATAATTCTCAATATATTTTGTGATTAATAAAATTCACCCCACTACAGTTTAAAACAATCTTTTGACATAAATAACTTTATTAATTTAAAACTTAATTTTTAATTTGATTTTTTATATCTAAAGAAAATCTTTTCGAAAATTCACAAAAGCATTGCTTCAATTTGAAAAAAAAAAAGGTTTAATATTCTAATAAGGCTGATTTTAAGAATCTAAGCATTTTATTAAGGATTCTAAGACACTTATTCAAATAAAATCTCAGATAGTTTATTAATATTTAAGTCTATATATAAAAGTGATAAAATTCGAGAAATGAAGTGTTGATGATACAATTAATGAGTGTCAAGCGTTCTTGTATCCTTTCTTTAACAACACTTCAATTTACTAGAATCATGAAATAAACGAAAAATGTTAGAAGGAGAGACATTTTTTGCAAATACTTTAGATAAGTAGTCAAAAAACTATTTCAAGTTCAGTCATCTTCATATCGAATATATTAGAAGTGTATGAGAAATCTTGTAATTTATATCACAATTATGTTATATAAAAACATTCAAAACATCTTCAATTTACAAATTTTGCTCCAAATTTTCATTAATCAATAGTAATTAATATTCCATATACTGGTGTTTGATAGAGTTTCAACCAAACTCGTCTGACAGCAGGAAAACATTCTGATATCAAGCCAAGGAAGCCCATCTATGTAAAAGTGCTCTGAAATATATATCTTCGTAATAATTACGAACAAAATACTTTTTTAAAAAAGATTATATTAAATAAATGAAATCTATCAATTCCAGCACAAAAACTTTGCTGTTGTTACTAATGCCACCTCTTCGGTAAAGGCCATTTATTCATAGTGGCAAATGGCTAAGTGACGCCTGTCGTTATCCGTAGCTTTGAGCACCATACAGGTGACAGAATGATTTAGCTCAGTTTCCCACTAATTTTGAGGGGGAACACTCTGGGGGTGGTTAGGGGCCTCCCATCTCTCTTCCCCTTCCACCAACCTCACGAGATGACCTGCGGCTCGACGGCTATTTAAAGTACCCTCATGCTGTGAAGGTACTATACATTTACAAACATCCATGCCTTCTCCGGGATTCGAACCCAGGCCCAACGGCATATCAGTCAGCGTCGCTAACCACTATACCGGATGGGCGACTATAAAAGCTTTAAATAATATAAAATTAACATTGTGTGCAGGTGAATTTAGGATTATATCAGGAGAGTGAACATCCGTGAATAAAGAAATGTACTTTTAATGCTTATATTGTTCATAATTATAAAAGATTTTGTACGAATGTTGAGTAGTTGTAGAAACACATAATCTTTTCAAAATAGAACTTTAAATAGTTAATTTAAGATCAGGAGGAGGGCGGGTGTTTATTTCAAGCAACAATTCCAGCGAATTGTTGATTGTTATAGTTTTTCACAGCTTATGTCAATAAAAATGACACATAAAATCTTGAATGAGAAGCTTCAATCGATGTAATTCACACGTTGTGAAGAACGGAAGGATATGTGATGTACATGCATTCCGTGCACAATGAACTCCGAATTGTTGAGTAGACAATATCCTTGAACTCTTAGTCGAAAATTCCGTTCTACGCAAACGCGTTAATGTTTGTGTTGTATAGATATTAATACACAAAAGAGGAAAATAAATGAATGAAAAGCATCCACATTACTTCCAGAGAAGAATGGCTCATGGAATTAAAAGTTCATAAACGTCTCAGTAAAATTTCACGTTAAAACTCTATCGCTTTTAGATACAGTTATATATATATATATAATATATATATATATATATATATATATATATATAATCACCATTAACATTTATCAAATACGGGCACTCCAAATAAGGAATTGTAATTCATTTCATCAACTGAAAAATAATTTTTTTTATATAAAAATAATTTTAGCAATTTCACTTTAATTGTTATTGCGTGAATTATAAAAGTTTTACACAAAAAATTAAAAAGAACAGAGAGCGTTTTTTATATATTTGAAATCAAATATTTTATGTAATAATTCACTGGAAAACGATAATTATTAAAGAATTAGTCGACATAAGTTTAACAAAAAGTTTCAAGAAATACATCTTCATATTGTATGCATAAAATAAATTAAAAATATTTAATAAAAGTAAAGATTAATTCTAACTTCAGCAGCCACTAAAATTTGCAATAAGAATTACTTTGTAATTTTAAACTTATAATAAATTATTGAAATCAACTTAAGAGTTCATATAAATATATATGTTGACATAACTGTTTTATTTGTTCTCACTTTAAAATTCCCCTCATTATTTCATTATACTATGTTATAAAAAATGCATAACCAATAAATATATTTCAAAATTCTTAATTTAATTATATTTTGCATTGAAATAATAGGATACAAATCAAACAATGAATTACAATGAAGAAGTAATTTTAAAACATTCCAATTATGCGTTAGTAGACGAATTTAAAACAGTTAACGCATTTAAATGTCTTTCAGACCATATGCCACATTAGAATAAATGTTTAGTTGAGAAAAGATTAATCACTCATAAAATGTTTCAATTTTGTAACATTTGTAAAAGGGAATCAAAATTTAACGCGGGGATTAGCCACATAACATAAAATCATATAAATAAAATTTTCTATTTAACATTTTACTTCATACATGAAAAATATCCGAAATACATAATTGCTACATTTAATTTAATTTTCAAAACGAAATGTAACAATGCCTTTTACTTAATTATTATTTGCATCTAACTTTGTGACGAAATTCCCAAAGTCTGTTCAACTAACTCCAAGGATTCTTTCTGCGGCCAGCATGGAAGTAGGCGTAGAAATCACCTAACTAATCACGAACACAAATATTATCTCAAACATTTAATTGATCAAGTAGCCTAAGTTTGTGATAAAAGGATCAAGTATCGCGAAAAATTATTAAAAAGTAAACTTAACTTACACTACTAACGGAAGAGATGCAAGCCTGAGTAAACTTAAAAAATAGTTCTACAAAATGGGAGACTGGAAACAATGGCAACGCGGTCGGCAATTTGTATGATTCGACAATATTATTGCTTCATTTCTTATATTATATAGCATTTTACATGTGCATATCATGTTTCCTCTTTAAGAAATGGTGGCAGTTAAAAACTTGAATAATATCGAGGAAAAACCTCAAGTTAATTTTAAGAGTGAAACCTAAAATATAGTCAGTTAAAATTTAGTATTAAATATTTAAGTGTTCCATTTCGTTTAATTCTCTTTTTGTTACGTTTTAATAGAATTTTTTTTTTTTTGCACCTATTCCATAATTTTTCACATTTTTTCTCAACATCCCGAATCTGAAATCGGATATGATAAACATATTTAGACAGAATTCAAATTCAGTGCAACACAACTCCCAATTTATACAACTCCCAGTTTCCTACATCATATAATTACAAATCAGAGCACCATCTCTATCAAAAATCAACAGTTAAAAAACACTTTGAAATGTACACTGATTTGAATTTTAAAAGTAAAAATAAACATTGCCACCATGATTTACATTATTAAAGATTATAATTTATTCCCAAATTACAAACACAAAAATAAATTTAAAAAAAAACACATTTGGGTGTAAGTTATTAAATTACAAGGATAGAAATGAATAAATCAAAGAAAACTATAACTTGTTATTCACACATACATTTTACAATATTTTTTTTCCCGTATTCATTCAAAATTGTAATAATAAACAAAAAGCGTAATGAAAGGAAGAACAAAAATGCATATTTTTTTCTCTTCTTTTTACAGATAATATAATTCGAGCGTACATAACATTATTATAAAGGATTGCAATTTTTAATATCGCTCAACAACGCTTGTCATGTTTATTGCCTACACAGAAAACGCAGCAATTAAATTTACAGAAATTAGAATACTTGACAAAAAAAAAACAATGCTTTTGCAAATTCTTTTTTGTCCCAATATTTTTTTTTGTTGTTATCGATATACAGGCGCCTCGTTTCAGTTGAAAAATTTCAAATAAAATCCACAGAAATCAGGACATTTCATTAAAATCAGCCCTGTTTAGTTAGTAAATACGGTGAAAAAACTCATCAAAATCCACTTACCCAGAAAATCTATATCTAATGGAGTTTTCTGTTATAACAGCTGCATCCAAGCAAATAAACAGTAGGAAAGGGAAAACATCCAGAGGAGGAGGGGTAAGACACTGTGTGGACGGACATCCGCTGAGCGCTATCGGCGTGAATTTCCGGGAAGGGAATAGTAACAAGAAGTGATATTATAGGAGACAAGTAAACATGAAATATATGCAGCAGCGGTGTACACATTTACATGAATTTGGCAGGTAGTGTTGGGAAAAGTAATATCAATTTTGACTGCGGACTTTTTCTGACATAAAATAATTGTAAGGTAGTAGTTGGTTTCAATACATGTTAAAAGTCCTATTTTACTCCATATTTCAAGTTATTTATTTATTTTGTTTTATTTTAAATGCTAAAAATCGCGCATCGTTTTCACTTGGCTTCATCTCTTTCTCTCGTTAGACTGTTTTTTTGTATTTTTATTTAATCGTAGTTTTCATTAAATTTGTAAGTTGGTGACAATTTTAATATTACCGTAAAATTCCGAAAATATATTTTTACTTCTGTTTTTTTTTTTAAATTGCGTTTCAGATAAGGTTGCAATCGTTTTTTAACCTTTAAAGTTTATCATAAAATACTGAAATAACATATCCACTTTAAACTGGAAAATATATATATATATATATATATATACATATTACATTTGTGAGAAATTTGCATAAGATATTAAAAACTATTTACAGAAAGAAGACATTATTTATTAACTAAATAACCATGCATGTAATAAATATATAAAGAATTTGGTGGAGAAGTATTTAAAATGAAGGAAAAATTAAATTACAAAGTTAGAAAAGAGCTTATTCACGATGAGAATGTATTGTTGGGATTGACAGGTAATGTTTTTTCAAATTCTAGTTTATGTCAAGTATTCGTAACTTCAATCCCTTAAAATATATAATACGTAATTACATAATGAGACGGGTTTTTTTTTTCATTTTTTAAAAAAACGATACATCAAAGCAGTGATGTGTATCTCAGATTCATTTCTGGTAAGTTTTTAAACTCGTGCTAATGGAGAAAATCACATAGCCCCAAAAAGATTCAGCGTAAAGAAAGAATAAATAAATAAATAAATACGAGAGAGAAAATTAAAATAGAAATACACCTTTGAAAAATTATCTTTGAGTTTATTTTATGAAAACGAACTTTAACTTCTTTTCTACCACTAATTATTATCTTTCAAATTTTCTTGAAAATATCACAAAAAACTCTTCATATACGAATGAAGATCAAAAGCAAAATATTAATAACAGCATTAAATGAGAAAATTGAAGAGTTACTGAATATTTAATTAGCACTGAAATATTCAATGCTAAGCATCAATATTCATGACAGAAGCATGTACAAACATCCATAGGATATTCTCAATAGGATATCACTGAAATTCAAAAAAATCTCATTAATAAAATGCAGCTAAATTTCTGAAGATATCAACCTTAATAAAGAGCAGGAAATACAACGGAAATATAATGAACAGCTAAATATGAATTGTAAAATGATATATTCACATATTCATAACATAATTTTTTTTTTTAGTGAAAAATGGATAGTCCTGTACATTCTTTGTTCTTTTATTTTAATGTATAAATAAAGATAATCCCAATAATTGTAACTTCCAATATAAGGAATAGTATTCACATTTTTTTTTTTTTTGGGAATAAACTATAGTTTTATGAAGAATAATTCTTACTTAAGTACGAGGAAATGTCCGTGTATCATAATTTAATGAATATTTTGTGAATCGATGTTTTTTTTACTTCTTTAAAATTCCGCAGATAAAAAACAAAATGGAGTTTAAAATGATAAACATGTAAATCTTTTTCCTATTGATTGGTATTTTCTTTGCTTCTGCTATGTTTTAAATGTGGAATCAATTTGATGCTAGAAATAAAATATTTTTTAATAAAACTAAAAACACACTTTTATAGTGAATCGAACTATAAAATAAAATAAAAATAATAATAATTCTTAATTTAAGAATAAAATGACTAACGAGAAAATTAATATCAATGGAGTAAAAGCGTGGGTGCTCTATATTAATTGTTATAATTTCTTATTTCTATTCCGAAATGCTGAGTTAGTGTAAAAATGTAGTACAAAGCACCCCACGCTTTTACCACAATGACATTAATTTTCTCGTACATTATTTTATTCTTATATAAAGAATTATTATTTGTTTTTACTTTTTAGTTCAATTCACTATAAAAGCGTGTTTTTTAATTGGTTTTTTTAAAAATGTAACTTATTTTTCATTTTTTACTTCGATCTACAATAAAAGCCTTTTTTTTTTAATTTTAAAGCTATCATTTATTCTTTGTTGAATTTATCCTGGAGTTTGATATTTGAAGCCGGAATTACGTGGCTTCTAGAATTAGTCTTGCTCTTCAATGGATATTAATTAACGGGTCTGAAAGGTATTTTTTTTTCTTTCTTCCTGTTTAAACCCGTAACCCCGGTTTTGAAGTTTTCCCAAAAAAATTATATTTCAAAGAAAATTTTTCGTCCCTTAGAACAGGCTTTTAAAGGGTAGAATTTTAAAGGTCAATCGTAATATCCCCCCCTTTAAACAGGGAAATTTTAATTCGAAAATTTTTAACTTCCCCTTAACGTTTATGTTGGGCTTTAAAAAAAAACCTATTTAGTTTGCAGTTAGAACATAAATTATTTTTTTTTCTACATGCACGAACCTTTTTTATATATCCATTTTCAGAAAAACCAGACTTATATTATGGTAAGAAATTGCTGACGCACCCACCCTACCCTTTCTTACATAAAGAACACTCTTTTTTGTTTTATTTGTATTAACCACAAGCTTATTCGTGGTTTTAGGGTTGCACCTTAATCTTTTAGTCGCCAAATCTGAAAATGGTTTATGCTATAAGTCGCGAAATCTGGAAGTGGTATACGGAATTAGTCGCCTAATCTATAAATCGTATTCCTAATTATCCTGATCAGTACAATGGAACAAAATCGTAAAATTATTGTATTGTCATCGTCCTTGACAAGTGTGCAAAATTTCGAATTAATCTGACCTTTTAAAGTGGGTAAAAATCGAGTTCAAAGATTCCGTTACATACAAGTGAAGCTTATAAAAGTGTCTTAAATAAAAAAACAAACACACATTTGATGTACAAATAAAACAGACACCAAACGTGTTTTATGTTCTTTTCACGGCGATTTCTAACCCTAAACGAAACGATAAAGAAATTGCAATTAATCGGTTGCTTTCCATGAAAAGTATCATTTGCCTCTCAATAAAATTTTATTGCGATCATTAGGTCTTCCTGAATGCATTATAAATTAATTTAATTTTTCTAATAATTTCTAATGCCTTTTGATCACAATACGGCCGTCAAGATTATTATAAATACTTTATATGTAAAGAAAAAATTCAATTTTATATTAATTGCTTATATACTGAAATCTTTATAAACCCTATTAGTAAAAATTTAAGTTTTAACATATTCATTTCTATCATTTATTATTACGACAGTTGTATGACAGTTTCTCCACTTCATTTTTCAACCTTTAATTATCTAGAAAATACAAACATTAATATTTTCTTTTTCTTTTTTTTTAAAAAAGTTACACATTTTTAGTGTATTGAAGAGATTGTAAATACTGAAAAAAATTTGCAATTAAAATATTCAGCCAAAAAGAGTCTTCAGTTATTATTTACAGTATTGAGTATTCCCTGTTAATTTATAATTTATTTAACAAATAATTAAATTTAGTAGAACACGTATAATAATTTTCAATACATAAGACTCATCATTATCCATCAGCAAAAATGATTTGTTTTCTTCTAGAATAAAAAGGAAGTACAATTCAGCAAACAATAGATACCCAAACCCCTATGCTCGTTTAATAGGCAATTTCTCCATTCATCTGAAGCACTTCAGGTTTTATCTGCGACTCATTCTATTCATAGTCCTCTACAGACTATTTTGCATTTTGTAATGGAATTAAAAACAACACTAATTTATGTTTCATTCTTTCTGAAATAGACATTCAGAAGCAAGATGATTCGAAATACAAACCAAAGCAAAACGAAAAATTGCATGAAAAAGCGAAATGCTTTTCGATGCATTTTAAATGCACGGAATTGATATTTTAGCATTATTTAATATCTTTATAAATAATCGTATGAAAGATAAAAGCAGGCAAAAAAAGTAAAAAACGACGAAGGGATGATTTTGATATGAATATAATATTGAATATCGGGGGATCACGGTACATGGGGAAGGGAAAAAGTTGTTTATGGAACCTACCTATGCGGAAAAGATGTTACATAGTATGAAGATAAGGAAAAAATAACTCAAAATATTTTCAAAATTTAATATACCAGAAAAGGGCTGAATGTTTGAAAATAATGGAAAAACTTAATTTTGATTAGATGATTTTATATTTAAAATGATTATTTTTCTACAATATAAATAATCAAAATTGAAGTTTACTGATTAATGAGTTGTGAGTAGCACAGTGTAACATCGCAACATTTCATAGTCTAGCTTCCTTATCCAGCACCGTCAATCCTAGCAGTTCGATCCAAGCTGTTTTCAGTCTTCCGCTTTCTCGCGTAATGTTATTTCATCAGTATATTTTTATTCTTTAAAAACGTAACACTAAAGATGCTATTAGATGCGCATATTATTTTCCTGTAACTATTTAGTATGTGTCCTCTCGCAGCTATAAATGTTAAAAACTACTAAAATGCTGTTTCGCTTACACAAAAATTACTTTAATTTTTATCATACCCCCCCTTTCAAATACCTAAATTTTATTCCTTTTGTGACAGTACTTAACATAAAGATTATTTTTTTAAAATTTATTTTCCTTTTTATAAATCATAAAGCATCTTTTCAACCTTTTTTGGTTTTGAAATTTTAAGAAAAATTTTTCCGATCCACCCTCCTGAATATTTTTGATACAAATATCATCTATAACTTGCTTTAGACTGTAATAATAGTAGCTGACTTCATTCGATGTAAAGTACTTATCATGATTTCTTATTAATTGAAGTACTTACATATGACTAATTTCTGAATAAGTAGTTAAGGTTTTAAGCATAATCGAGGCTGTCTAATGGGATATCTAAGAGCTGCGACTGGCAATCCAGAGATGATACCACGTGGTATGCGAAAGGTTTGTGGTAGCACAACACAAACTAAGAAAATAACGATATTAAACTTTTTTTATACTTTGTCATTTTAATTTACAAAATCTTTTAATCATAATTTGTATAACAAAATATTTTTCCTCCCTCCATGTTTATTTTTTTATAAGTTTAGGAAAACATGATAGCTTTTTACTATTATTTTTATTTTCTTTAGTTTTTTTTTGTTTGAAAATGACTCACTAAAAATAAAAGAATACATGCAATGTACATTTCGAGTATAATGTGAACATTTTTAAAGTAAATTATAGCAAATGAACACATTCTTATTTCTCAGCTGTTCCTTTTTTTCTTTTTTCCTCTTAATATTAGCTTTGATTTATTTGTACGGATTAATTTTCAGAATTAGCAAATAGTTCTTTCGAATTTTACTGCAGCACATATTTTTGGACAGACTATAGCTTGAAATATTTTCCATTCTTACGTCAACTAGATATATAATCAACCAAATAGAGAAAAAAAAATCTTCATCATTATTTAATTTTTTTGAAGTATGGGTACGTTTTTATGGTTCCGAAATAATGTAGAACTTACCTCTGTAGCTATTGAATATCTATTTGGTCTATCGTTTAATTTTTTTAAAAAAGTGTTTTTTATAATTTTCTATATCACGACTGTATTCCTAATAACTGGCATTATAAATAATTAAATGACCAAATAACAAATTGAAAATTCATAATTATTTGATGAAGATACAACATACTGCAATATTTATGCTATCCTTACAGCTTTATTTTTAATTAGAAAGACCAACACTAAAAGATAGTACATGTACTCGGCTTGTAAATAAATTTAAAAATTGTCACGGGTGTATTTATACGTTGCAAACTACTATACTAAGAAATCAGATTCACGACATTTACTTATTCAACTAAAAAAAAAATTCCTAGAAACTAGAGCTAGAAAGTAATTTCCATTTTACTTTTTATGTTTTTATTTCCACACCATGTTCGACTTAGAGTCTTAATTTAATAACAAATTCCCTGATTTTTTGGGGAAATCAAGATTCGAATTTTGGATCCGTTTTAAATGTC
Organism: Trichonephila inaurata madagascariensis; assembly: GCA_019973955.1. Lineage (NCBI taxonomy): Eukaryota > Metazoa > Arthropoda > Arachnida > Araneae > Nephilidae > Trichonephila > Trichonephila inaurata. The sequence continues at coordinate 92,993 of BMAV01003102.1, forward strand.
AACGCCTCCAATTATATACAAATGATGGATTATAATTTTAAAATTATCTAACAAAAAAAGAAAAAAAGATGACAATTATTAACACGGCGTTATGAAAAATTTGAACTGTTTTTTAGAAAAAAATATTCTAAAAATCAGTAAATATATAAAAAGATAAATAAATATACAACACCCAGTCAAATAACGTACAACGAAAAATAAATTAAAAAATATATGTAGAACAGAAGCGCAAAAAAACTTAGACACCAAAAAAAAAAAATTAAAAATTTTTTACTAATCTGAATAATGCGACAGACACGAAAACTTTTATTACTTACTGTTTTTATATGTATTCCTAAGAAATATTTGCAGTTTTTACTCCCTAGACACAATCATACCATAAAAAACACAATTTTTTATGTAAAGTTAAAATGAGAATATTTTATTGATAAACGGGATTCAGTTTGAATGTCTGAATAGCAACGGGTATCTTGATGAGGGAATATTTCTGTCAAATTCTGCACGATCGGTTTCAGAAATGAAAAAAATAATAAAGGAAGATAAACTGTACTCGTTAAAAAAAAAGTATTAAATTTACAAAGAATTCAGATAGTACGTTTTTCACCTCTTTTCCTTCAAAAATAAAAATCAAGTTCTGATCTGAAAATGATATGAATGAAGGCAGAGGATCTGAAAAAGTCTACAGCAGGGGTACTCTATCTTTTTTCCCGTCGGGCAGCACACACATGATAGGTATTTCTTACGGGGCGCATCGTGTAGATAATGGAATAAAACACACTATAAGACCAAAGCAACATTGACAAACAAAATTGATCAAAGTATTAAAACTCATTTTTGGCTTTTATTTTAATACAGGGGTGGCCAATCCAAATGACCTCGCGGGCCACTTCGGAAAAACTTTACAATCCCGCGGGCCGCATATAAAAATACATATCTTTACATTAGATTTGGATCCATTACAAATATTTGTTGGAGTGAAAGTTTAAAACAGAATGATATATTACTATTGTCTTTATTGTATTTCATGAATACAAACATAGATAATATAATAATAATGCAATGATCAAATAATGTTTAATTTATTTAATTAGTGAGATATCTATTTCTCAGCTCTTTCACTTAATTTTTGCAAGTCGATCTCAATGCATGTGTATTTGCGTATTGTAATCGATGTTGCTGATTTTCGTGCGTTGAGTTTGAGCACGATTTATGTTCGATAAATTTCAATTTAGAAAAAAAAAGAGAGAGATTCGCAGTAACAGAGAAGCAACGTGATAAAATAATAACAGTTATGAGATTTATTTTTACACACACACACACAAAAACACTACCCATCTCAAAATTGTACAAAATAGTTGAATTTTGTAAAGTAGTAAAGAATCTCGAGGGCCGCAAAGTTATTCAAGGCGGGCCGCGGGTTGGACACCCTGTTTTAATACTATATTAAGTTAATTTTAATGCTATGTTAACACACGCACGCAAATATTTATTTTTATGAATTTTTACTGAGATAAGGGATAATTTTTTTCCCTTTCGTCTATGACCAAACCTCTTGCTTATATTCTACTATTAAAAAACAAATTGATCGCAAAATTGATACATTTGATTGATAGAACTTCCTGTTAAAAGTTTTGTACATTGTTCTCCAATAATTGAATTTCTTAGTGCAATGGGCTATAACAGGGCCACCCAAAAAAGGCCGGCGGGCCACAGGTTGAGTATCACTGGTCTAGTGTGAAGCTATAAGTCATGCATTCAACAGACGCCTCTCGGCATATTTATATCATCTAATGAATTCTATTCTAACATTCTCAATGGCATATAATGTTCCATAGTTATGAAGATGAGCTTTGTCTATTTTATATTCAACAAGTGCTATGATAAAACGTATCAAATTTTTCATCGGAAAAAATTGCCCAGAATTAATCAAATACCACAAAGAAAATTCGTCTGAATTTAATGTCTTATATATTTCAGTTTACTCATAAAATATATTTTCTCTTTCTAGGGGAAGGGGTGAAATATTTTTTTTTTAATCAAAGGTAAAGAATTTGGGCATTTAAAAAAAGGAAGCGGAAAAGTGATGAAGTAAAAATAACAGATAACACTGCACAGGTACAATAAAAATAAAAACGAAACAATAATAGAGGTGAGTTTACTTTTTTATAGATAACCAATGAAACATGACCACTATCTTCGATCGACCGACCAACCCCAAACCGATTTTTGCCAGATTAACATTGATCTTATATGGACCAATTAATATTTATCATCTTAAATAATACACACGGCATTCGTATTTCGTTTATTTTAATTACTTTTATCCAGATCTTTCAAACCAATCATCACATTTTTCATCGACATTGTATTGGAAAATATTACACGCAAGAAATCAAGCAAAGGGGGTTTTGATCAATTTAAATAAATCCCCTGGAATTTACCGGGGGCAAAATAAAAAGAACCTTGTAATTTCACCAAAATAACCTAATCTGGTATTTATCTGAATTGCTATTTTACACCTCCCAGAGCTTTGAGATCCAATTTCATTAACATATATCAGCTCCATTATTCCACATTGTCAGGCTTAAATAGCATCAGCACTAGAATTTCTGACTAATGTAATCGAGTAATTTGTAAGGAAAACAGATAAAAGAATTTCAGTTCTATGAGGTTTCAGATTTATTAGGATAATTGTTTATTAATTAGCTATAATACTTTTTACTTCGACATGAAAGACTATTGTCCATTTCATCATTTAAGTGCTTTGGGTGCATTAGAAAGAAAAAAAAGTCTCGAATATTTACTTGTAGGTTTTTTTTTTGCCAAACACCCGAAAGAAAAACAGAAATAAAATCTTTTCATTAATTAATCCGAAAAGATTGATTAAAGTTATAGATATTTTTTTTTTTGGTCAACTCTAATGAAATCTCCATAGCAAGTATCAACTTGCGATTAATGCAGAATTTCTAGAACTTTTCAAGATGGCATGGTTCTTCCAGTTGCGTTATAAATCTTACCAATCAAACTCGACCTTTTGAAATATCTACAATTAAAATACAATGGTCAATAACACGCAACTTCTGTGAGATTAATATCAGAAGCTATGTGTTCCAATTATGTAACTATTGTATTCATTTCAATGCAGATAACACTACATCGTCTTCTGGTTCAGCCTTAAATAATTTTTCTTTCTTCGAACATTTGAACTACACACAAAGGGAATGTTTAAAGTTTTTATTATACATAAAGAAATATGTTTAATTCAACAAATCATTAGTAAAATGATATTGGAGGATAATGATTCCCCATTGATGAAAGGTGACAGCAATATTATTTCTTCTATGCTTAAAGAAACCGATATAATGTTTGGTATAAATAAAAATAAACTATAATATAGGCTTTTCACATTGATGAGGTCTTTATAACTTATTTATATTTGTATGCATTTATGCTACACAGTATGTACACTCAAAACTGAGATTTTGCATTACTCCTGCACTGGGTCCCAGGAAAAACAAGGCCAGTAGCAAAAAAGAGGGTCGGTATATACTAATATATGTCGAAGTATAAGTTCATTAATTCTTTAATTAGGTAAACGATTCCACTAAAAACATCTCATCACATGGTACATCGCTTCCAAAAAATTTACAAACTAGTCTTTCAATATTTCAAGATTATACATATATTTAAAATAATTTGAATAATTTTATATCGAAACCTATAAAAAAAATGGAGACAACATTTTTATACAATACAGCTGAAAAAAATATTCAGAAATTCGTCTCAAAATTCATTTTGAGATTTTTATTCGTTCAAACATAAAAAAGAACAACTTTTTTTATGTGTTAAATGAGTTTTAAATACTGATATGCCTTGATTATAACTTAGATTAATATTTTTTTAAAGATAATTTACCCCCTTCTGCCAATAAGAAAAAATAATGCTTAATTTCGGTTATATTAACAAAACATGTTTCTGTTTTTGAATTTTTAAGTTAAAAAGTTAATTAAACATTAAGTTTTAAAAATAGAGAGATTTTTATAGACTTTGCTTCGCTAATACTACGCAAAAAATAAATCAAATAAAAATTTAATAGAGGAGTTTTCCTAATCTCAAAAAAATAAAGAATATATGTCTGTAAAAACAATATAAATGGATTAAATAAATAGAATGCGGATGCATAAAACAACAAATTCTATTTATATTTCGAAAAAGTTCTTAATTCTTTTATGATTTTTATCTTAAATAATCCAAAAACCTTACATTTACCCGAGATACAAATTTGTCCAAGAGTTTGTTTTTGCACAAGAGAATATAAATTTAAAACATTACCAAATTAAAAAATAATTAATTAAAAATAATCAGCAAAACAAGTGTACTATTAAGAATACGTTGATAAGTAAAATCATTCTTTTAAATAATTTCTTTTGAACGACAATTTTTAAAAAAAAATTACACCAGTCCAAAAATTTCCCTCTATTTGGTTTTGAGCATACAATTTTGCATAAGAATTCAGTACGACTAGATTTTAACAATGATCCAATTCATTTGAATTCATGTCACACTTACGCTACACGATAAGCTGTTAAAATGAGATACCGAAATCAGAATCATAATAAATAAAAAGGATGACACTAAACTGGTATCCTGTTTCGTAACAATGGTTCTTGTGGGGATTTTGATATTCACATATATTTAAAGGGCTTGATATTGATCTGACGAATACTTCACAAAAATAAGCTTAGAACCAGAAGCCTATGGTCATCAAATTATTGTTTTGTTGATCGATCTTAATGTAATATATGGGAACAATACACAAAAACAATTTATAACTGATAACCAAACATTTTAATTTAATTGCATGGAAAAAACATTGCTTTAATATTGATCTCAGCTTCATTATCAACTTCAGATTCTTGCATCCAAATGGAACCCTACTTTAATCCTGAACTCAGACCCATTTTTATATACTGAATATATAAGGCGTATTATTTGTCAGATTTGGAAAGAGTTTCCAAGAGGGAAAAAAAGCATATTCAATTACTGCAAATAAATTATATAATATTGGGGGAAAATTTCCCCCAATTTTAAAAAAATCAAAAGGGGAAAGAATTTTTGGGTTTTTTAATCCCCAAAAAAAATTCTGTCCACATATAACAATAACACAAAAACAATTTTTGAAAGCGGGGCGGGGTAGATTTCTCCATTGCGAAGGGGGTTTTGGCGACGGACCTTGTTTTTTAGCCATCCCAAAAACGGACATCGGGTTTAAATCCCCTTTCAAAATTTCCCCCCCTTTCCCCTCGACAGTTTTAAAATACCGGCCTCTCCCCGGAAGACCCGCGGCACCAGGCTCGAACCAGCGAAAACCCCCCAGATCGACCTTGAACTCTAGGCTCACGGGCCAAAATGGAGGGGGGTTGGATGAAAGGGGGAAATGGGTTTTTTCCTCCGGATAAAAAAATTTTGGGGAAACAAAATCACTCGACAAATTCAGATAGTTTAATTACTAATTCATTACATCTAATGTAAATTAAACATCTATTAAAACCATTTATATTGCGGGCCTCTCAATTTCAAAACAAGCAGCCGAACACGTTTATTTTTTTAAAAACAAAAAAAATTCTTGGGGGGAATAAAAAAGTGCGAAAGTCTTTCATTAATTTCCAGATCAAGTTAGCAAAGGGGGTTATTTTTTTGGCTACCCGTTTTTTTGTTTCCCCCTGTTTTATTTTTTTAAAAACAGAGGTTGAAAAAACCCCAAAAAAAATTAAACCGATTTTATGGGATGAATTTTAAAAAAACAAGATGACCCTGGGAAAAGTTTACCGTTCGGTGAAAACGGGGACAGCAAAATATTCTCGACGTTTACCTTTAGAAAAAAGGGACAAAAAACTTTTGTTCAAAAATGTAGGGAGGAGGATACTTTGTTGAAATACGACGCGCGTCTTTTTTATTTTGAAACATTTCAATGAGATTTTCTAAGTTTTAAACTTTGAAGGCAATACATACTCAACCAACGATTATATTTTAACCTTTTTAAAAAAGAAACGTTACTATTCCCAAGAGTTCGGTTGATTTTTATCCATTTTCAGAACCAAGGTGCGACCAATGACATCTTAAGACTTCTTGAATTCCTTGTCCCCTATGCAAAAGCATGTCCCCTGCGACCCTTTAAAGTAGACATTAAGTGTAAAGCATACGTTATCAAATACTTGGACAAATGGCAACTAGTAAGAAAAAGATGTGCGTGACTCACAGCCTCACAAACCTAGGCACAAACCACCTCAACCGACTACCGGTTTTGGACTGTGTATAATGATTCTGTATGGTGGTAGGCCTAGAACTAAACACGGAAGAAGGACATGACATAATAAAGCAGTCTTGTTACTGTTATTAGTTTATTCTCAGTTTATTAGTGAATACGTCCAAGAATAACATATGACGATTAACATGTAACAGGAACAACATATTCGAGGCTTCGAAAATGAAACGAGGTCCGTGGTCCGGGCCCAGTTGGCTCATACCTTAAAACGTCCCTGCAGGGGCGGCTCTAGGGCCGGACAAACCGGACTCCTGCCCGGGGCGGCATTTGGAAAATATTTTTTTTTACGTTATAAAAAATTTGATGTATATTTTCTGAAATATTGTTGAATACGAATTTGGTATTTCATTTCCTTATTTTGTACTCTGTATGATTAACGTCAGTTTCCTTTTATATTGAAACTTGAAGGATTCAAGATGGGAGTACATGTTAAATCATGAAATTTGATATGTTTACACATCTTTCACTGTAATTTTTCCCCATCCAAAAGTGGGGTCACACCGGACATTTCTTTCACCATACGATGTCCGATGATAAAAGGGGGACAAGGTAAAGAGTTTTTAGCAGATAGAGAACCAATGAGATATTTTATTTTAGTCTTGAGCGCAGTTACTACAAGTTAAAATAAACGCTTGTGAGATCCTCACCATCCTACTCTTTTTCGAAGAAATTTGCCAGCTGAAATGGGCTATTTTTTCTCATACATTTTCCTCGTTTGAAATAATAACAGGTAATAATGTGCTTAATTTCGAATATATATATATTGTTCGCAAGAATTATTCAAGTTTTATAGGTGTGTATCTATGTGAACAATTTTTCTTTTTTAATTATTATTTTTTGCTTTGGAGTGAGGGGCGGCATTTTCCATTTTTGTCCGGGGCGGCAAAACTGCTAGAGCCGGGCCCAGGTTCCTGCTAGTGACAGGCATCAGAATTTTGAACCGAATCGAGAGTCGATGATAGCAATTAAGATTAGAACTCATTTCTTTAATTTCTACACCATGTAAAACAATTTTGGAAAAATTCAAAAGAAATGCTTGCATTAACTGCTTCCCAAATTACTTTTATTTAAAGCCAAAACTTCTCTATGTATAATAGATCAGTAGAAATTCATAGTTTCACATAGCAGAAATTAATAAATATAATTACGGCAGAAATTTATTGACTGCACACTCAAACAAAATGTAAAACCATTACGTAACATTAAAGATCCCCTTTAAGAATAAAACTGATCATGCATATGTGACCTATTTGTCAGCATTATTATAGTCTGATATAATTATTCACCAGTTAAAATTAGCAAATTGATTCAATCAAACTAACCTTTGGCGGTATTCTTTGACAGCCAGCATTAAGCTTTTATTTTTCCACATGTAGAGCCTAAGGCCGACTCCCCTGCACCAATAAACGGTTCCAACGTCCATTTACTGTTATTCTTTCGTCAACGAGCACATGTGTCATACACATTACTTGAATTGTTATTACTCACGGTCTGTTGTCGACAGAGTATTATCTTCGCCCTTTTTTTACAGCGAGGGTAAAACCAGATTTCAAAAATAGACCAGGATAAGAGAGACGAGAGAGAGAGCTGTAGGCAAATCCTCGCCTGAGAGGATAATTTGTTTCCTCTGATTATTTTTGACTGCATAGATAACATTTTAAGGCTCAAAGGCAATACCGCAAAACAATTGCATACAATGTTTACATCTTTTTTTTTAATATGCAACACCTATTTGTGGTGATTAACTTATTGAAATGAGTACCGATTTCCTTTAACGTTATGAATGTACATGGGGTAAAAAAAAAAGGCTTTGCAATCTAAATAAAATTTTTCTCAAAGCTTCTCTTTAATGCATTAAAATACAATTTATCTCAAAAATTAGGTTTTTTTTAACAACCCCGTGATTTAATGCATTATTTAAATTTAGACATAAACAGAAATCCAACAAAATTAACAAAAACCGGAATATATGAAACGCAATGTTTAAACAATTTTTATGACTGCCATTTTTGTCAAGTAGTTCTCTACAATTTTAAAATGCTTAAGGGAGAAAATGAGCACCAAAATTCTGATGTTGCTCTTAACTGGATCTAAAGAATGTTGCAATTTTTTAAAAAATTTAACAAAAAACAAAACACAAAAAACCCCCAAAAAACCACATAATTTTTAAGAAGTATTTAATTTTTTGTAAATAAAGTGAGCAGGAATTAAGTTTAAATCTTCCACGAAAGAGTCTCTAAGACTAAGAATGAGAAAAAATATCATGCATAAATACTTTATGGAAATCGGAGGCCCAACGTATGAAATAGGTGCATCCTTTGAACAAAAGTAATTATTTTCAAGAAAAAAAAAATGAAGTTTAATCTTTACACTTGATTTTCTCATTTTCACACTTACCCAAAAGATTTTAAATAAATTACAGTTTAAAAGAACTAAAAAGACCTTTTTTATATAATTAATCGAACTTTTTTGTAACTTAATCTTTTAGTCGCCAAATCTAGAAATGGTATCTGAAATGAGTCGCCAAATCTTGAAATGGTATCTGGAATTAGTCGCTAGATGCAGGGTGGAACCTGAAAGTGGGAAATCGTTAGTCCTGATGATCCTGATCAGGACAATGGAACAAAATGATTAAATTATTGTATTGTCATCGGTCCTGGATAAGTGAGCAAAATTTCGAATTAATCTGACACTTTAAAGTGAGTGAAAATTGAGTTCAAAGTTTCCGTTACATACAAGTGAAACTTATATAAAAGGTGTTAAAAAAGTTTCAGTGGCCGAGCTTTGATATTTTGTATGTATATTGTACTTGTAGATCTGTTTTTTGTATACCTCAATTTTTGTGAATGGGATCAACAGATTTTATTTTGTAATCGGAACAATAGAAAAAAAGTGACTTTAAATCATTTTAATTTCTTATAAAAATACTTAAATAAGAGATAAATCTAAAATCTGAGGTATACAGAATGCATGCATACTTTCGCTTTAATTTTACATAAGAATGTAAGATCTGCTTTGCATATCCTTCAGAAGTTATCTTACAGGAAACAGGAGGTAAGCTTATTATTTATTATTTTTGGGTTCATAATTTTGTACTTAGCAAAACTTGAAAAAACAACCATATTAAAATGAGCAAAATTTACTGGTTTATGGCGAATTCAAAAAGTATGTCAAATTATGCAATTTTAAAAATTTGCAAGACGCTATTATCTTCTTGTGGATATCGTAAAAGATGATAAACTAGTTAAATAGATTAAATCTTTGCAAATAATATTCTAAAACAAATATTGTATTTATTTGTTTCAATGCACTCCAGTATAAATAATGGAAGAAGGGGATAAAAAAATAAATATGTATCTTCAGTCTTTTTTTTAAGCTATTGTTTCGTTATTTTGATTATTCTGTTAATTGAAACGGAGTACATGGTAAATAATTAAAATTTCATTAAATTTTAAATGAATAAATATGCGAAAAATCGCATAAAAAAGGTTTCTTAAAGTGAATTGCACTAAAAATATCACTTGCGTTTTCCATTCATACATAGATAAAATTTGTAATTGCTTGAATCGAGAGAGGATGTACAAATACTCACTCTCGGGCATTTTATACCAATCAAGTTGTATGATTAAAAGCTTCACTTTTTCGCTCCCCGTGTCTTCGAAAAATAATTAACGGAATTTTTTTTTAGATAAATAATGAATACATTATAACCGTGCATCATTAAAAATAGCAGTCGCGCGTGCATTTTACCTCAGTTTTAAAGAAAGTTTGGAATGACACGCCTAAAAACACTTTCTCTCTTTTAACCTTCAAGGTCACAGATGCGCAACGTTTCAGCCGTCAAGCAAGGTTGGACCTCATAATTTCCTCTGTCTTTACCGCCAATCAAACGTATTTTAGAAATTTCGATTATTTTAAACCTATCACTTTGTCTCAGTGTAGTAATTTTGATCATCATTTACATGGGATTTTATTTCTTAATTGATACTTAACAGTTATAAATGAATATTTTAAATGGAATATAACTACTAAGTTTATATGAGCTACCCTATTCACAGTAATTATACAAATAAAAGTATCAATTAAAGGGTTGCTTACACACAATAAAACAATTGTGAGATCTTTATGTCTACAAGATCTGACCTTCACTTCAACCAGTTTCTCTCAGCGTGATTTAACAGTTTACTTTTTGCGCTGCCGATTCTGAATTTAATAAATGGAAATTAAATAAGTTTTATTTATAGAGCTTTAGGTTTTTGTAACGGTAATTTAATTCTAACCACGCAGTTATCAAGACGTTATACAAAATAACAACACATAATACAAAATGATGAATTAACGTAGTACCAGAGATGCACAATAAGTTATTGACACACACACAAAAGGTTTGAATCACACAATTCAGTTCCGGATTTGGTTTGATAGTTCATTAATGTCGCACTCAGAAGTTATATAACAACTATTCCCGACGAACCTCGAAATTTTGAACTATGGTAAGGTGATCAACCGTCCTCCTTTCCTAGTGTCCTCTCTTCCAATATTTTAAGAAATTCATCTATTAATCTATATTCCGAGATGAACCAAACACATGTTTCCAATATATCGAAGAATTGTGTGAAACAAATAGCATAGGAAATAGTTTTCAATGGTATTTCTTTACTTCATCACAAGTAAATTGGGCAGATAGAAAAAATTTTGTTGAATTTTTTTATCGAAAGAAATGCCCGATATTAAAATCGATGCAATTGTCTGTTTGAAAAAATTGGAAGACTAAATGTTTATTTAAATTCTAATAAAATGGAACAACTGGAAAATCAGCAAGCTGAAATTGACAAAAGATGGGTGGAAATACTTAACCATTTCAAAAACGAACACTTTCCATATGATAATTAAGTTATTCTTGTTGAATTTACGTGCTGCCCTGGAACTAATGCAGAAGTTGAAAAAGTTTTTTTTTCAGTTGGAAATTATTTTTGGAAAAATGAGAAAAAATATTGATTGTTGATATTTTAGCTGCAGTACTTACCGTAAAATTCAGTATGAAGGATATTTTTTTGCTCCGAAATTTCCAATGTATTAGAAAATTATATATTGACTAAACAATCATTCAGTGGGAAAATACTCGTTTAAGTAAATAACTAAAATGAATGCAAGTGTAATTCGTGTACTTTATGTGAATTAATAAAATGTTTCATGTATTTACGTTTTAACTTGTTCTTAAACTTTCCCGCGCGCACGCGTCTTCCTTTTCATTGTAAAAAAAACTGGTCACCTTAACTATGGTCAAGTGACGAGGACGATACCTGAACTGGCATCCCACTCTCCAAATTTCTACATCATACTAAGTCTGAGCCTCGATACATTTAACATACATCAACTCCTCTTCACGGTGGGTCTTCAATGGCATCAGAACTCGGTCCCTTAACTTGGTAGAGCAACGCCGGCCATTAAAATTTGCGATAATAACCATTCATCCATCGCGGCTATTAAATCAATACCGGAGCTGGATGAAAATTATTGGAACCTAATTTCTTAATTTTACGCTACAAAAGTGAGAAGATCGATATTTGTGTGATATGGTACTTCAACTACTAACTTCCACAACGCATCACAAACGTATAATAGAATCCAATTAAATTTCATAGCCTTCATAATTCCATTATCAGTAGGAAATAGAATTCGGGACACCTACACGAAATCAGCCATTAATCAGAATCAGAGGGTTACCAGTGGAAGGGGGAGGTTTGATAACAATATCTAGAAACCCCCAGTATCTAACGAACAAGGGTCAGAGCTAGTAATTCATTCTCAAAATTCACACATCACGACAGAGGAGAATTTTGGGTCCTAATTGCGTTTTACACTTTCAATCCTAACAGCGGCTTCCCAGTCATTTAATATTATACATGGTAATGTTTAGTAGAGCCAGTTAAGTACTATACCTTATTATAATTATATTTAGATATTATACATTATCGTATTAAGTGTCAAACACTTTAAGATGTTATTCGTTGCTATTCGGGTCAATCATTTTTACCTCCTTATGGGCTGTTTTGTACTTTAAATTCTTATGCCATAAACATCATAATTTTAATTTAATACATAATGTAAAATATATATATATATATACACTTAACAGATTAAAACAATTTTTTAAAAATGAAACAGTGTTTTAAACAATATATACGTGCATAACCGTATACTTAATATAATATTATGACATTTCTCTTTCAGAAGAAACATTTCGTTTGAGATTTCCTCTAATTATGAAAATTTCATAAAAAATTAGCGAGCCTCAAAGTTATCGAGCAGCGGAAAAACCACTTGAAGATTTTTGGAAAGTAAAGCATATATAATGTCTTCTCAATCAACCATCGTTCAAGATTACTAGATTCGGTATTAAAAATTTTTCGAGCAACTCTAGAATAATATTACTCTTACAAAAATGCAGTGGCGTAACGCAGTGATCCGCAACCCCCGGTCCCGGTCCGTGGATCAAATGGTGCCGGGCCGCCTAAAGAACATTAAACGATTGCCATTTTATTTAAAGTGGTGCATTTCTCTCGGATTTGCGCAACTTTCCACGGAAATCATTTTATATTCCACGTTAAATCACTTTTATTCATTTTTGGTGTAATTATATTTTATTCTGAAGGCATAATTAAATGTAACTAAATTAAAATTGTTAAATCAAAACAATCTAAAATATAAACAATCAACGTGTCCCACCCTCAGCGGGCCGCGGTAAAATTATCAAACGTTGACCGGTCCGCAGCGATAAGGTTGCGGAGCACTGGCGTTACGTATAGACCCGCATAGGTGGGTGGGGGGTGGGCAAAGACTAATGTTATGTTTTGCAATCTTTAGTAAGATCCGGTTTGGGGCGCAAAACCTGACTCTTTACAAGGGGGCCGTAATATTCTCTGTTACGCCACTGCTAAACTGACATTAAAATCTATATCTTCTATCTATGAATAAATATTAAATGGAGGAGGAATATTTCTCCATAACAAACAAAGATAATTTCAAATATAATAAAATTTTCTTACCATGAGAAAGGGAATCAGTAGGAAATAGTTGATAACTAATAATCACTGAAATATCCAAATGTTTAATGTCACTGATATCGAAATCCCAAATTTTAATTACACCATTCGAAAGCAAGATATTTTATAAGAGTTTTATATAATCCTGTAACAAAAATGAAAGAATTCTGATCACCGAAACCGAATCGAATATAGTGCCAAACGATTTCAACGAACAACTGAAACCGTTAACTGTCGTGTTCGAAAGAGAACGGCCGACACAAATTCTGATGACCGCGAAAAGATGCGTTAAGAACTTGAACGGAAGTGTAATTAAGGGCCACGCTACACATCAAAAACAAAATCACGGAATTGTGTTTTTGTTTCTTTTTTCTTTCCCTCTAACCAGGGTCGGTAGACTTTCGAACAGAAGGTCGTTCGGAAACGAAATAACAGCCTCGGAAAAAGATGAGTCAGGCGGCGAAGAACAGGTGACGTCATACGAAAAGCAGGATCAACAATCATTCGATCGCCTGGAGTGGAGAAAGCAGATGGGAAACGGGTCTAGCAGTGAAGCCGCAAATACGATAATGGTCACCTGACTGACCACTGAAATGCATATTTGACATATGAATCATCTCATGACTTTGGTGAATAGGATGTGAAAACTACGAGTTATTTCAAGGAAAATAAGACTGCAGATTTGTGTAAATCAATTTGAGAAAATTTTCATAAAATCAAAATTTTTTAAAGGAATGATTTTTTTGAGAAAAGGTAAGATACAAATAAATCGAAATTTCACATTATTACGTAACAAACAATTATTTAAAAAGGACATATTTAAATTATTTTTCAGTATTTATTTTTTGATGAATTTCCGAAGAAACTTTTGTGTCTACATTTGTTTGCAATTAATGCTAACACTATGCTTATTTTGATATTATTTCACACAAAAGGTATTTATTCAAAAGTTCCATAAAATATTTAGCAACATCTGTAAGATAACTTTATATTAACTTATTCTAAATACTCTGTTTCTATAAAATTATTATTCTGATAGTAATTTAAAAAAACTGCTTTATATATATATATATAATTTGAAAGATAACTATAGCAATTTGTTGTTAATGGGTTGAGCGGGATAGATTTCGAAAACAAACCCCAAATCACCGTATGAAATATAAGGGTGTTTAAAAAATTACTGTAATTACAAGATCATGCTAGAATGTCATGGAAATGAAAGCGAATGCATTTTTTCAACTGCCGAATGAGTGAGTGTTTATGAGCATCGAAAAAAAAGAGCACGAGGGCTATTGGCGAAAGAACTCGCGAAGATGACACTTGATCCAAACTACCATACCACGCGAAAAGAGATTTTGAGCCCCTCTACAGCCAGTCTATGCAACAGCCCCTTTACACGGCGAGTTTTTTTGTGGCGCAAAGGGCCCTCTCATGACCCAACCGGGGCTACATTCAGCTGTCGATGGGGGGATGGTGGGGGTAAAAGTAAAATGGGGGTTTTTTTCCGGACACCCCCATACCCTTTTGTTTTTTTGTTTCGATCGGTGATAACCCCGTAATATTACATAAAAAATTATATATTTGTTAAAAAATTTAATTTTATTGTTAATGCTAATTTTTTTTCAATAATTTTTTTTATTGTTTTTGTTCCCCAAAATCGACAAAATCAAAAGAATGCAATGGAATCAAAGAATGCAAGGCGCAATAGAGCATGATATCAAAATGGTGGACTTTCGACCGTGGACCCCCTCCCTTGAAAAATTTTTGTGTGCTAGATGGTGAGGGCTAGATGGTAATGTAAATGTTAGAAAATATTAAGAAATTAACTTTAATCTTTTTCGCAATAAATTTTCTTACTTTTTCAAACTATTTAAAAACAAACTTTTTTACAATATAAAACAAATTGATTGATCCACAAATAAGTATTCGGCGATAGTTGGTGGTGACATTTGCTATGTTTGGGGCAAGTTGAGGCATTCCGCTTAAGTTGTTTTCTTCGGGTCTGCAGACATGTGTTTTTTAAACAGAACTAAAAAGAAATTCAGTACCGGGCCGGTTATTAGACGATTTTACGCGGCATTGCTAATTGCGATTCACGGGAGATTCCGAGAGACAATATACAGACAATATTGTTTTTCCAGCTCTTACAGCAATTGAGATATACATTATCTTTAGTAATGAATGTTTTTTTCTGAACGTTTCCATTGATCTCATTGGCAGATTCTAATTGAGATAGTGGGTCTGTTGAATTATAGTCTGTAGCAGTATATATTAGTCTCAGTCTCTTTATTTTCCACATATTCAACCAGTAGTATTGGACTGGGATGTGCCATCTGGGGTTCAATTTCTGGGTCCCCTTTCAGCGGGTGTAGCTGCCTATGATGATGTGCTGCGGCAAATTTGGGGCTTTGGGTCTCCGCAAGCATCGCTTAAGGAATTCTTTGAAGGTCAATTATAAGGCGCTTTTACTTCTGACAATGATAGATGCACGGTAAGTAGCCTCAACTACAATAAAAGAAACTACTTATCAGCTAACTTTTTTACCGAGTACAACCAATCATTACGTGAATTTTAAGAAAGTGCCACTGATCGAAAAATATGATATCTTTTTTGCAGTTTTTGCAACAGTGTATATTTTAACTGTTGAAAACGTTATTTAAAAAGATTTCACCTGAATTTGAGACAGCGAATGACAAGAGTATTTCGCAAGAGAGTGACACTGATGAACTATCTCGCTGGCGTCTTACTTACGCTTATGTTCATTATAAAAATATAGAGAAAATCATGAAAACGACAAACATATTTACTAACAGCACCAGTTTTATTTTGTATTCTAATTCAGTTTTTGAGTGATTCACATACTATGAGAAAATATAAGTAAGAAGTGCAACAATTTTCATGTTAGAATGGAAAATTGTCCCCCAGTTAAATTTGATATGCCTCTCTCAAAATATTAATTAATGAAAGTCATTGACATTTAATACATATTAATGAGTAGTGGGCAACTGCAAATACAGAAATAAATAAATATACCTGAATGGTAATAAAACAATAATCAAATGTTGCAATTCGTTATTCAGTTTATAGCAAATAACAAAACGATTTTACATATTGTCGAAACAGGGTTTCATTTTTAAACGAAAAAAAGAAAGAAAGAACACTAGCTTTGGTAGCATAGATAAAAATGCTCAAGTTTCACTATCCCACTTCCGCACGCTTGGAGAAAGAGCAGCGATTAATTTAGAAGACTGCAGTAAACAAAGCGTAGTATTTTCACCAAGGTTTTACGACCTTTTTGATGAGTGTTTTTTATGTGAATTATGGATAATGCTCTTTGTCACTCAAATTAAAGTTCTTCGATTTTTTTCTTTCTTTTTTCTTTTGGCCACAGCTGCATAGATTCTTGTCAAATAACAAATGAATCTCAAAGAAGTTATTATGCTTCATGTTAAGACTGAGAAGGTTTTAAAGTATACTTTAAATGTACTGTTTTAACAGCATATACTTTCAAAATCAATGCACAAGTTTTCTACCACAGGTTTGTTTTTTTCTTTTCTTTTTATTTATTTGTTTTAGATATAAATTTTAAAAGAAAACATTCATCGCATATTGCTACGCTGCACTTGCCTACATAGAACAAATGAATCACGTGCATTATTAATTGATGCACGAATAATTTGCGCTAAATAGCTTAAACAGTATTCAACAAGCAGTAATGCTCCATATGAAGTTTCATAGACTAGCCAGATGGACAATGCATAGTAAAAAAAAATATGAAATTTAAAAAAAAAAAATTATAACTATACTGCTAAAGAACCCCCCACACAAAAAGCCTTTATTTTTTTAACAAACCAAACTGGTTCATTTTGAAGAAAACCTATTTATACTATATTGTTTTCCTGTTCTCATTCCAGTTGAATAACATAGAATTTAGACAATGGAAGTAAGAAGAAAGCGAAAAATACAGCAACTGTCGAGTTTTACTGAATCTGAAGTTAACGAGAATCACGATATGTGCTCGACAAAATAAAGAAGCACACAGAGAGTGTCAGTTTCTATACATATTTCTTCCCATATATATTTATTTAAACCAGTAGTGCACACAAAATTTTTTTAGGGGGGCCGAGGTGAAAATTAACCATTCTTTATGTGCTCCTTTTGGTTTTTACGGGGAAAAAAACACAGTAAAAACTAATTATTGAATAAATAATTGCATTAATTAATAAAAAAACATTAAAAACAAATACTTAAATTTTACGTACCATATACTTAGAATTATAATCAATCAAAAAAAAACGGGTTTGGGGGGGTCCGGGCCCCAGGACCCTCCCTTGTGGCCCACTGATTTAAACCATTGATAAAACATAAGAGTAGTTTTCCTTTAGAATAGCGGTTCTTAAGCTTTCGTACGCCGCGGCTCCCCTTCCCGTGTCAGGCTGACATCGCGAACCCTAAAATTTTGAACATCCCTCTCTGATTCCCAACACATGGCTGAGTGATTTAAAGGTTTTTCAACAGTCCTATAAGACTGCTTTTGGTATTTATATAAACTTTTTTAACATTTATTTTTTTCCCCTTTAAGAAACCAGTAAACATCTATTTATATATGCATATAAAAATATTACAAATTACAGTGAAAATCTTTTTAACACAAAACTGATGGGACGGAAACATTTTTCGTGTTAAAAGATACTGCAAAAAATATATATTTAATAAAATTAAGTTTATTGGAGTACATTTTACTTACATAGATATGTATATATGCATGTATTTAATAAAAATCAACGAAACAAAAACATTCACAAGAACACAAAGAAATTTGATACAAAATTTTAGCAATACCAAAATCTTCACAGATTTCCGTTTTCGTCTTCTGTTTTTTTATCAACAACATTAAGAAGCTCCATCTATACTTAAAGCGAAATAGAAGTTTGCTTTCCCTCTGCGGTCTTTCCAACATCCTCGTAAAAAAATTCTTCTAAAACAGAAAGAAAAACTCGAACCAAACTCACCGATTTTTACTCACACTGCGATGTATTCGTCACCGAATTCCAAATGAGAGATTAGATGTTTTTGTGCGGCGTTTGTAGGGGTGGAAGGTGAAAGTAGCTCAGATAATTAAAATTAGCTCGAGTCACATGATATTCCGAGGGTATTTCAGAGCCAAGTTTGTCTCCTTTCTACGAAACATGTGAAATAATCTCTCTTTTATTTCACACCCCTCTTAAATCTCTCCTGCGTGGCTGGATGTTTTCCGTATTTTATTTATTTTCAGAAGAAAATACATGAAAATGTATAGCAATTTGTCAGGACCGACTTACTATTTCATGTTAACCGATATTTCGTCTTCAAGTGTTTTCGAGTTAAACATATTTCACTGTACTAGTTTCAAATAAATAAATAATCTAGGCACAAATAAATAATTAATATGGGCGCATTTCGATTAGGAAATCGAAATGGATGCAATTGCCATCCTATATTGCATTTATTACATTTTAGTAACGATAATTTAATTACAACAACAACAATAATAATAAAATAAACTAAATTTTTTTTAAAAAAAATGAATTTATATTTTTGATCGAAATACATGTTCTAGTAAACCTTTTTATTGGGAACAATTTAGTGATCTAGTCTAGGATGACACATCTTTCAATTTTTCCACGAGGTCTTTCAGAGAACATTAGATAAGAGACCTACACGGACTACCGAAGATCCGCGGACCACAGTTTAAGAACCGCTGCCTTAGAAGAAACAGAACAAGCATTGGGAGAGCATTGTTGTTAGAAAAACATCACTAACTTACTTCCATATCCTAAATTTACTAGAACAGGGTTGGGTAATTGTTTTGGCTTGAAGGCCACATTGTGCAAGCGGAGGATACTAGAGGGCCACATCTTTTTTAACTGATTGCATTTATTTGTTAACTTTACGTGTCAGAAAATACATAATTGTACCATAAAAATCACTTAATGAAGTAAAATAAATTATTCAATTTATTCTTTGTGCTAATTTCATATCTATAACAGCAAGCACATTTAATTTTAGAATCAGCTTAATGAAACAAACGTATTCCACAATCCACTTTTCGACAATTATTTTTTTAAATCAGAAGTGAGATTACTTGTTGAAATTCTCATCACAGCCTGCAAATTTATGTCAGCCAACTTGCAGCTATATTTATTCTTGTTGATCTTGCAAGAAAAACTTTGCTCACAAATATATTTTCGACCTAATATAGAGACTATTTTTGGTTAACTTTTTATGGCCTTTAGGGAAAAATTTTTCGTTACGCGTTACGGTTGTGAGATGAACGTAAGGTAGAAATGATGAATTTCAATTTTCCCCCAGTTTTAAATATAGTTTAAAATGATAATGAAAATAAATTTGTTAATTATATATAATATTACTTTAAAATAAAATTTAATTATACAATTCAATACATAAAAGCGGCAACTATTTCAATTTTTCTAAGTCAGATGGTTACATTTGACGATCTACTTTGGGTAGATCTTTTTGTTTACCTAAATATCTCAAAGTATGCTGATATAATTTATAATCGAGGGTTTCACAGGTAGTCTTTTGGTGAAAAACATTCTCTTTTCCTTTAAAAATAATCAAATCTCAAGTTTAGGTAGCCCTTTAAAATGGTCACAACCAAAAACATATCAAAAAAGTGATGTATTTTCACTGTGTGGTTGTAGTGTCAAAAAACCCATAGAAAAATCTTGTGAGGGGAAATGATATCGCAAGATAATACGACGTAATTATATCCCAATCATTAAAAAACCCTCTACTAGTACCCCGAGGCATTTTTTTTTATATTTAAAATGATTGACATTATAATGAGCTATTAAAAAATGTTTTTGGGTTTTTTATCAATTTACATGTTTCCCAGTGATCATTTTTTACATACTTTTTTACCTGCAGACTTCAGCTTCTTCGGGGCAATCTTCGCCAAGAACACCAAATACACAACCCCAAAATTTAAATCATCATCAGTATCAGGTATAAAAGATATTAAATCTTACGTGTGGTGACCGGGTAGAATATCCCAACGTAAACTCGCGTGTCGTAAAAGGGGACCAAAAAGGCAGAAGTCCAACCTCTCAGGGTTCAACCCCCAATTTTGAAAAGTGCACCTCTGCACTTTCACGACAACAACAACAATACATATAAGCCAAAGAAGTTAACTTCTACCGCGTGTTCAACGATATACACACATCTTTTTTTAGTCTATGAGATTTTCTGACTGTCTCGGCGAGCTGCAAAAAAACTCTTTGAGGGCTGCATGAGGCACGTGGGCCGATACTTGCCCAGCCCTGCATTAGAGCATAATAAATACTGGTTCCGGGATCTTTTAACTTTTTATAAATTAAAATTAAAAACGAACAGTTAAAAGTTCTAAACCTTAAGGATTATATTCGCAAAAGTGTTTCCATCTAATGACAACACATACTTATTTTAACTCTGGAAAGTTTTTTAACAAAAAAAATTTTTTTCCCGTTTTAGATTTGTTCTTAATTACTTTGCTAATACAACCATGAGCCACGAATCAAGTAGTAAAAAAGATAAACATTCAAATGTGTATTTTCTACCTTAATAACGAATGTTTTTTAATGGAATGAAATTCTTTAAGATTAGATTCCTCTATTCAAGATAGATTTATACTTTTTTCACCTTCAAAACATCAGGAAGTGTAACCTTCCTCCTCCAAATGACTTCATTTTCGGAGAATGCCAAGAAAAAAAAAAAATTTTCAGTTAGGAGAGTTTTGACGTTTTGTTTTGGAGGACAAGAGCAAGAGGGTAAATAAAAAGAAATTACCTCAATATCAAAGGAAAAAGAGAATGAATGTGTGTGAATTCTCATTCACTGAAGACAGCAATGTATTCATTATTAACCAAAACAAAGACTTACGTATGATACACCAGCAAATTTGCAGTCCCTCGCATTTTTCAAATCCATGTTTTTTCCTCTACTTATCTTATGATACGTTAAAAAAAAACTAATAAAAAAATGTATATTTAACGTTCAGAAATAAAGGGAAAAATTTTAGGCTTATGCTGAAGTATCAATAGCATCGATGTTCAAAATATTTTTTCCAAAAAGATAAATAATATTAATTTCCTAATCAAACTTTACGAACACAGGGAACATTTTTTTTATATTACTTATTTTTCTATTCGAATAAATCCATTTTTATTCTTGTCTTTATAAGTTGAAGTGAAACTTGCGATTTTTTATGAAATATTTTTAAGTTTTAAGAATATAGTATGGAAGATGTTATAACACACAAACTTTTAATAAAATTTTGACATTTTCAAACTGAAAAAAAAACAAAACAATAATGGATGTGTTTCGAGTTTAGGTTTTCCTTTCTAATGTTATGCAAAGATTATTTTAAACTTTTAATTAAATGTCGGTAATTCAGATTATGATTTCGGAGTTATGAAAGATAAGACTAAGATCTCTCTCGGTTTGATCGTATTATAAAGTAAATAGTAAAATAATAAAAAAAAAAAATTGGAAAACAATACCGGTAGAAAATATTTATAAATAATTGAGTGTTTCCAGCTTATAATTATGTAACTCACAAAAGAATTTGATACGAATAAATCTAATATATCGTTAACTATATCTAAAAAATTTTTTTGGGGATTGCAATGGTATCCCGGGGATTTTGACCATTTGGGAATTTTTGAATCCGGTACCGATTTAAAGCCCTTTTTCTTACTAGAAATTTTTTGTTTCCTTTTTTTCAGAGATCGCCAACATAGAAAAAAGTATACGTTTTGTTTTTTTCCCCTAACGGGCGAAATTAATTAGACTGGGAATATAAAGTTGCATCGTACAATAAGAGAAGTGATAAAATATGTGAATCATCCAATGAGCAAAGCTATCCTATTACAGCTCGCACACGCGCAGAATCAGTAGTCTGATAATCGTATCTGTGACAACAAAGTTGTAGTTGTGAAGAAAGGGCATAATATTTTGATATTTCTTAAATTGGTGAGATTGTTATTCATATTTGCATTTGCATATATCATACTTAAGGGTTCAAAATATTTTTCCGATTCATTATATATATACTCATAAATAATAACCCTTATCAATGAATAAGAATAACTTTAAAGAACACAAAAAATCAGTTGTTAATACTTCGGTTTGTTGTGTGTGGTTTCGTTATTTATATGAGAATATCGCGCGTTTTTTAAAAGTATGTCACGCATTGCTAACAGTACCACCGACTAGCGTAGATGCCGAAAGAGCGTTTTCGACACAACTGGTAATTTTTGCACAATATTACGTTCCAGGCTTAATGGCGTACAATTAATGCGTTATCTTTTTTAAGATCACATTTCAAAAATTTGTAATAGCACCACTGACTGAATAGTGATATTTACACTTTTTTGTGATTTAAATAAATAAGATGTTCTTTTACTTTTGTGATTCTTTATATACCGTTATAATTTGTAAGTTACAAAGGATTTTTTGTGATATTTACACTGTCTAATAAAACCGGTATTAAGGTATCCGACTACGTTCGGAACCATGATTTTAAAAAAAAACGCATAAATGTATAATTTTCATGATATTTAGTGTCACTTAGATTAGAATGTATGTATAAAATTGTTTTAAGGACATTATGACAAAAATTATTTAAATACAATATTTAGGCAAAATTAACTTATAGAATAACCTTTTTCCCAAATGTTATCCTTTTTGTAAAAAATGCTTTATTGTATTAATATTTTGCCTGTATATAGCCTGTGACCTCTGTAAAGAGGCTCAACTAAGATTTTTGAAAAAATCCAAATTTATTTTCAGAGTTACAACCATTTGAAATAATTATCGGCGTATTTTTCTTAAAAATTTCTCCCTCTTGCTTTTCGTAAATATGACAACCGACTCCGAGTTAAGTGCATTTCAAAAATCTCTAGTTGAGCCTCTGTACAGAGTGGGTCTGAGCTGAATACAAAATATTATGGTAGTCGGAAACCCTATACCGACAATGTTAAATTGGCTGTTTTCGAGGTACATTTTCTCAAAAATCTGTTATATGTACATGCTTGAAATTTTTCATACACCAAAATACACATTTTCATTATACCTCAATGAGCTTAGCTAATTTTGACTTATAAAAATTTTTATCAAACATCATAGTTTGCTAACCCGTTTTTCACATAAAAAAATTTGTAGCAATAAATTTTGAGTTTTTTACAAAAAGCTCATTTCAGTATATATTAGCCATCATTATAAATATATCATAAAAATTCTATATATCTTTGAACAATAGTTTCTAAGAAAAGGAACATCGAACATTAAAAATTGACATTTTGAAAATTTATTTTAATGTATAATACCTTTTATTAAAAACATTCCTGCTCCATAATCTAAATTATCGCGCATTTTTTAGTATCTCATCATCTTCTCTTCCTTTTAAGTCTTTTTCTTTTCCTAACTTCCTTTGTTTTCTGTAAACAAGAGTATTTTGCTCGTAACAGCCTCTAGTTTTGTTTGAGGCCCATTAAGTTCGTATCGTGTAATCACCAGGCTCAATGCATAGTTTCTCAATATTTGTAGTTTTGATACATTTCATGTTAATGAGGAAACTGCATCATATGTGTACCCAATGATAGAACTTCTATTTACAGGCCAAATGTTTTCGGTACACGAGACCATATTACATTATTTACACTTTCGTTGGGATTTTGCGTACCTCCATGTAAACACTTTTAGCAATTCTGATTAAAGCAACCTCTAAAAACAGGTCGCATGGCCTCCACAACATCAACAGGTAAAACTATTTTGTGATGATAAGTCTCCCCCAAGCAATTCTGCCTTTTAAATTTTGGCAGGCACCATGTATCTGTATCAGAGGACAAAATCCAGGCTGAGGTTTTTCTATCGGTCGATAGCTTGTGTAAAAATATTGCCCATGGCTTGTTGTATTATCCTTCACGCTAGACAAATTTCTGCGGATGGCTAGACCATAATATGCTTGCAGACGGTCGATTTCTGCCTCTGTCAATCTATTTTTTCCTTACAAAGGTTTTCCGTCAGAAAGTTTTTGGCCTCTCATATCTTAGTCTTCAAGCGTCGAAGACGTGTCCCCATTTCTTTCATAACATGACCGCGCATTCTAACTTCTCGACAGAGCAATGGTCACCATATATACATTGTTCTCGACAATAGAAGTAAAAGCCTTAGAGTCCCCTTATCTCCCAAATATTTTGTATAGCGAAATATTATAGAGAGACTGGGAACGCTGAAATGGATAGAGCCCAGCTACTTCCATCTTACCGCTATAGCCTTCAAAAATTTCTTACAATTTTGAAGGTGCTTGGTTTGTTCCGACAAATACAATGCTTTGAAAACTTCAACGTCAATAACTTTGCCGGTATCAACACTCGTGACTGTCACCACGCCACTGAAGAAAACCTCGCTTCTGCCAGCTACCATCAACAGCAACAGCAATGTCCTTTCCATCATCATTTCATCAACTGCTTCACGAACAGCTTCTGCCATACTGTCTTCACAGGTTTCTCTCTTTGTTGCCTGCAGTAAAATTTTGTTGTACTTCTTCGAGAATTTTTGTGGGTGGTGGGGAAGATTTATGATACCGCAAAAACATCCTAGCAGACTCAGCGCCTTTACTCATGCATCGCATAGCATACAATGCCGGGTATTGAGTCTAATAGTTCCGAACTATCACATTTTGAATTTAAAAAGTGTAATTATATTTGCAAGAAGGACATTTTTAAGTGAAACTTCACAGTCACAAAGTTACTTTCATTGAGGTGCAATCTGAGTCCTTGTTTTTTCACAATTTAAACATTTCACAGCTTCCAAAACACACAAGCTAAAAAGGTTAATGTCCACAATAACATTTCTGAAACTTCAGAAAAAAGCTTCATCCGAATATGAAATATCCATATTTAGAATTTTTCTCACTGGCAGATGGTTCAGTTTCATTGCACAAGGATTTTGCACCATCAGCAAAATTCTTTTCCTCAGCACACAGTTCTTTTGAACAGTAGAAATGCCTTCTACACACAACCAGCATTACTTTTTTTGCATCTTCCTTATTAAAAACTACAATTTTCGTTTCTAAATACTTAGCTGGGATGCCTAGGCATGGTAAAACTCTGATATTTTAAAGCAAATTTTATGAAAGTTTAAGCTTAATGTTGTTAATGAATACTGGCGAATTCAAAATAACAACGCAGTTTTGCAAGTGTAAACAAACATTGATTTGACTGTTAAAAATACAGTGAGGCTTCTAATGGGCTAGAAATAAAAACAAAAGATTCCAATTTACACAAAAGATAAATGTTTTGATTTATAACAGACGCTCAATTTTAGCAAAAACAAAAACTTTGTTTTTACTTTTTTCGCTTTTGTCAAATGGGCGCGGCCCAGTTTCAACGATTATTTGTAAAATAGGTTTTTTAGGGCTTCTAATTGCCCTGGTAGAGGTTAAAGTAAGGTATTTTTAGAAAGGTTAAAATCTGTACAATTTGAAAATGTAAAAATCTCAAATTGTCAAAAAAATCAGATTTTACCTTCCGACTGCCCTTAATACAACAGAAGTATTTTTTACAAAAGGAGAACATTTGGAAAAAAGGTTATTCTAAGCTAATTTTGTGCCAAAATATTAAAATATTAAATAATTTTTTTTGTCATAATGTCCTTAAAACAATTTTATACATGTATTCTAATCTAAGTGACACTAAATATCATAAATATTATCCATTTACACGCTTTTGCAAAATCACGGTTCCGAACGTAGTCGGATACCTTAATACCTAAAAATACCGAATATCGGTATTGAACTTTTGGTCCTATATTGCAATCCCTAATTCCAATACATTTTTATTACTGTTGTTCTGAGATACATATTTTAAGTTTAGCGTAATTTATTCAGCAACATTTTCTTCTGAGATTCCTAACTCGAAACAATATCTTTCTCATAAAATGTAGAAACGCACTTTTTCTACAGGTAAATAATAAATACCGTTTCGCAAGTAGAAAATTCAATAAAAATAAATACATTAAGGAATTCAGGAAGTAATCCCAGATAACCTGGTAGAAGAGAGCTGCAGGACTTGATAAATGATGAGGATATTCCCCTACCAGTCACGCTGATAAGATCATAATTTCCCTATAGCAGTTCGTGACAAAATCATGCAATATCGATCAAAACGATGAAGGTATTAAATAGAACACGATAAAAATTTTACGGTGAAACACCTCTAACAAAGGCGGCCTGAATGGGATATCCCATCAGAATGCACATAATCAATCTCAGAGGAAATGAGGGAATTATTTGAGATATATTTCTGTATTGATAAAATATCAAGAAATACAGACAAACCCAAACTGATAATTCTTACGACATCATTTTAACATTTCAAGCCAAGTAATATTGTTTTTATCTTCAAAGGTGTCGAAAAAGAGATTTTGAAACAAAAAAATAAAAAAATAATTATAATAATCTCGTCCTTAAGTAAGTCATGTCAAAACGAATTAGAATTTGAGATAATTTATAGTAATTTTCAAAACAACTTTTAGCGCAAAGATTAGGTGTACATGTAAAAGCTTTACCAATACCGAAAAATTTTGTCAAAATACTCACGATTTAACATACACGTGACGGTGTAATCTCTAATGGTAATTTATAGATAAATGTTAGAAATGCTCATGAAATGTAAAACTTAAAAGAGATTTGTGAGAAAATTTGGACAAAATTTCCCTTTCACGGAAACTCTTGTTCGTATTTTTAAGGTATCCGACTACGTTCGGGGAACTGTGATTTTAAAAAAGCACATAAATGTATAATTTTCGTGATATTTAGTGTCACTTAGATTAGAATACATGCATAAAACTGTTTTAAGGACATTTTGACAAAAAAAAAAAATATATATATATTTAAATACAATATTTCGGCAAAAAATTAACTTAGAATAACCTTTTTTTTCAAAATGTTCTCCTTTTATGAAAAATGCCTCTATTATAATAATATTTTGCCTGTATATAGCTCAGATCTCTGTACAGAGGCTCAACTATGATTTTTTGAAAAATTCACATTATTTTCAGAGTTACAACCCATTGAAATAATTATCGGCGTTTTTTTCTTAAAATTTCTCCCCTCTGCTGTCGTAAAACGTGGATAAACCTACTTCTAAGTTATATATTTCAAAAATTCTAGTTGAGCCTCTGTACAAAGATCTGAGCTATATACAGGCGAAATATTATTATAATAGAAGCATTTTTCACAAAAGGAGAATATTTTGAAAATGGTTCATTCTACGTTCATTTTTTGTCAAAATATTGTACTTAAATAATTTTTTATTGTAATACTATTCTTAAAACAATTTTCTATACGCTTTCTAATCTAAGTGACACTGAATATCATAAATATTATCCATTTATACGCTTTTGCAAAATCACGGTTCCGTACGTAGTCGGATACCTCTTAAGACGTAATGAAATTATACAAGAAACATTTTTAAAGGTTGTATTTAATATACCACATCGAAACAATAAGGGAATAACAGCATTCAAAACAATATTTTTGGTGGGTCATAATGAAAATCGTACATCTCAGATTACTAAAT
The DNA here is from genome assembly GCA_019973955.1 of Trichonephila inaurata madagascariensis. NCBI lineage: Eukaryota > Metazoa > Arthropoda > Arachnida > Araneae > Nephilidae > Trichonephila > Trichonephila inaurata. Next base: position 120,988 of record BMAV01003102.1, read on the forward strand.
AAAAAGGAAATTTTAGTGCAGCCAGTTTACATACTAAAATACATATTTTTGTAAACTAAATGTGTATAAGTTTTTTCATATAAAAATCAACGATATGAATTCGTATTTCAAAAGTTTTCTCATCTTTCTTTTACTTAAACGATTTTCATCAATTATTTTTTTAAATACGTCTATTGGCGTATCCTTCATTACTTATCATTTATCTATTTGAAAACTTAATCCCTGTGAGAAGCAGCCCCTTCTTTTATTATTCGTCTGCGTTTTTGCAGGTCGGTAACTCCTGATGTGTAGCTGACTTGATCTTTTGATTTTAATCGTAAATTACATTTCATTATGGAAAATTCTTTTAATAATTGACTTTAATCATTTAATTATGATGAGAGGGTAAATTAACATTAAAATTTATACGTACCTCGAAACTTAGCTCGTTCGCCATCTACTTGAAAATTTCAAACAGTATAAGTGAATAGCTTAAAAAAAAAAAAGATTTTACTGCGCCTATATACTATATATTTCTTCCTGCTTTAGCACTGTAGGTTCTAGTACTTCTTCACTTTTATTTTATATTACTATATATAAATATATATATATATATTCTTATAATGATCGTTGTAAATTTATTACTAAAATTTAATGCACTTCATTTCAGATTTATTTTTATAAATCAAGTATAAAGTCATTTCCTCTCTGAAACTCAAACTAAATCATATGGAAACTATATTTAGCTAAATTTACAACATACAGCTTCAAGAAGTTATGCGTCATTAATAGTAGCGATATCCACACAGATAAAACATAAATATATACAGTTCCCAAAATATATATTTGTAATCAAATAATTTTATATAAAACATATGTGGGTCTGAGCGTGTGTGAATCAAGGAAAATATTTTCCGCGGGACTTCGCCAAGATTCAGAGAACACAGTTCCGGGTAGTTATTTTAGAAGAGAGTAAGTTCTATGTCGAAACTAAACCCTCAAAGTGTTATTTTATTGAAAACAAGCAATATAATAATAATAAAAAAAATAAAAAATAAATAAAGTCAATTCCTACTTAGATCAACAAAGAAAAATTTTAATTTAGCTACTTTTTATTAAATAGTTACAATTAATATAAATATGTATATACATAGGACAGAATCACAACATTAAGTGGTAAATAATTTTTATTCATTATCATTAAAATATCGTATTGTCATGCAAAACAATCGTGTCTATAAAATTTCAGTTCAACTGAATGCTTTAAGACGTCAGAAAAAAAATCTTTTCCGTTTTGACACAAGTCGCCAAAACTGTCGCTGAGTCGCCAATGCGGCTGCATTTGTAATTTTTAAATAGTTAGGTTTTAATCAATTAATTTTATTAATTATAATTAAATTATTGTATTGTCATCCAAAATAATCACGTATATAAAATTTCAGCTCAATTGAGCGCTTAAAATGTATTTTTATTACCGGATTGAAAATTCCACCAAGATAAATAAATAAACAAAACAAATAAATATATAGAGAGTGTGAGCTGGCCAGTAGAATTGAAAAAAAAAGATTGAATTTATGGCACGCGTTATACGCCGGGTATAACGCGTATATATTTTTTTTACATTGTTTTTAAATTTAAGTAATTTTCACAATTCGTTCATATTAAACAGCAATTTATTTGATATTTTTATTCCTTTTAAATCGCATGTGCTATCATGATATATTTTCTACGATTTTTTTAAAATGAAATATAATCTATTTTATTTAGTTATCAGCAAAAGCATACAAGAAATAGTAGTTACCATACAAAATCAAATTAATTTATATGCGTTTAGGTTAATTATTGCGATATGATTCACATAATTAGTGAAAATTTTGAGAAGCATTTCACACTTAACCTTAATTCTAATCCAAATGATCGATAAATAAGAAACCTCTTCTATTACTAAAAGAAACAGAGAAATTCAATATATTTAAAGCACAACTTACCCTGTACTGAATAGTTATATATATATATATATATAACACTCTAAACTTAATAAAATAGATTTTATGTATGATTTACAATTTCGCGCGAAATATGTTTTATACGTTCTAACATTCTACTCAGAATTTCTTCCGAAGAATATTTTATCTCATAATGAGCATAAATTTATTTTAAGATAAAATAGAGACACCAATGCATATAAAGCAATTAATAAGGTATTAACTTATTAGCTGATAAAAGATTCAGGTGTGTTTCCTGTGCTAACAAAGAAAATAGATGATACAAACGGAAGTAATTAACTTTTAAAACATTAATTTAAATAACATGTTTTTGATTTATTTACAATTAAATCCTCCTTTTCCTAACGTTCTCTTAGTGCCTATGGGGAAAAAAAAACTGAATAAAAATATTCAACAATAAAACTTAAAATGGATAAAGGAACCACACATAGATCTGAAAAAATAATCACATATTACCAATCTGAAGAAAATTAAGAAATAAAATGTACCAATAAAAAAAACCAATTTACTTTACAACATAATAAATAACATAATATGAAAATAATTTATTTGGGGGAGATGAGAATTGTGCGAAATAAATGAAAACAATCAAGATGTGGAATATCCAGGTAGGGTTCCGAATCAAAGTTTGACTGATATTAATTTTTTTTTTTATCTTTGCAGTTTTGAGTAGGGAAAAAATCGAGCAGTCAGAAACAAAAATTTAATAAGACATAAAAAGGAAGGTCTACACCAGAGATACTCAACCTGCGGCCCGCCGGCTTTTTGAGTGGCCCATTGCACTAAGAAATTTAATTATTAGAGAACAATGTATAAAACATTTAATAGGAAATTCTATCAATCAAATAATCAAAAGTAACAATTTTGCTATCAATTGTTTTTTTAATAGTAGAATGTAAGTAAGACGCTAGGTCATAGATGAAAGAAAATATAGAAATTCTCCCATAACTCAGTAAAAATTCATAACACTAAATATTTGTGTGTGTGTGTTTGATAGAAAAGTTAATATAGTATTAAAATAAAGCCAAAAATGAGTTTTAATGTTTTGATCAATTTTGTTTGTCAATGTTGCTTTGGTCTTATAGTGTGCTTTTACCACTATCCGCATGTTACAGCCCACATAAAATAACTGTGGCCCGCGTGAAGTACCTGTTATGTGTATGCGGCCCGCGTGAAATGTCTATCATGTGTATGCGGCCCAGTGGGAAAAAAGATTAACTACCCCTGGTCTACACTATAAAAGAGGTGAACTTTAAATATCTAATATTAAGCATTATTTTAGTAGAATAAGAATCAAATCTCAAAAAGGCTTTTATAAAGATTGTATTTTTTTTTTCTTTTTGTCAAAAATATGTTACTAAAAAGGAGATATCTCAGAAACTTACGAATGTATTTCTATCATATTTTATATACGTGTTATATTTAAAGTAGGATAAAGGCATTGAACACTAAGGATTTAACTCTAACACATCAATAGTTTTTTTTTTATTTTTAAAAAATTATTGTTATGAACACCATGCATTTTAGAAAACTTTCTGTAAGAAAATGAGCAATGAGCCATAACATTTTGGTAATTATAAATATATTTTAGATTTTGATTCATTGCCTTTATAACTAAGGTGACGTTTTTTTTTTTGCAATGAAAAGGAGGACGAAAATTTTAAGAACAAATTACAACTTAAACATATGAAACGTTTTATTAATTCAAACAAAAATACGCTAATTCCGCTTACGTTCCTTTTAATTATTTTCTTAAACGAGTACTTTTCTATTGAATGAATTTTTTTGTCAACGTATTATTTTCTAATATATCGGGAAATTTCGGGGTAAAAAATGTCTTTCATTCTGAATTTTACGGTAAGCATTGCAGCTAAAATATTATCATTCAATTTTGATTTCTCACCAGTCCAAAAATCATTATCAATTGAAAGAACTCTCAACTGCTGCATTAGTTCCAGTGTTGTACAACGTAAATTCAACAAGAATAATTGAATTTTCATATGGAAAGTGTTCATTTTTGAAATGATTAAGTATTTCCATCCATCTTTTGTCAATTTCAGCATGCTGATTTCCCAGTTGTTCCATTTTATTAGAATTTAAATATACAAACATTCAGTCTTCTAATTTCTTCAGACAATTGTCATCAATTTTATTATCAGGCATTTCTCTTTCGATTAAAACTCGACACAATTTTCTCTATCTAACCAATTTACTAAATATGAAGTCGAAAAACATCTTTGAAAACTGTTATTTCCTGTGATATTTGTTTCAGACCAGTCTTCGACATATTGGAAACATGTTTGATTCATCTCTGAATACAGAGATTAACAGATCAGTTTTGAAATATTGAAAAGGAGAACATGCAGGAGGACACTTTTCGAGGAAGGACAGAACCTATAAAAGGAGAACTGTCCTCCCTAAAGGAGGACGGTTGGTCAGCTAATTATAACTGTGTTAAATATGTTGTGTATAAATAACTTAACTATGTCTTTGAATTCCATGTATAGAGTGTTTTGAAACTCGGTATAATTTTCATCAAATTTTACCTAAAATACCTCAGTTTAATAAATTTAATTTATCATGTAATTTCTTGATAGGTGTTTTTCATTAATTAAAGTCATAAGCACCAACAAAATAATATAAAATTACTAAAATAGCATGGCCTTTTAGAAAACTTGTCTCTGAACGTAAGCAGATACCTTAAATACAATTAATTTTATTACAGAATTTAAATTTATTTCCGGAAGAGGTATTGCTCGCACACACACACATTTTACGTCAAATCAAGTATGATAAATTATTTCTGAAAAAAGTTTAGTTTTCAATAGATGACGAATTTTTCAAAAGAATGGTAATATATTAAAAAATAATAAATCACTCACAAATATTGTAATTCAACAAAATTCTCGATTACATATCTAAAAACTTTTCGTAAGCAAGTAAAAAAAAGGGAATCTACCATAACGTTATTTCAACACTTTCAACTTTAATATCAATCAATAACAATCAACAACATCATGTCATCTAGTGCAATAACCAAAACAAACGATAGTGACCTCAAAAGAGTAAATACATCAACGTCTATCATCATCAGCTAATCTCTAAGCATTACAAAATATGTCCGCTCCCATCCTCCAAGAGGCTCATTTCAGCGCGTGAGGCACTAAGGTTATTTTTCACAGGGAGGTCAGTAACACATTTTTATTACTATTTTTTTCCGAACAAGGCTTGGGATTATTCTTGGAATTTCCCTAAATCTTAAGAGTTCCACACAAACTAGCCCTTGACATCATCTTTGGTTACCTGGGCCTCTGATGGGTATGCGATTTTATTACAAAATATCTGCAGAAAAATGTGGTTAAAAGGTCACTAGATAAGGGAAATGACATTTCCTTCTCCTTGAATTCTTATTTTCCGCGAAAACTGTTTGAAATCGTAGTTATTACTAATACAAGGAATATATAACTGTTAACGTATCAAAATATCACTTTAAAATTTAACTGTGCACGACATAATGTAAATTTTTAAATTCTAGCTAAAATCTAACTGTTATTTTTTTATCGACACCACAAACAAAATTAAAATCTGAAACTAATTTTTTCCAAATTTTTATATAATGAAATATATTTAATGAATAAATAATTTATTCCTTTTTCGTAAATACAATACTTTTTATTTAGTTAGCAAATTTTCCCTTTGAAAGCTACTTTAAATATATATATATATATAAACCGTAGAAAAACAAAACGGCTTAATAAAAAGTTATTAAATAATGTACTGTAATTGATTCTATGTAACGTTTACCATGAACAAGGGAAAATTAAATTCTGAAAATTTCAACATAAAAATAAGTTTAAAAAAATATTATTCCAAGATTTTTGCCAACTTTTTAAAAAATTATTACAAAAATTTTAGATTTTTAAAAATATTTCTATCAGCAATGTGTAAAAATTAATATTAAAAAGCAGAAAAAAAATATATTTCATACATTTTTAATATTATTTTGCACCTTTTATAAAAACAAATTCCTTTCAATACACTGTTTTATGCTCTCAAAAATATTTAGAATTTCAGAAATGATGAAAATGGCAACACATATAAAAAATGATGAAAATGGCGACCATATTGTTACAATTTTCTAATTGCATTTTCTATTCATTATTACATTATACCACACATCAAAACAGGAACACACGCACATCATGTGAAAGATGCGAACAGCTATTTCACTTTATTTACGTGTCAGAAAATGTGTCATTTTTTTTCTATTTTTCGTAATTAAATTTAATACAAAAATTCGATTACTTATTTTTTACCATATGAATGCCTACCCAAACAATACAAACTAGACATGAATCTTAGCATATTCTTTTAATAAAATAAATTTCTTCTTTACCAATAAAAAATATAAAAATTAACATTTTTTCCCATTTTCAACAAAAAAGTATTTGTACTAAAATTTAGTTTGCTGTAAAATGTTTGAATTGATCATTACTAGACATTGTGACAACATACATCCGAAAAATTTCAAGAAACCATTCTCTGAGATAATGCTATATAAAACTTTCTGCGTGATCAAAGAATTAAACACATTGGAAATGCCTCTTTGTTTCAAAATATTAAAATCTGATTTTATTTAAGAATTGTGTTTAGAAAAAAAGTCAAGAAAGTCGCAGACAGAAGACATTGAATTACCTTTTTTTCTTTTCTTTCAGTAGACTTTCAAGTTCCGTGTCATTCTGTCATTACCTCGAGCAACGATTTGAAACAAAACAGAAGTTCACTATATTCATTCAAGCTATTAGAATTGTTTTCTTGATAATCGTATCAAGCAAGAAAAATAAACGAATCCAAAAAAAATTTTAAAATAAAAAAAATCCTTATCAAACTCGAGGTTATATCTCTTTTATCGTCTGTAGCTTTCAATCATTAACTCAAGATAGTAAAAAAATTCTAATTAAACTAATGAAATGACTTTGTTGTGTTAAAAGGATTTTGCGGTTTTTATTGAAATCATGAGACGATCTTAATATTTAATTTGTTGTTTATTTAACACTTAATATGTTTAATTAGTAGAAATTTTTAAAGATTAATTTTTACCAAAATATTTGGAATTTAATAAGAACATAAAAAAATTTAAAAATTAACATCGGAGCAAAAAAATACAATGAATAAAAAATAAAATTCTCGTACATCAGATAACTATTGGTTCATTTTTTTAAAAAGTTCTGAAAACAATTTTAAAATATCTACGTTGAAAACCAATTTTTTTAAGCGTCATCTAGCATAGTTTTTTAAAACGAAAACCATATAAAAAACTACTCTCTACCGTTACAAAGAACAAACTTAACGAGATCTGAGATTCTTCTATAGGGCAAGGGGATGTAATGTATGAAAATTTTTAAAGTAGGAAAACACGCTCAGTAAAGCTCAGGTAAATATATTTTCTTTCCCGAAGCACATTTCTAAGAGTACTGAAAGTGTATCTCAATCAGTTCAGGTTTTGTAAAGATATCAGTCAGCCATGATTTGAACATTTCGCGATTTCTTTTTCATTTTTATGTGTAAAACATTAATTGTACATAAATTAAGACATCAAATTTATATATGAGGTTTAGTAAACTTTAAATACATAAAAATGTGCGTACACCAAACTACACTAGAATATTTTAATTCGGTTTTGGTATTAGATATTTCCCAGGGCAATTTTCAATGAAAATTGTATTTAAGGAAACGTATTTAAGTAACGTTTACTTATTTCTGAGTAGAAAATTTCAATCTCATTACAGAATTTTTTTAAAAAATTGAGTTTTATATTTTATTTATCATCCTGAATGGTCTTCATTCGGGTGCCTTAAAATACATCATCGTGTATGTATAGTAGAAAGTTTAATTTACAGATTATTAAAGAAACTACTTATCTTTTACATTGAGAAGTGACTAACTTTCTCATCCATTTAAAAGAAAAAAAGTGAAATTATGATTACATTACTCGAAATTTTTTTATTTTAATTCATGGACTTAATGCAATACCACTTCGTCTGATAAATAAATTATAAATGGTACATTTTGTTACTTTGAAATTAATTAGATGACCTCCTGGTAGGTACTTCGTTGTTTATATTTCCACATTTTCCATAGGTTTACCATACGTCCAGGATTAATTCAAACAGTTATGGTTTTTAGTGCACTCTAAGGTTGCAAAAACGTTCTGCGCTTAGTGAATTTTGACAGGCGAGGAGTGTCTTAAATTGTAGGCCCTGTACATTCGATTTTTTCATACACATTCACTCACAGCCGATCCGGGAGTAAAAACTGACTTCGATTTTGACTGAGGGATAAGTGAGTGTGTGGCAGGTCGGTTACGACAATACTTTTTACTTAGTCATTTGGTAACACACGAGAGGCAAAGTGTTTCTGTTCTTTACTTGAGTGAAGTAATTCGTCTACACGTTTTTTTGATCATTTTATCTATTTATGTTTCATCATTTATGAGTGTTTAATGTTACCCCGAACCGAAATATAAATTTCAGAAACTGCAATGACAGTAACAATGAAGCTGTTTATTGCACACTATATATTGGAGAACGGAAAAAAAAGGAGGCCCTTTCATTTTCCGTAAATATTTTTATTTATGTGTATGATTATCAACATATCCAATTATCACCAATAATTAAAAATGTTAACACGTCACAAACACTTGTCTTTATGTTATCAGTAAGTATTACTTGAAACATTTTTTTATGTCCATTTTATTGCTTAAATTAGAATTAAAAAAAAAATTCTGAATAAAGCATTCACAGTTATAAAAATTGCATAGTTTCAAAGTATATCTAATTGAAGTTCCTTCAAAATATGTGGCGTTATTAAATTATATTTAAAAATTTAAGAGGTCTTACTGAGTTATAAAAAAGCAAACTTCTAGCATTGGAACATTCTTTACTCAGCATTATTCAAACAGAAATGTAAACATGAATACTGCTTGGATTGACAACTGGCACACTACAAGAGAAACAGTAACGAATTTCGGATAACAGAGAATCCATATGGATTAGCCCCGCCCATGCATCAAAACTATTAAACATTTTTTTAATGAAATCAATAAATACGCAAAAAATGTTCTTTTAAAGCAAAGTAGGTAGCAGTTACAAAATCATCTCATTTCCTATAATTATCTAATTCTTTGCCACACCTGAAGAAAATCACAACACTTCCCCGATCGTTTAACGACATTGACACGTGCACGCATCTACTTAAACGAAATACAATGAAACATTAGAAGAAAAACGGAAATCCACGCAAATCGACAACCAAGTAACAAAAAATTACGCAACTGGATATTCTCTTCCCACTCTTAAACGTGGTTTCCCAAGCCTTGAAATACCGTACACATTCACAGCACTGATTTGAAACGTGGCCCAGAAAAAGCCTTGACTTATAATAAAAGTTAGAAAATGAAGAAAATTGATATGCGTTAGGCCCACCTACGTAATAGAGAGTGTTACGTACAGAACCTGTCCTACTACTCCATTCAATAACGGCTTTTTTTAAAATAGCAATGCAGCAATTGCACCGAGACCCAAATAAACGGTTAGGATAAGTAGAGAGATCGTTGAAGAGTTTTTCCAACGAAATGTGTTTAAGTCTCTCTGGTTTTAATTTGGCAGGATGCGTTTAAATGGGACAGAGAAAATGAAATTGGCCTTATTTAAGACACTTTATTACTGCTATCATGTTAAATTATTTTGCTGTTCTAAAAACGACAAAAAGGGAAAATTCTGTATTTATGTAGTAGATCAGTCAGTTATTCAATGCACTTAGACAGCCATACATTAATGTATTTTATTAAAAAAAGAAAAATGTAGCCCCATGTTTAAAAACAACAAAAGGATAACCTACATTTTAGCACATAAAGTCAGCAGTTAACATTAATATATGTGAATTCATACCCTTTCAAGAAAAGCATTTTTCCTTTCATCTATTTATGTTTTATTACATTACGGAACATATGCCTCTTTAAAGATCAATGCATGAATAAAATTAACAAATCACAATGTTAAAATTTTTACTAAAATGACAAGATAGCTTAAATTTTACAACAGGAAAAAGAAAAAAAAAAAAAAAAAAGGCAAAAATACAGAATTTTGTGAATATCAACTAATTAACGACTTTTCACGTAATATCAGTAAATATTAACTAATTAACTATTTTTCACGCAATACCTAAGAAAAACTTTTTGTAAAAAATATAGAAAATTGTCTGATGTTATATATTTAACATATTTCTTCGTGTATGTGACATAAAAATGCAGCAAAATTTTTCTAATATACATAACCATAAAATCTATTTTTAAATGTGGAATCTGAAAGAGAGCGTATATACTTTTAAATCAAGAGAGATTAATTAAATTAAAAACAGGAGTGATAGTTACCAACAAAGGGAGCCCCATTGTTAAACTTTACAATAGTTATTAATTTCCTTTTCACGTTTGGATTTATTGGTTGTTAATAGATGAAAGATTTGCAGGGGAAAAAAGGAATACAAAATTGATATTTCCACTTTCTTTCCTCCACTTTTGCAGTGTTGAAGGATAAAATTAATCTATTGAGATTTATAAATCAATTCAATGTCAAGCAATAATTAAGGTGTCTAAAATAAAATCTACTGATAAAACTTTGATCAAAAATTTTATTCGAATACTTAAGCGAATTACTATCTATTATTGACCCGAACGGAATTGCTTTTATTCCCTTCAATTTTCTGAATAAGGAGAGAAAAAAATGGAATAATAATATTTAAAAGTGTATAAAACTTTTATTTCTGAAAGTGACATTAATACTGGGCATGCAACACAAAACGTGACAACTTGCAAAGTGTTATGAAATATGAGTATGAAACTGTAATGAGCGACAATGTTACAGACTAAAAAAATCTTAGGATGACACACTAAAAGTGTTGAATGCAGTTGCGAAGGGGGATTACATTTACACGGAAGTACTGTACATTAAGTCTTCTAACTTTTAATGTAAACAAAAAAAAGTAAAATTATTCTTTAAAAAAAATATGAAAGAACATCGCAGTGAGAGAGAATTACATACTGTTGTTAGAGATTACAGAATGATGGATTAATATAAAAAGATGAGATTAGAAGCTTATGTGTCTTTATTTGCCTCGCTTCAACAACTTATTTAATCACATACATCCGCATACATAAGATTTATATTTAATGAATAAAAAAAAGTATAGCAAATCTTATATTCTTTACCATTCAGTTCGATTACTATTTTAAAATTCAAATCATATGCCGTTGAATGATTCCTCTTCACATATGTAAATAGAACGATAAATTTCGGTTAATCTGGCATAACTAATCAGGAATAGATATATCCGCAGAACACGGAATGATCTATTTTTTAAAAATATTTCTCTTTCCACAATTTCCAAATTTTATAAAACATTCTCTGAATATTAAAAATAATTGAGTGAATTTCTTGTATGAATAAAAAGGTTCTGAAAGCAAAAAATATTCTTTTTAAACCCTTTATAGGGCCATTTTTTTCTAGTAATATTATGCTAAAATATTTTTGGTATTGAGATTGATATTATAGAATGAAATTCATTTACCTTATTACCAACAAAAAATTTGATTTTTAAAACTTTTTTTTTTATGGGAAGTATTTTTTTACCGTTTACTGGGAGTTGTTCAAAGGTAGGGCATCTTACGTTTTTCAGTTCTTTTTATATCGCATTACATGATATCAATAAAATAAAAGTTGCAAATACTAAAATTTGAAAAAGGAATAATAAACTAGATATATTTTGTACTAAAAAATTTAAGAATTTATATAAATTACTTTCTATGAAATTTCAAAAATCAGGGATCAGCACATAGTGGGTCATAGCCAGCTGTTTGTAACGTATCATGTTCTCTTCTCATGTGCTTAGTACAGCACAAACGGTAATGTCTATGTTTTTTGTAAAGAAGGCACAAATGATCAACTTTTGGTCAATCGCAGGTCATCTGGAATAGTTTTCTTGATGCTGAGAATACTTACAAATCGTCTTTTGTACTCTCGACTTGAAAATCTAGAAATAAGTTATGTTAGCCAAAGTGCAGCAGCCCAAACCACAAGAGGCAAAATAGCTTTCCATCGACATGTAAAAATTAAAGAAATAGGTGAAAAGTATACATACCACTGCCTTAAAAACAGTTAAATATGAAAATGTTCTAAATAAGGAATAATTGAGAATGTCCTTAGTAATAAATTCAACACTTCAAAATTTGTAAAAGACATAAGCCATTTTTACAACACTATGACATCAGGTTCTCCCCCGTTTTTGAGGAAATTATAAATATACCTTATTTGCTTCATTTGGCAACTAACAATTCACAGTCAAGTTGAGAAAAAAGCACCCGTCAGCTAGTACATATTTTTTAAAACTTTCTTCGAAAGGAATGTGTGATCTAATTAAAAATATTCAATGTACAATTATTCCAAGTTCAACATTTTTTATATAAAAATTTCGAACACACAATTTTCAACCTCTAATTCGCAACTCGGCCACAAAACTACCGACGTGGCTTTTTTTTTCATTTGTAAAATTAGAATAATCACCATAATTGAGCTTGATTTATCAGGCGATTTAAAAACTTTCAAGTCGGACAATTAACTATGTTACTTTACACACGATTATAAATATTAAAAAAAATATTATTTTTAAATTTAGGTACATTAACATATATATTCTACGTTCTGAAAATAACAGGCTTTGTTTTACGAACCAGATTATATTGAACTCCTAAAAATTGGAGGAAAAAATAAGCAGGGCACAAAACCACCTATTATGTAAAAATTGTACAGACAAAATGATGGAAAATAGGGAAGTCACCAATTGCTGATTTTAACATTCTATGTGCAACTACTTATTGCAGTCTACCCCATAATTATTCGGCGTCATAAAATATAGCTTAGTTGTTCTTTTATTTAGCAACTCAAAGCAATGAGCAAGCATTTTCATCTACAAAACACAAGGAAATGATAACTAACTTCTATGTCGCAGGAGTCGTTTTTAAACATTATTTGAACTTTAATGTTTTTTTACATCTTTTCTAAAAAAAAAATACACACAAGACATTAATTATATCAACAATGAATATGATTAATTTACCTTGAACCATTTCAGTTTCATTAAAAGGAATGCAAAATGTTCAATTTTAGAAACGTAAAATCAACGTAAGTATATCAGTTAGAGGAAATGAAATTGGACGACAGCGTAAAATAATAAATAATGTACACAATTTGTGTGTTTTGATGTATGTAAATCGAGGGGGTATAAAAATTCCGCATATACAATGCCGGCAATACGAATAAGAACATTTTGACGTTTCGAGTATAAAATCCATCGCAAAAAAAGCAAGCTTATTTACAACTAAATCTGTTTTAATCCCTTATGATAATTAATTGCATAAATTGTTTTTAAGAATACAAATTTGTACGCAATCGTAAATTGAAAGAAAAATAGGAAAACAAGATTGTTTAGTTTAATACTGACAGAAAAAAAAGATGCAACTTTACTCGGTAAAAAATAAAAAATTGCAATCCTACTTAATGTGTAAATAAATAGACGGGAGTAACACATGCACGAAACTAACTAAAAATTTTGTTAGCATTATATTAAACGTCTCCAAAAAATATTTATTCCTTAAGGCCATTATTTTTAGAAAATAAACATAACATTAACAAATAAATAGCACGATTCTAGAATTAGCCTTACGAAACAATAACATTCGCGCAAATGATGCTTACACCGATGAGTCACAGTGTGCATTGTTTATAAAATGAAAGGAGATCATATTGTTATGGTAAAGATTTTAAACAATACCAATGAACACATACACACACAGTTCTTATGAAATAATTTATGCCTTTTGGCAGTCATGGGGATTTGATTCATGTTAGCAGAAAAGATAAGGCAAAACAAGTTAATAAATAAGTGTAAAGTTCAATGATTCTTTTAAAGTTTCATCGGGACACGCAGTACGTCTTAATGAATAAAAATGTTTTAATTATGTAATTAATGGTTTCCTGTTTATATTATCCCCCTCTTCGTGAGGCAAACTACTATACTCACGACCACAATGCCTCTTTAAACATGTAGAACACAACGAATAAATATTTTTTCCCTTCTTTTTTTTTTCTTTTTAATGCTGACTGTGTTTATGTCGCGTCAATTTATCACAAAATAATTTCCAATTCTTTGATTGCTTTCCACAACTGCTTTATTTTTGGCTGATTCGCATTAAGCGAATTATAGGAATATAAAATAATAGAACACATATCTTAAAGCGACGGTATTTTTTTAAAAAAACCTTTTGTATTGCGAATGCTTTTTTAATACATTAACCAACTAACCTTTTAAAGAAATGACTGCCGCCCCACCTAGTATGGTGGTTATGACACTCAGCTTGTAATCGAGTGGGCTCGGATTCCAATCCAGAATAGAGCATGGGTACAGTGGCGTAACGGAGAACATTTGGGTCCCCTACCAAGTCAGGTTTTGGGCCCCAATTTGGGATTTTAAAAAGGGGAACCTAAACCCGTCCCCGCAATGCGGCGGGCAATTTTTTAATTGGAAAGATAATTTATTTCAACACGATACGGTATTTATATATATATATATATATGCAAAACACCGATTTTTTGCATATTTTATGATTTTTTCTAAAATGAATCAATATCGATGCGTTTAAATGAACTCATACTTTGATCTTTTAGAGTTAGTGATTTAAAAAATAAAATGCTCAAATTTTAAATATTTAATAACTTCTTATCCACACAATTCGAATTTTTAATAACTTCTTCATTAATAAAGATAATTGCATGAAACTTTTTCCCCGTGTGTCGAACATTTAAAAAAAATGCTCACTATTTTAATTCAATATTTCAAAGAGTTGTGGAATTTTGTAAGAATAAAAATTTCTACTTTTTTGTCTTTTTTCAATATAGAACTATTTTTAAAAAAGGTACATTTTCCTTTTCGCGGGCTAAAAAATTGCAAATGAGTGAGTGAATATTAAAGTCGCACTGTTCACCCACTCGAGAGCTTTTGGTGACGAACTTCGAAATTTCGAACCATGGTCAAGTGACGAGGATGAGACCTGAGTTGGCACCCATCTCTCCTAACTACCACACCACACAAACGCTAGGACGTTTAAGCTCTCGACAGATTCAACATGCATCGCTCCACTTAACAGCGGGTCTTTAGCGGTAGCCAAAATTTTAAAAGGGCAATTATAATTAATTGTGGGAAATTACCACGAAATTTTGTAATGACGTTAAGTATAGAATTAACACACACCAGAAAGGGCTGACAGCGAGAGGGAAAGGGGAATTTCCATGACAATGTTATGCATTCAAAAATGTTAGTGCAAAGCTGGGAGGGGGGGAAAAAACCTGTCTGGACAAAGAAAAGATGAAAAAATTTCGTAAAAGGGGAAAATTTTAAGTTATACACTCGGTTAAAGCCCGTGCAACGCCGGGTTAAGCGGAGGGGGGGGAGAAAGTAATTTTGAAAAAGAATATTGGAAGTGCTTATTTTGTAAAGGGAAGGGAAAATTTATAAAAGTAGAGAAAGCCCGTGCAACGCCGGGCCATGCAGCTAGTCGTTTGTAATACGTGTATATTCTATGTTTGTATCTTATGTTTCTGTTCATTTATTTCTCGTCTTTCGTATGTATCCCAGTATGAAACACACGACAACAAAAAAATAAATAAAATAAAATTTGAATAATACTAGGGAATTATACTTTTAGTTATAATTTTATAATGTGTGTGTGTCTTTTTTTAAAAGGATTTTCAAAGTTTTCCTACAACAATTAGATTTGGATTTGAGATACATTTACGAAAAAAAAAAAAATTATCAAGATATGTTTAGAAATTTTTTGATTTATCTTTTCTGAACTATATTAAATGTGAGTGAGTCACTTCCCTTTGAAAATTCTTCTATGAATCCTAATATATATATGCGCGTGTGTGAGAGAGATTATCCCCTCAAATCACAGTAGGGTGACAAGGACACTGCTTGAGCAGACACGTCAATTTTTTATGCCATACGAAGTGAATATTTTAAAATATCATTAGAGATTCTCGCAGCTCATGGTATCATATTAATTAGGGAAGATATGTTTTCTTTCTCATCCAGTATACTGTAATAGGACTTTATAAATAAACTTGCAATGTTTTTTCAAAATATTTTTTTTACTTTAGATAATCAAAATATTTCGATCCCAATGACTTAAACAACGATGTTTTGGTTAGACAGAAGGACTGTTTTTTTTCTTCTAATGTTAACACAACTATGCAGGTGGTGACCAAAAAAAAAAAAAGTTGGTGAGTTTAAAGAGAATGTTGCAATTATACATTTTTAAATACATCTTTTATTTGATTTTATAATGATTTTCCTCATCTATTTTAATTCTTTAATTTAACGTAACAAAAATAAATCCTAAAAATCTTAACGTCATTATTATTTATTTATTTTTTTATATATTAGGCTTTACTCCGTGAAGTATTTGATTCAGCGAGATTAGCCACGAAGTTAACATGCAGGTTTAACATTCTAAACGACAGAGTACTATGTAAAATCAAATTTTGACCTTGCTGTAATTTTAACCAAATGTAAGACAAGGCTTGGGTACAAATAAGAATATAAAACAAAATTCTTCTAAAATTTTAATAAAATATTTTCTCTTTCCTTTTTAAAAAAAAATAATAAACATAATTTTCAATCGATATCGTTTTAGTAGATTACCTACAAAAAAAATCACATTTTATTCACATAATTGTGAAAATAAATGCTAACCTAGCACGCTAATTATACGATACAGTAGGAGGCTGAATTTTGATTCGGCCAAACCTAGCTCGGACCTCATACAAGTAAAACAAAAAAGCAAAACCCGACTGGATGACACTTAAATTACTTCATTGTGTTTTGCACTTCGGTCACCACAAGGTTCACCAAATTTCTCTTCTTCCGACTTCACACTCAATTTGAATAGAAAAGTGGCAGTGACTTTTATCTCGAACGTTCGATGACCCGTTTCATACTTCAGATCGAGAAACACACGCATCGCGAGCTTCCATCTTAACTTCAGGGTAGGGCCAGTGGAACTTTTAGTTACGACTGTATTTCGACATTTCGCATATATATTTCTTTCGTTAAAAATGTTCGCTTCAGGAAACAATCGAAATACTACATTTCAGACTTACTTTGTGTATCGGAATCATACCAGGAACTAATTATGATAAAAATAGGAGGAAAATAAATGAATTACTTCTATTACATTGGGTAGAAATACAACACTGAATAATTGCAGTTTAGAATTCCGATATCTTCACATTTTTTTGTTTCTTAATGAAGCTCTTACAATAAAGGATCCACATTGCCATTTTAGCAAATTTTACTCCTTGTATATTACAATTAGGGATTGCAATATCGGAACAAAAGGTCAATACTGGTATTCGGTATTTTTTAGGTCTTAATACCGGGATACCTGTTGTAATACCGGTAGTAGAAATTTAAGAAAAAGAAAGAAAACATAGATGTTTCTTTGTTTTATTTGCCAGTTTTATTAGAGAGTGTAAATATCACAAAAATAATTTGTATCTTATAAATTATAACGGTATACAAAGAATCACAAGTAAAGGTACATCTTAATTTGTTTAAATCACAAAAAGTGTAAATATCACTATTCAGTCTATGGTTTTATTACAATTTTTAAATATGATCTTTAAAAACGTAATGCAGCAATTGTGCTGTCATTAAGCCTGGAACGCAATATTGTGCAAAATTACCAGTTGTCGAAAACGCTCTTCCGTCATCTACGCTAGTTGGTGGTACTGTTAGAAATGCGTGATATACTTTTGAAATGAGCGATATTTTCATATAAATAATGAAACCAAACCAAAATATTACCAACCAATTTTTTGTATTCTTTAAAGTTATTCTTATTCATTAATAAGGGTTATTAATTATGAGTATATTTATAATGAATCTGAAAAATATTTTGAACCCTAAAGTATAATGTAAATACAAATGTGAATAACAAACTCATTAATTAAAAAATATCGAAATATTACGCACTTTCTTCACAACTACAACTTTGTTGTTACAAAAACGGATATCAGACTACGGATCGTGCGCGTGTGCAGTATCGCCCTGAGCTGTAATACGATAGTTTTGGCCTACCTTCTTGGATGATTTACATATTTTATCACTTCTCTTAATTGTACGTTGCAACTTAATATTCACAGTCTAATTAATTTCGTCCGCTAGAGAGACATAAAAATAAAAACGTATACTATTTTACTATGTTGGCAATCTCTGAACATATAGTGGAGACGATTTAATAATAATAAAAAAAATTTCTAGTAAATACCGCGGAAAACCGGTATTTAAACTTCTGAATACCGGTATTACAAAATTGCCCAAATGGCTCAAAATACCGGTATTCGGTATCCCGGTATTGCAATCACTAATTACAATCATATGCTACTGTGTAAATCTAATTTCCAATTCTAGACAATTAATGAAAAGTAAATAAACAATTACATTTTGCTAAAGTTCTCAGTTACGAAAAAAAAGTGGGAGGAGAGTCTCATCTGCAAGTAATAAGGAAAGAGCATAATTATTGAAAAAATGTTCGTATTTCTATTCAAAAGAATACTAGTTTGAGAGAAAACTGTTTGTAGTGTAAGAGGAGTAAAATAATTTACAAAATACCTTCTATCAGTGACGTATACATGGGTGGGGTTTGGGGTTTCAAACCCCTCCCATAGATAAACAGATTTTTAATTTTTAGAATAGAAATTACGCGCCTTGGTGCTTTTCGTCTGCGTGTTTTTAGAGAAAAAACTACCTCTATAAATAAGGTGACCAGTTTTTTTACAATGAAAGGAGGACGCGCGCGCGCGAAAAATTTAAGAACAAGTTACAACGTAAATATACATGTGAAACATTTTATTAATTCAAATAAAAATATACTAATTACACTTGCATTCATCTTAATTGTTTATCACTTTCCCATTGAATGATTGTTTTGTCAATATATCATTTTCTAATACATTGGAAAATTTCGGAGCAAAAAAATATCCTTCATACTGAAGTGCACGGAAGTACTGCAGCTAAAATATCAACACATTCAATCTTATTTCTCACTTTTCCAAAAATCATTTCCAACTGAAAAACTTTTTCAACTTCTGCATTAGTTCCAGGGCAGCACAACGTAAATTCAACAAGAATAACTAAATTATCATATGGAAATTATTTAACTAAATTATCATATCATATCCACTTGAAATTCAAATTATGTTCCATATAATTTTACGATGCTTCCATTTTCCTTCCCACATATGGATTCTGTATACGCTATTATATACACATTAATCTAGATTAATTGGGGCTTTAATTCGTTTGGATTCCTTAAAGTAACCCATAAAACAACTACTACTACAATCCAAATAACATAAACTACTTTGTAAAGTAGTGTTGGCCGGTGTATGTGATTATCATTTTTGATGAAAACGACGTCTTCAGAATAGCTTTACCTCCTTTATTATGAGCACACATCAGCAGATTAAAGCACAATTACGTTACATTTTCAAATTGAATAGACAGCGGCATTTTGGAGGACACAACACAAAGAAAGCTGAAGTATTTACAACCTTACATGATGGCGGCAAGCAGAGAAAAAGCACGATTACATCAGATTTTTGTGTTTATATACCAACAGTGCACAAGCGCGTGACTATTACGTAATAGTAGTTCTGATTGGCTAGAATGCGCGGGATAGGGATTTCGGTTTAACCGATAACGATTAAGATTACAATGTTTTATTTTAAACCTAAGAATTAAAGATTATTTATAGATCATTAAAAAGAGTTAATTAAAAGTATGTTAGAGGGAATTATTACATATATATATATCCATCCAATTTGGTGAACCTTTAAATATATAAAGTACGTAAAATACTTTGACAACCCTACATATCTATCTGTATTAAACTTCATTCAAAAAGGCAGGATGCCGAAATGACATCATCCCAACCCTAATGTGAACAGTTAATAGTTCCAAACCCCCAACAGAACAAAAGCCCTTTTAACTGAGCATGCGACCGCCTACAACTATATAAAGGCGCATCTAATGTTTTGATACATGGAGGGTTGACTAAGCGTGCGTCGTTCTCCCTAATGTTTTATGTGTCCCTTCTCTGTGAACAAATGGGAGTACGTTAATTAAAGCCGTCATCACCCCTTCATTGAGCTTTGAACTCGGGGTGATTAGTGGCCATCGAATAAGCACTGAAAAGTATGACGAAACGAGCAAATAATAAATAAAAAAGAAACACCTTCTAAATCATATAAGATCTTTCTCTCGACTGTTTTTAGGTACTATTATTAGTGAAAATAACATTTCTTCACCGTTTAATATAAATATATCGAAAAATTGCATCGTATATTTGAAACAATTGCCTTACAATTTTTAAGCAGTTTTTTGTTTTTGTTTTTTGTTCCATGTTGCCTATATCTGCTCAAATAAAAAGATCAGTACTAAATACACAACCAGTACGTCAACACAATTTTGAACTTTGGCTTACATGCATCAATCGCTTTATCGCAGATATAGAATGTGGAAAATCAGTTAAATATGCATTACTTGATATATATATATATATATATATATATATATATATATGGGATACATCTATTTAAAGATAATTTTTAAAATGTTACGTGAAATATAGTACCGGCCTCTTTACAGATCGCCAAGAAAGCGATTCTAATAAGTGAATACAGAGTAGTTTTCAAAACAATTCCCGGTTTTCTTTTTTCAAAACTTTTATTGCATACCTTTAGATATTTCAATGAAATTTGTAGCTATATTTGAAATATTAAACATGCATTTCCTTTACGACCATCCATCTATAATAATAAAAAAAAAACAAGAAGAATTTGCGTGCGTGAACAACGTAGCCAAAGACGTCTTACGGATCGATCATTTATTGTTAGTTTTTTGTTGGATTATCGAGTTTTATTTTAAAAATCAACCCGCACAAAGAGACTACCAGTTAGTTCACAATAGATCACATTTTTGTCTTAAAAAACACATGTTCCTACCAGAACTAATATCTTTAAAAATCCTGTATATAGTACTATAATGTCGTGAATAACATTCGGTTCAAACAGATGTCCCCACTATATATAAGTTCCCTTTTTTGATCTAACACTATCTAATAAAAATGTCAATTATACATTAAAAAAAAAACTATTATCACCTCACTGCTGAACTTGCTTAATTTAAAATACCGGAATACATTAACTGACCAAACAAGGATAAAGATTAATGTTTTTAACTGATAACATTCTATTCACATCTAGAAGACCTCCCTCACTCTCAAATTAAAGCTTCAAGCAGGCTCCTCTCCTTTAGTCTAGGGGTCCACAAAATATCTTATAAAACCTTCATTTGGAGGTAGTATATTAAATACATTCATGTTCGTAGTTCAGAAATGTTCTACGTAAAATTTATCCAACAATATGATAGAATTATGCAAGATTTTTTAATAATGAACTAGTTTGCATCATTTTCAAATCCATCTTAATTTATATAAGCTCAATATGAGGTGATGCTGTACAAAACGAATTTTGAAATACTTGAAACTTCACAAAGTAATCTATTATAAGCCAATCTATATTGCTTATAATAGATAATATCTGCAAAGCTATATTGTTCATGAGAAATAATGATATATATAATAGAATAAAAGTAACTCCATTAAAAAAAAAATTGCTGCTCAGCTGCTGAGGAAAGTTTAGAACAAAACACCAACAAATATTGGCAGTAAACTAATTTAAAACTTAGAAATTTATGATTCAGCACCCAATTTTAGAACATCAAGCCACATCTAATGCATTAACATCCATCTACCTTTTTTCTTCAAATAATTCAGATCATTCAACTGGTACCTCTCCTTTGTTATTTCTCACAGCTATTTTCTACGAATTAATTTAAGACAAGATTACAGCTGCTTTGTAACTAATGAGTTCACCCTAAACTCAGATGTTTCAATTATAGTCTCTCTTTAGATGTTTTTATTTCTCACCATAAAATGCTTGACATTGTGCAAAGATATCAGGATGATATCTTTGTTTAATGTCAATCAGATCTAGAAGCTCTTATTAAAATATTTTTTGTCCCTTAAACTAATTTGACAATCAAATAGTTTTAAAAAAATATTGTGGCATTTTTTAAACTGTAAAAAAAAAAATATTAGAACTTATTTTAAATATGAGAATTTACTAAGGTATATCAAAAACTTTAAATTATGAACTTTTTACACTGAAAAAAATAATAATTGTATTTTAAAGAGTTATGTTAAAATACTATATTATCACAGAGACATTCCAAAAGAAAGTTAACACAATGTTACTTTGTAGTGCCTAAATTCGGGAGAAAAAAAATCCACAGCAATACTGTAAAATATCTGATTAAGTATACAACAAATAGTATTAAGACAAATATTTTTTTCAAAAAAATTTAAAGATTTGATTATACCTATTTAAAATAAATATACATGACATACTCTAATCGAAAAATAAAACACATAGAGGAAAACTGTTTTTTTCAAGTGTAGAAAAGTATCAGGAAGATTTAAAAAAATATGACATAAATGTGAGTACAATGAGTAAGAAACATCCTCACTATAGTAAGAGATACAGAAAAAAATTATTCTGAATTTCAAGCTTTTAAATTTATGAAGTAGAGTACTCAATGAATGTGCCCATATTGCTTAAATTAATTTTGTAAAAAATTTCTTTTCTTAAAAATTACATAAGGAATAAATTTCTTTCAATAATCAACTTTCAAATCATTATTGCACTGATATAAAATTCTACTGATCAAATATTACTTAAAATAAAAGAGTTAAGTAAATGTGAAGAGTTATCAAAAATGAGTTAAAATATTTATACAAATTTCCATGTAGATACGCTTTTAAAGTTTGTGGCATTGTATTTGTGTTATACAAATATCAAATTTAGATAAAAAAATGTTTATCAAATGGAAAATGTGCAAACTTCATTGAAATTACATAAAAAAAAAACAGCTTTCTTTTCCTTTCCCCTGATAAAATCTGGTACAAATTTCACAGTTGTGTTTCAACCACAAAATTTTCCATCATACACATTCAATCTATACATAAGCATTTTATTAATACATTTAGCAGTATTTTACATCATTTAAAACTTTCTTTAATTTTTAAATGATTCAATAAAATAAAATAATTATTATATATATAAAATGTTTTTTAAGAAGAATAAATTATTAGTGTGCATTTTCTTTAATAAAATTTCAAGAATTGAACTTTTTGTGAAACATTCCAAAGATAGAACTAGATATTATTGCTTTTATGAGAAATCATAGAGATAAAATATCCTACAATTCCAAACTTTTATGAAATATTCAAAAGACAAAAACACACAATTTCAAAAATTAAAATTTTTCGCAAAGAACATCTGTTCTGTTATCTTTTTAATCTATTAGAAGTCAGAATAAAAGCATCATATTAAGAAAGAACTAATATTTGAGTTGAGATAAAATTCAGAGATACATAGTAATAACAAGATTAATATCACATGCCCCATTTAAAAAAGTTTTAAGGAAATACGCAAACTTATAAAATGTAATCTGTAAAATTTACAGTCAAAATTATCACCAATTATAAAATTAAATAACAGAGGCATATTACAAATAATAATAAACAATGAATCCCAAAGAATTATTTTTACAAAACTAATCATCAGTTGCAAAACGTGTAATTCAGTACTATTATCGCGCATTTAATATAAGTACTTCAACAGTTCTCCCCCCTCAAAATATTAATAAGAATTAGGGGAGAAACTTCTTTCAGTTAGTCAAATGAAAAAGAAAACATTACAGAAGAATAAATTATAATTTGAAATGATAATTTTTAAAAGAAAAAATCAACACATATCCTATTGTTTAAGGTATAAGAATATTTAACAATATTTAAATTGTTTAAAAATATTTGTCACTGAAAATAAACGATGTGAAATAAAAATTCTTTAATAAAAAAAAGTTGTAATTTTCGCTTTATTTCAATAATCGCAAAATTTGGTCTAAAAATGCATTTCACAATCAATTTTTATTTTATGAACAAAACAACGGACGGTAATGAAAAATTGAACGTATGTATGAACGACCCGGCTAGAAGGAAAATCGTCGTTATATTAAAAAAAATATGTAAACTAAATGACAATATTCAAGAAACAACTAATCAAAAGGACAAAAATTAAAATATTCGGTTGGTTTGTCGAATTGCATATCCATAATGATATTTTCATAAAAAAATCTTACCGTCAAAATGTAGTTAATTGTAACAACGAAGCGGCGATGTATCCCATTTGACAATTGAAGCCGAGAATCAAACCAAACATCAACAAAACTGAAATTTACCACGTTTGATGACGATTAGTTGAAATCATAATCAAATAGATTTGATTTTTTTTGCTTCCTTTATATGAAAAATAAAAATTGAATAAACTATTATTTTACAATGATTTTAAATACAAGAATGGATTCAAATAATTTTTAATTCGTTGTGTTTCAAATATTTTATTACAATGGATTGTATATTTGAAGAACAATTTCAACATAATTTACGAAAAAGAATTCAGGATTGTTCTGAAGTATGCAGGCTATAAATTTATGGGTATTTTTATTTTTGAAAAGAATTATAAATGAACCGTTAAAATTTGAAAATTTTCGTCATACATGATAATAACAAACTTCAGACTTTATTCCTCTTGTTATCTTTCCAAGATTTCCAAAGATAAATAAACTGAAAAATTTTGAAAATTTTAAACATATTGCACATTAATTTTCTTGTATATTTTTATAAACTAAATAAAATGGGAAAAGTATGTTGATGGAAACAGGAGTCCAACAACTAATTTGTTTCTCAGTAAAACTTCGTAAAAGTTATGCGGCGAAAATATGTAAACAAAAACTAACTGCGGAATTTGATTCGAGTAATTGTTTTTATAATTTAAGTGTTGTTGTATTTAAAAAGTTTTAAATTGTGTGAAAGTATTTTGTGAATTATAAAAGAACAGAAATTCCTTTGAATGAAGCCAATGAGTGAAAAACTGGATACTGATGCAAACGATTCGAACAATGCATCTAATTCAGAAATTGCTGCCGACGAAATTAAAACCGATACTCCACAATCTACAGAAAATGAAAGTGTAGAACAGATTAATGTCTCGAATACGAAGAGTGACGACCCTCAAGATTCTAAAGACGATACAGATTATAAGAATTGTGTTGGAAGTATCGAACAACAAAATTCGACAGAAAGCCTGGAACATCAGCTGTCAGAAGAGAAATCTGCTGATGCAATTGAACGGCAATCGTCTGTAGACAATAAGGATAATCATGATCGTCAGTCATCTTTTGATGACAAATCTCAACTTTCTACGTGGTCTTTTTCGCACTGGTCAGAGAATTACGAAAGTCTTGAAGATGAACGACCAATTGAAGATCTTGGTGGTAAGATTTGAGCAGTTCAGACATTTTTTTATATTTTTTTCCTTTTTGGCATTTTTTCCCCTAAGTATGAAATTTATTTGTATTTTGCAAAATGCACGTAACTTATTTATACCAATTTGTTAGTTTAATCATAAAAAGATATTTGGACATCTATCGTTAATGATGATTGTACGGATTTGTTTTTCAATTTTTGTATATTTTTTAAAATATAGATATTTTTCAGTCTCTCAGTCTTTTGTGTGTCAAAATGGGGCCTTACATCTTTTCTAATCTCTTTGTATATATACTTATGCACATGATACTTGTTTTTCATGTATAATTTAATTATTATTTTTCTATTCAGTTTCTATGCATTTATGTATGAAAGTGAAATGTCAGAATGCTTTTAATGAAAGATGCTGATCAATTATAAAAGCCATGGGTTGGCAGTTTTTTTTTTTTAAATTATCAACATGAACACTTGTGATATTATTATTCATCTACTGTACTTTTCCATTTTAGAGGGGGGGGGAGAGGAATACAAAAAAAAATCTCCAATCAATTGTTTAAAATAACTAACATTTTTCTTCAGTATTGGAAGTAATTAAAAATTTCATGCCTCCTCTATGAAATAATAATTTATGAATTGTAATTTGGAATTAAGATTATTATCTTATTTTGTGTTTGGTACTTAATTTTGTAAAATAACTGCAATAATTTTGCAAGCGTAGTATAGGGGGCTTATTTTTTTGATTTGGTGATTTTTCTTTGGATTTGACGATTTTTATCTAAATGTCATGGTGAGATATTGAATTCATTCTAAAATAAATAATAAATAATTCCAAAAAAAGTACCTTGGCAACCACTTTTAGTTGCCTAAAAAAAGGACAGTGCCAAGTGCCCCTCCCCCTATACTACATTTTAACCAAGAATTTTAACTGTCACCATCAGCTCCTGAAACAAAAAAAAGTACCTCATCTGCAGTTGTTTCTGGGCTATAATTCTTGTGCTGTTGATGCCTTGACACAGAAGTATGCTTATTAGCCTAATAATAAATAAAATGTAAGTTTTATAAACAGAATTCTAAATCCATAGAACCATTTCATCGCATGAAGACCGACATTACCAAAGACATTACACTCTAGAGACATTTCTTACCAACTTTATCCTCAAAGTAAAAACAGTGCTAATTATTTTTAATATTAGCCAGAATTTGGTATGATGTGTTTGCTTCATGGTCCCTATAATTGATAAATTCTTAAACTTTTATGCTTTTAAGAATTATGATCATAAAAATGAAAAGCACAAATTAAGATGAATGATGGATATTGAGGACATTATCATTGAGGTAGAGTATTATATTTTTCATATTCATGAATAATCAAAAATATACAAGACATAATTGCAAGGAAAGTTGAATAAATTCTCTTGCAATGGATTTTTGTGTAATATGGCAACAATATTCTACCTAATTGAATGACAGTAAATGAAGGTTTTCACTGCAATAGATTTTAACCCACATAATATGAATTTAAAATGTACAATTAGAAGAAAATAAGGAAGGAAATAGAAATGTGATGTGTATATTTTATTTCACAATAAAATAGCCTTTTTAGAATATTCAGGAACCCAGGATGGGTTCATGTTCAAGATTGCCCAGTTCTTGTCCTTGAACATCTCTGCAGCTTTCATTTTGAAATTATACTTTTAGATCATATTAGTAAAAAGCTTTAAGGAGTTAAAGGTTGAAGTTCTTATGTATCTTTGAATTACAAAGACTTTCGTAGCAAGAAAGTCGTGTGTTTATTCCCAGCAATGTCACATTGAGCCAGTACACATATGCTAATGGCATAGGTGCTATTTGTAGTGTCTGGCATTTGTAATATATAAAATAGCTAAAGCATAGTTTGTGAAATGTTTATTTAACAAAATTCCAAGTCATTTATGTTGGAATCTAGAATGAACTGTGTTAATATTATTGCATATATAAAATTTGTTGTATACAAAATGATGAAAAAGTAACCCCAAAAGATATCTTCAGAAAAATTTACTTTTAAATTTCTTAACAGTTTTAATATTGCAACAGGTCCAAATTTTCTTATTGATAAAATAAATTGGAAATATTTTCAAGGCAACATTTTGCATAAGCATTTTTAACTTTGTATTTCCGTCTTCTTTTTTTATTTTATCCAGTTTAACAATAAAACTGTAATTATTTTTCTATCTTGAAGGTGATCCTAAAAAGCTGATATTATGGGCAGCAGAGAAAAATGAATTAGAAACTATGAGAAGACTTTTAGAAGAAGATCCAAATCTTGTAAATGCAAGAGATAATGATTTATATACTCCTCTTCACAGAGCTTCCTATAGTAACAATATTGAAGTGATCAAAGTATGTTTTTTGATATTTCATTTTTCGTATGATCAAGTTAATGCTTTCTGTTTCATAAGATACGTATTTTGCAAAAAAAAAAAAAAAAAAAAATTATATTTAAAATTATTTTTGAATTTTTATGTAATTCTGAAGTTGAATCAAATTTTATTATTTTTGTTCTGAATTTACAGATTGAGAATTGAGTTTGTAGAAAATTTTAACAAACTCTTTGTAAGTTTTTTCTCCTTATGTGCAAGTCTTTATTTCAACTTTGGATTGCAAAATAATTGTAATAATTTTTTATAAATGTTGAAACTTTTATCTCAGTAATGTACAATTCTTATTGCTATGTAATATTTTAAAATATTGTTGATGTGAAAATACAACCTCCTTTGGTGAAAGAGCTTCTGTATTTTCCTTTAAAGTACTTTTATTTCAAAAACAAACCATCCAAATAACACTGTGATTTAACTTTTTGTTAACCATAATTTGATTATATTTTAAATTTGATACAAATTATTATTAAATTAATTCACAATCGTTTAAGTAGAGAAAACCATTAAAAAACTTAAAACTTTAAATATATCTTAACATTAACATTAAAAGCTAAATTCTTTTAAAAACAAACAAACATTAATCTAACATTAATTAACATCATAGTAAGAAATCTTTCAAATTATCAAATAAAGTGCTTTTACATATTATGGCAATAATCGATGTCATAATTAAAAGAAACTTTATGCAAATTAGATGCAGCATGATTAATAGCATCGCAGTCTGCTTATACTTACAACATATATGAAATTCCAGGTGAGGTAAAAAAATTGAGGTATAAGTAGGTTGAAGGTTTATTTACAACAAAATTTAATGAAATAATTTTTTTTTTTGGAGCTCTTGATTAATTCTATTTTAAACAAAATTATTTGGTTATAGTCTTGCCTTTCAATTTAACCTAATCTGAAATATACTGTATTTTTATTTGGAAACGTGAATACTTTAAATTTGTTGATCGTTTTCTGTTTTTCCTCTAGATGTTGTTGTCATATGATGCAGATGTCAGTTCTAAAACCACAGACGGGTGGGAAGCTCTTCACTGTGCTTGTAAATGGGATAGTGTTGAAGCAGTTTCTCTCCTATTGCAAAACGGAGCTGATGTGAATGCACAGACAAAAGGCCACATTACTCCCTTGCACCTTGCTGCTGCCAATGCCTCTGGTAGAAGAACTCTTGAGCTATTGCTTTGGCAGCCTTACATTGATCCAAACATTAAGAATGATGCTGGCGACACTGCTTACGATATTGCGTATCGTACAGGTCCCTTAGGTGCCTTGTTTGAAATACTAGAAGAGTCTGTTAATGTCTATTAATGCTGTTACAAAGATGCAAGTTGATCGTAATAGCATTTATATGCCATCATTTGCCTCATAGGTCATTTTAATCATTTACATAATCATTAGCTAGCAACATTTGATTAAAATAAGCTAAATAATAATTTTAAAAAATGTAAATCACTTAATTTAGCTATAAGAATGATTTACTAATATTGACCTAGAAAATAATCTCATTTTTTGCTAAAAAAGATGTTTTCTTGTTTTTCAATGTTGTGTTTTAAATTTTTGAAATAATGTTTAGTAATATTTTGTATAATTTCTTTAGCTTAAAAATAGATTTATTCTTTTAAAAAGTTTGAATAGAGAAATTATCATTAGTCTTCAACAAATATCTTTTTCCTGTTTGGAAATATTTGCAGTGGAATTCTTTTATGCTCAAGTAAAAACATTAGTTTTTTAAAAAAAGAATGCTTATTTTTTAAAATCTATTTTCTGTTGAAGTGTATTAATTCTTCAAATTTTATTCTGCAGTTTCATTTTTCTTTTCAGAATTTAAATTATCTAGATAGAAATTCTGAAAAAATATTGTAATTTAAAAGATGTATTCTTAATAGAGTAGTTTCTCCTATCCATCCTGTTTCAATCCTAATTAGTATTAGAAATATATGTAGTTTAAATATTTATGCTTATATTAGATCTATGCATAAGCTTATAGATTTTTTTTTTGCTGTGATACTTTGTGATAGAAGTTTCTTTTTTAAGAATCAGATAAATGTGGTGGTAACTATCAAATAATAAAAATTCTTGTATTTTCACACTTGGAAGTTTTATCTGGCAGGGTCTTCCTTTGTTAATAACTATTAGATCAAAGTTATTGACATCTCTATATTTCTATTTAAAAAGTGCCTTTATTGTCTTTGAACATGCATATTAATAAGGTTTCTTGATTATATACTTCAATGAATTTTTTAAATTTGCTTTTTTGAAGTAGAAAGCATATTTAAAATTTTATTTCAAATTAAAACTAGAGTAAGGGTACTTAAGACAAGAAAGAGTGCATTATATCTTAACAAAGCCAAATTTATTTAAACAAATACTTTATATATAAAAATAAACTTTTTTAGTTAAAAAAATATGTAAAATAGTAATAATTTTTAGTCAATGATTTACTTATCAATAGGTAAATACAATAATTTGAAAAGTAAAATGTGAAAACCTAATGGATAGAAAGGCCATCTTCTGCCTTTTACGTTATCATTACTGAATTGAATCTTTCTGGAAAGCAATGGTGCATTCGTTGAATCTTATTTTAAATAAACAATTCATTGTATTCATCACTGATAAAAGTTGCATGTGTCAGAAATCTACCATTTGAGTGTGCATATTAACTTAATAGATCCATCGACCACCTGTATATTTATTTGATCTAATCATCTTATGCATAGACCTAATATTTAAACTGAAGAAATCTTATATTACTTAGTAGAAGAAATCAGCTCTTTTGCTTGGAAACTAGCAAAAACATGTTTAAAATAACAGAAACTATATTGAAAAAAGAGGGAAAGAATTAGAATCATATTTATTTGTACGGTATAGGTTTTATTTGTAGTGAAAATTTATTGTTATTTTTTAATTAACTATCAATGTAATTAAATATATAAGTATAAAAATTCTCCAACTAGATAAGTTGGAAAATCTTTAAAAAATTTATTCATGTTACTATGATAAAAGTAAAAATTTATGAATTTGTTGAAAGAGTATAGCTATAAATATTTTCTCCTTTAAATATTTTTATATAATTATATTGTTGCAGTTTAACTCATTTGCTCAGTTTAAGATCTTATAATTAAGTATAACGCACATTAGAGTTAGAAGAGAAGTATAAAAGTTAATTTCTTGAGAGAGTAAAAGTTCCTTTTGAATTAAAGCTGTTTCAAAAATTATAAATTGTGTTGTCCAATTTTAATGTTCATCAATACTTTTTTTATATATATGTGAAATATTTGAATATTTTTCATTTATAAATTAGCAAACCTGCATTTAAAATTGCTATGAGTATAATATTGCTAATTTTAAGCATTGAAAATTTTATTCCTGTATGCTTAAAGCTTTTGTCAGACTATATTATTTAATAATTTTCCATCGATATTTTGAGATTTGATATTTTATTGATTATCAAAGAAGTAGGAATGGTTGGTTTTTTAAGGTTTGACATTTATGAATGTGAGTTACAATCATTTATATTTTAAAAGAAAAAAATGTGAAAGTTGATGTCATGCATATCTAGGAAAGTATGCTTGGAAATATGTTGTGGAAAATTATTTGTAATGAGCAATGTATTAGTGGATGAAATAATGGATTTATATCAAAAGAATTTTTTAATGACATCTTTTAAATAGCATCTAAGACATGCTCTGTGTTTAAGTACATAAAAGTTACACTCAATTTTAGATTGCATTAAAGAATGTCTGTAGATATATGATATAGCATCACATAATTATATACTTTTTTGACAATCATGCTAGACAAAAGTAAGTACCTGTATGGATATAAGTAATTGTGTATATCTTGATTGTGTTGTGGCCACCAAATTATTGATATATATTTAACTTGTTGCCAGTTTCTCTTTATAGTTTAATAATATCTTTTGTTTTAGATTAAATGAAATGAACTGGCATTCAAATACAGAGTATATTTTAGAGCTTTTATTAAATTCATTTTGCTGTAGAATGTGAAAAATAATTATATTCTGAATAAATGGTAATGATTTTGCAACTTTTATTTTCAAAATGTGTATTTTTGACATGTTTATTTTTCTTTTGCAATTTTAGTTATTATAAACTTAAAATTTATTGAATGAATTCAAGTATTCTACTATTTCTGTGTTTTTGAATAAAAATTGCCATGTGATTTTAATGCCAATAACGAATCAAAGTATAACAATGCCATATAATCCAGAGTTTTGTAATCTAGAGACGTTTTCATGTTGTATTTGACTATCTAAAAAATATGCATCTTAATAGATTTAAATATTTTGATTTAATAGTGTATAAAGCTTTTGTTTTCAACAATGTTTTAAATTATCATTTCAGTATTTTTTTTATCTGCTGAATAATCATTTTAAAATAGTATGCAGTTAAAACAAGTTTTATAAATAATTCAAATTCCTGTATTATTATTATAGTTAAGTGAACTAAAAAAAAACTAATCAAATGCCAAATTGATATCCAAGTTTCAAAGTAAGGTGCAATTTATTTACATTCATTTGATCCATGCATGGTTGTTGTCATATGGAAGTAAAAGGAGAAAATGGATAGCATTTAAATGTATAAAAAATTAACAATTAGCTTAAAATTTTATTTAGCATCCTTAAAAATATTTTATATTATTAATTGAACATTCCAGTGTCTTATTAATCAGATTAAAATAAATTTATTGGAATTTAATTATATAAACTGGTAAAAACATATTTTTAAAAAATTTCTGTTGGGCTGCAGATTGGTGTTTTACCATTGCAGACCTAGTACATTCCCTGGAAGCTGGTATCTTTTTAGTGTGGCACCATACAGGCAGATACCAATCGCAGCAGGTAATTTTGACCCCCAGTTTCCTCTGAAGATGCGAACCTGTACTAGGACTGTAAAAAATATTTGTGATTCTATTTACTGATTCTATTTATCTTCCATCACATTTTGTAAAGTATCTTCTGATTAATTACACATGATTCTGATCAGTGCCAATTTAAGCTCATTTCGGGCCCTGAGTACAGAAGAACTACAGGCCCCCTTGGCTCTGGTGCATCGAAATTTATAATCTGAAAATATAGATAAGTCCGGCTTATATCCGGGACTCTGGGCTTGCCCCAAGCACTCAATGGATGAACTAGCACTGATTTTGATGAAAAATTTTTCTACTTTAGTTTGAAACAAAATAAGCATTATCTTTTACAATATACATTTAAATCAGCAACTCCAGAATTATGATATGAGAAGTTATAATTTATTAATTAAATGTTTGAAACTTCAATCAGTAAAAAGATTTTATTTATGTATTGGTACTAAAAGTTTGAACTAGTAGTGTAGTTAAAACTTTGTTTTTTACTTATGAAAATTTTTTTCTCCAATGTAATATAAATAAAATAGCAATAAATTTAGAAGATAAAAACTATCTATAAATACTGTATATATGTATCTAACAGGCTATATTTTGTGTATACTTCTGGTTTTATTTATGTATAAAAACTGTTCATATATAACTGATATATATGTTAACAAATGATATCCACTTGAATAGTTTATAGTTCTGTTAATTTACAGTGTATCATATTTTATTGCAGCTCTTAATTTTATTTTCAAAAGTTAAATTTAAAATTAAAATTTTCTCTTGATATTATTGTTTTTCTCCTAATTTAGCAAAGTTGTGTGTTAATTGTTTTGGTATTATTGTTTTTTTTTACTAATATTTATTTTAGTCTAAAGATTTTAGCAGTATTTAACTATCTTTTATTATAACTTTAAATTATTTGAGTTTAATTTTGGTTTAACAATTTTTCCTTAAATTATTCTGAAATATATATGTGTTTAAAATATATTAAAAAACCAATAGATGTTTTTATTTAAATTGCTTTTTTTTCTTATTAGAATTAGATGGATGTGTTATTGAAAATAATTGATACTTTTCATTGAATTTAATTTGGTGTTAAAATGTATAAATTTATAAAAAAAAAATTAAGTTTTTAAATCAGAAGTGATGTATAAATCTTTAAAAAATAATTTTATATATAAATTAGTTATGCTATTTATAGTATTTTCCTTTGAAATCAATATTGAATAAAAATTGAAATTTTCTCAAAGGCTCAATTTTTATATTTTTACATTTTGTATTTTAAGAAGTCTCTCTGTGAGTTTTATATTCTATATTTTTTCCGAATAAATTTTGAATTATACCTCATAAGAAACTATTTATTAATTGTGTGATATGTTTGATAGTAGTTATATCATGCAGGTAATGTTATTTTTCTGACAGAATTTAAAAATTACTGTTCCAGTAGAAATAAAATCTGTGTAGTTTTTAAGATTGTATAGTTTTATACCCATAAATAATTTGTATAATTTTTTTCTTGTTCTGTTGCTGTGATTTTATTGTATATTTTTCTACTTTTTATATTTTGTCATGATGCATAGTAAAACATTCTCTTTTTTGTATAAATTCAATTTTCTCATTAGTTTTATATTTTGAAATTATATAGGTTTCCTTTTTGTAAACCATTAAAATAAAATAAAATGATCTCTTTAAGTATAAGAATAAATAATTTGCAAAAGAATCAATCGTGTGTATTTACGTTATTATAATTTGACTTTATGATATAATCTATATAATACAAGTATTGTTAGTGAAATTATTTTGGTGAATTTGATACAGAAATTTTTCTTGTAAGTAAAATTATATTTAATTACTTTGTATTGTTATTGCAATATTTTTATTATTATTTAGGAGTAGAATTTTATATGTAGTTATTCTGAATTATATGTATGTTATGAACAAGTAATGTAAGAAAATGATTATTAAATATCTTTTATTTTATATCTAATATCTCAGGTTTTGTATTTGCCTATAGCATGTTTTTCTTTGAATTTTTATATTTAACAAATAATGTAATTCTCAAATAAATCAGAACTTATTACACAAAACCTTTTTTAAATATTGCAAGGGGGCCCTAATATTTTCCATTATGCTGCTGTTAAGATCCATTTACTGTAAACTTCTAGAGCAATGTTAATTAAACAAATTGAATGAAATCCAGTGAATGGTTTTGGAATATTCAAGATGTTGTAATTTTAAATATGACAAAGCTCTAAAGAGTTCGAATACTTTTCAAATGCATAGCATTCTTTTGTTCTGCAATGAAATCAAACAATACACTAACATAATAAAAATAAATTATCTGTGTGATAATTAATATTTTTAAGAATATTTTATTAGTTAAGTTTTCTCTGTTCCTTTCGGTTTTTCAATAACTGTGTTAAAATAAACATAATACTGATTAAATTTTATTCTTATTTTTTATGGAAGTCAAGATGATGAGATTCTGGAGTATTTGTGTCTGTAGAGTTCATGATATGATGGTAGTATTTGAAGCTGTTGTCAACCATGCACATGAGGTAATTAATGAAATTTAAAACAATACGTTTTCTGTATGAGACATAATTGAGTTGTTTTAATTCAAAATTTTGTCTTTGAAAACTGTTGTTTTTGAAAATGTGATTCTTTTGCATTTTAATTTTTATTTTGAATATAATTCTAATAAAATAACCTATTAATTTTTTATGTATCTCCATTTTTGAAAATACCTAATTCTGGTTTTGGGGTAGTTGCAAATGTTATTTTTTTCCCTTGTAGTGATGTGTAAGATGATAAATATGTTCCTTCCTTTTGTAATAATAATCTCTGTGTTTGTCAGAAACGAATGCACTGTTCGAAGTTTATAAAAAAGTGAAAAAACAATCTTAAATGTTGACTCATTATTTTAACTTTGGAAATGTTTTGAATGAGGTCAAGATTTATTTCAGTGATGTGATTTAAGAAAGCTTTAACCTTTACCACACTTGCAGTCTATGAAATGCTTAAATTAGCGATATATGTTAGTTTTCTATATGGTAAACTAATAAAACTTTTCTACTTTTGGAAAATTTTAAGTTGTTACAGAAATTAAGAAAACCCTTATCTTTAAAAGAAACAAACACATTCCAGTAAAACAAGAATTAAAAGTCGCAATATATATATATATATATTATTGAACAAAATCAAATAAGTTCTAAAACTCTGCAAGCATTTCCAAAGTTAAAATTTGTTCAGTACCTTATAGGACTGAAAATTTGTAGATACTCATATTGTTTTATAGTGTATATAGATTCATTGTTGTGTATAGTGTATGATTTAATAATGCATTTAACTGCTCAGACAACTACGGCACACTTTGTGAATCTTGAATCGTACAATTTTATTTTTGTGTTAGTGTTCAGGACACAATTTAAGCCAGTGACGTTCTCAAAAATTGTGTCTTTGTCATAGATGAAAGCTTACAAATTGTTGAACTATGTGTTGATTTATGAACTATATATATGTTTCATGTTGCCTGTATGCTATATCTAGTTGAAATAAAATTAATGTTTCTGTTAATTTTTTCATTATGTTTTATTTTCAATTTTTTTTTATTATGATGACGTATCAAATACTATTAGTGTATCAATACGAAGTAAATTATTAACTCCTATTCAAACATTTAAACCTTACATAAAATTTAGTATGATTATCTAATGAATTTACTGTGTTTTTTAGCATGTTTAGTTAGTTAAGCTTACTACTTTCGAAGAAAATTGCATTGATGTTAATTAATACATTAAAGAATGTAGTAAAAAAAAAACCTTTATTATTTTTTGCAATTCTGATTGAAGTTGAGTGAAATTGATATTTTTTATTGTTAAGAAGAGCTGAATTATGATATTAATGAATGAATTAACTTCTACAGCATACCTCACTTTTTACAAATCCCCCCACCATCTTTTTT
This sequence comes from Trichonephila inaurata madagascariensis, assembly GCA_019973955.1. Lineage (NCBI taxonomy): Eukaryota > Metazoa > Arthropoda > Arachnida > Araneae > Nephilidae > Trichonephila > Trichonephila inaurata. Next base: position 157,852 of record BMAV01003102.1, read on the forward strand.
CTATTTCTTTCTGGCAGAATTAAGTAGAGAAATGTCTAGTGAACAATGTACTCAATTTCTTTGAAATCCGATCGTTAGTTGTAGACGTATTAGACGAAAGCTGTTTGGAATCATACACTAGATTACTTTTAAAATATTCAGAATATTTTTTAATTAATTTCTGTGTTAAATGTTATGAACTAATATGTGATTCCTTTTAATGTCTTACATCGCCATTTCGCTTTAGTAAATTTGATTTGATTATTTCTTTGAAATTTTGAAGGAATTGTAATGAATTTTGGGATTTGACGACACGAGAAATCCAAATGTCCTTAAATATACTGCTGACCATTAAAATTGCAACACTAGGTAGGAATAATCTGACAAACGTCAAAATCACATGAAAGGAAAATGTTAGAATATACAAATGATTAGTATTTCATCGCATTTAGATGATGCAGGAGGGAGAAACGATGTCTGAAACACTGCATAAAAGAAAAGTTGTGTTGTGGATTTCTCATTCGGAAAACATTTTGCAAGGTCGAAGTTTGCCTAGAATATCGCGTTATGCCTCGAATAAAAAGAAAGGCTTACAAGCAAGCGTTGAATTTCGATGGAGGCAAGATCATTGTCTATCGAGAGTGTGGATTATCGTTTCGTATAATCGCCTGTCACATTGATCGAAATCCAACCACTGTCATGTGAATATGGAATCAATGAATTGCTGAGGGTCATACTGAACGGCATGCTGGATCTCCACGTCCTCCCATGATTAACTCCCGAGAGTGCAGGCATATTGTGAAGTTGGTCCTGAAAAACTGTGCAACCATATCACGGACCATTAGTCACGAAAATGGGCATGTTTGTAATATCCCCACTATCCGCTCATATGGTGTGATGACATTTGCTGCAACGCAGATTGTCAGCAGTGCGACCATTATTTCGGTTTCTCTTGACAATGTAGCATAAAGAGAGATGGTGACTCCGGTGCGCCGAATGACTAGGCTGGATGTGTGTTGGAATGGTTCAATGTCACTATTTCAAACGAGTCCTAGTTTTGTGAGCAGTATTTCGATGGTCATATACTTGGCTGGAGACTTCGAGGAGACGACTCGTCTCCTGCTTGCATTTTATATCAGCATAGGATCTCTGCACATGGTGTGATTGGAAAGTCATTGGGTACACGGCACGCACATCTGTAGTTCAAATCAACGTTAATTTGAACGCAGATCGGTAGATTTCTTATATTGTATGTCTTGTGGTTGTACTCTATCTTCTAGGCCTGCTAACCACCATCTTTCAACTAGATAACACAAGATCACATGTTGCACGTTGTGTTCTAAACTTTTTCGATTCACAGAATAATCGATTGCTGCCCTGACCTGCGTGGTCACCAGATCTGTCCTCAATGGAAAACATCTAGTCATGGGTTGCTGAGAGACTGGCCCGTCACCCTTCTATAGCTAAAACGGTTGATGAAGAGCGTGTCATAGACTTGAAGCAGAACGGAATGAGTTGTCCGTTTCTGTCATCCAAGCCTAGTTCGATTCCATGCCTAATCGGGTAAGGGCTGTCTTAGTTGTCTGGGGTGCTAGCTGTTTCTACGAATTGCGCATCCCTGTAAACCTTCAAACTGCTTGCAAATTTAATCATTTTGTCTTCATGCCATACTGTTTATGTACAATAAATATATTTTTTTGTGTTTGCTTTCCTTTATGGTGTTGCAGTTTTAATTTCCAGCAGTGTGTTATGCTAAAGTTCATTTTCCGTGGCTTCTTAGTAAAAATTAATAGATTACCTTTTCCGATTTTATATTTTAGGAATACGAGAAAATTTACCTATCTATTAATATAAATATTTTAAAATTATTTAGATGAAAAATTTTAAAAACACCAGTTGTATCTAATGGTATCTAATTAACATTGAATTTTCCATTTATAAGCACATAGTTCGAAAACTTCTGGGAAAAAATTTGTATTTTACATTACTTTTAAGAGAAATAATTTTATGGGGAAGAAAAAAGGGCTGTGGTAGCCCAGTGGAACATGGTAGTATCGGAACATGGCCGGCATGTCATGAGTTTGAGCCCAGTACCACTAAAGACCTGACGTGTAGGGCAGCGATGCACGTTAAATCTGTCGAGAGCTGAAACGTCCTCCCATTGATGTGGAGTGGTAGTTAGGAGAGGGGGGGTTTGCCAACTCAGGTGTCGTCCATGTCACTTGACCATGGTTCAAAATTACGTGGTCCGTCGCCAAAAGCCCTTGTATAGCTGAACAGTGCGATGTTAATATTCACTCACTCACTCATTCATGGAAAAACAAAGAAAAATTGGCATAATAATGAGAAAATGTTAATTTATTAACATCATAACTTAGTCCCTGTAGCAATTAGAGATATTCTTCAACTGCGGTGAGAATTGGGAATATTATTGAAGATTTCTCTCTTTTGTATACCTGTACGTTTAGTATGACCTTATATTAGCAGCAGTTGTAGTGTGAGTACATAAACATTTTTTGTTTCCTTCGAATAACTTCATCATTTTATAACTATGCACATGGAAACCACATTCAGGCGTACAACTAATTCAATATCTTGAAATCAAGATGAATTTAAATTAATAACGTCTCTGATCTGCAACTGATATAAAAAAATTCCAGAGTTTCAGTTAAGTATTACTTCTGATGACTAAATACATTTTGCCATGGAATAATCTTATAAAAAATCAAAACTTCTGCTTAAAGTTCACAAATTTTGCCTGATAAAATGACGTCGCTGACTCAAAAGATCTCGCCAAATGCTTTCACTGTATTTATTGTTTTGTAACAAGCACGGGAACGTTTTTTCAATTCCTACTATTAACTCACACTCTCTGTATATTTACTTATTTATCTTGGTGGAATTTTCAATCGTTAATAAAATACTTTTTAAAGCGCTCAATTGAGCTGAAATTTAATGTACAAAATTACTTTGGATGACAATACAATAATTTAATTATAATTAATAAAAATTAATTGATTAAAACTAATGTGGCTGTATTTGTAATTCTTTGAATAATTAGTTTTAATCAATTAATTTTATTAATTATGATTAAATTACTGTATTGTCATTCCAAATAATCATGTATATAAAATTTTAGCTCAATTGAGTGCTTTATAAAATGTATTTTATTAACGATTGAAAATTCCAACAAGATAAATAAATATATAGAGAGTATGAGCTAACAGTAGGAATTGAATAATACTCTTAATTCATCTGCTTCCAAATCTACCAATAATGGTTTCAAAGCCTCTATTTCTCTTTTATTGATAGAGCACCACGAGAAGCTTACCTGTTATACCATGAATGAGTCACAGGGATTTTCCACAATTTTTGGTTTGATTTTTTTTTTAATGGATTTCAAGGAAGATCAGATAAGTATTTGAGTTGAATAGATTAGAGATACCTTTCTTGGACAAAATATTTGCATTTCATTACGTTAGAGATCTATGCAAGAGTGAATTCTTTGGAAGTAAATTTCATGTTAAGGTGTCTGAACATTTTAATAGTCGAAACAGCAGCTTTATTGTCGAGTGTTTGCCGCTATTTGTCTAAATATAGCTCTTGTACTATTAAAACCAATCGATTAAATACCCGTTACTACATCCTTATAGTGTAAATATGATTTAAAATTATTTCAGAGGCTTATTACAAACAGCACACTGGCTTTGTAGGTCCTTAGTTGAAAACAAATGTCACTAACAGAATTAAAAGTGAAATAATAAATCTAAATAGCCGAATGGTCATGATAAAGAGCTAGTCATTTCAAGTTAAGTCGTTTGATCTAGTATTGATTCTTCCAAACAACAAGTAATACAAAAAATTTTTTTTAAAGTTATTCCTACTTAGATCAACAAAGAAAATTTTTCTTTTAGCTACCTTTTATTAAATAGTTACAATTAATACAAATATGTATATAATATGACAGAATCACAACATTAAGTGGTAATTAATTTTTGTTAATTATCATTAAAGTAAAGTAAAGTAAAGTGTTTTAAGTTTTGACCCTAGTTGCTAAAAATGAAACCAACGTGCCTGTATTTGTAATTCTGTAAATAATTAGTTTCAGTCAATTAATTTTAATTAATTATAATTTAATTATCGTATTTTTACCCAAAACAATAGTGTATAGAAAATTTCAGCTCAAATGAGTGCTTTAAAATGTGAGGAGAAAACCTTTCCATGTTTTGTCACAAGTCGCCAAAATGATCGCTAAGTCACCAAAAATGATGTTAACGTGGATGTATTTGTAATTCTTTGAATAATTAGTTTTAATCAATTAATTTTTATTAATTATAATTAAATTACTGTATTGCTATCCAAAATAATGTATATTTTTAGTTTTTACCATAAAGATTGTACCTCGGAGTTTTCGTTCTTATGTTTTTTAAAATGAGCCCTCACTCATAAAAGTTGTCCGTGTACGTGACAAAACGTGTATGTTCAAAATTACAACTTCTTTGGCTAAAACGCATGTGTATCTCTAAGTAAATGTTATTAAAATCAAATTGTTTAAGGGTTTTGAAAGTTTGTGTTGTGTGCAATACAATAAACAGTAAAGTGAGAACTTTTAGTGTATTTATGCTTTATTGGCACCATTGTACAGTTCATTAATTGACACAAAACAGCATGGGGTAAATTAATACAAAAACACCACTTTATCAAAATTGGATAAAGAAGGAAAATATCACACTAAAATTTTAAGACCGCGTATGTTACATCACAAAGAATTATCACAGTTGAAGTTACGTGAAACCAACCATTAACAATTACTATAACAAATCATGCAAAAAACATGCAACATATACAACAGGACACACAAGTCTGTCTATTACAAAAAATGTTCTTTGAATACTGTACATTTGAACATTTTAATGAACTTTCATTATTAAAAAAAATGTGTTGGAAGTATTTTATTTTAGTCGGAAGAAATGACAAATTTTCTTTATTTAGAAATTTAATGACTATAATATCTATTTATGGGAACTAATTTGTGTGTGTGAAATCGGTACGCGATTGATTTTTCCGCCAAATAGTTGTAAGATTTTGCCAAGACGGCGTGATTTTCAAATCGCTCCATAAACGAGAGTATGTACCGATATCAAATTAGCTCCTCTATTTAAATGTTTTAGTTTCTGAGTATACAAAGAGAAATAAATTATAGTTGAATAAATAATTGGTATATCCGATGATTATTTTTTTAGACCTCGTTAAAATAAAATATAGGATGTAAGCCAAATTTGGTGAATTTTGTTCGATAATGATTTTATTTTGGCTACTTTTTTGGGGGATTAAAATTATAAGATACAAAGTCTTTCTGGCAACTTTTAAGGTAGTTCCCCAACTTATTTTAAAAGTTGCCAAAATCGCCTACCTGCAACCTGTATTTCATTTTAACCGCTCAGGTTTTCGAAGAAATATATAGAAAGAATATATATACTTAGCCTTAATGTTGAAATTCGTAATGTAAATGTTTTTTGTTGCATATAAATTTTTATCTCAAATTTATCTGCACATTAAAAATAAGCGTCATTTTAGTGGTAAAGCACAAAAAAAAAAAAAAATTACGAAAATATTATTTTTTAAAAAAATTTTACTTCAAAAATAATTACAGAGGAAAGAAAATTATTTTAACTGTTACCATATTCTATCAGAATCTCATATGTTAAAATTGAATTTTTTTTTAAAAAAAATTCTTAATTCTCTGTCTAATTGCATAATCGATTACTTCATTAATTTTTTTATGGGATGGTAAATATCTATTGTATATTCAGTTTTGTTTTCAATAACATTTTAAATTTATTTATATTCATTATTGCCTAATATTAACTAAATATCTTATAATGCTAAAAATTTATTATTCTTGAAGATGCCACATGATTTAATTTTTTAATTGTAGATATATTATTTTAAGAAAACAATGTAAAAATATTATCCAAAGTGAAAAAAAGCAATTGTTAAAAACAAGTTAAGACATGAAAGGAAAAATGACACAACAAGAAATATATTTAAAAAAGGGATTAAAATTTTATCCGTATTTATAGTTTTTTTTCCTTTTATGTTTTCCACTTGCTCTCTGAGAATTTATTTTTAATTGAATGACAAAGGCATTTTCCTCATTTTTCAATAAATACTATTTAAACTTTTTCTAGTAGAAAATGTCAACATTTTCCTTTCCTTTTATTTCTTATTTATTATGCAAGTATTTGAAAATTTGAAATTTTTTTCTCAAATGCTTAAGATTAAATGAAAAGTTGAATTTTTTTCAAGTAAAAAAATACTAAAATGTAGTATGTGTTTCAAAATTCGAAAAAAATTTCATATTTTGCAATTATTATATTTTATAGAAGAAATTATTAAGACAAAACTTGTATATCGAGTTTTGATTTAACAAGTAATATAAAATTTTTTAATTCAATTCCTACTTAGATCAACAAGGAAAAATTTTATTTTAGCTACCTTTTATTAAATAGTTACAATTAATATAAATATGTACATACATAGGACAGAATCACAACATTAAGTGGTCATTAATTTTTATTAATTATTATTAAAGTATTGTATTGTCATCCAAAACAATAGTGTCTATAAAATTTCAGTTCAACTGAATGCTTTAAATCGTGAGAAAAAAACCTTTTCAAGTTTTGACACAAGTCGCCAAAAATGATGCCAACGTAGCTGTATTTGTAATTCTTTGAATAATTAGTTTTAATCAATTAATTTTTATTAATTATAATTAAATTATATTGTATTGTCATTCAAAATAATCATGTATATAAAATTTCAGCTCAATTGAGCGCTTTAAAATGTATTTTATTAACGATTGAAAATTCCACCAAGATAAAAATAAATAAATATACAGAGAGTGTGAGCTAATAGTAGGAATTGAAAAAAAAAAAAAAACGAAACTTTTGAAAAATAATTTTAAGTCTTGAAATGAGAGATTTACGAGGTAGGATTCAAAAGTTCCCAGACTGAGCCTATAACATGAAAAATTTTGAAGTAGGGTGATTAGAAAAACGTTTCCGTGTTACTGCGTTCTTCCCCTTTCTAAGAGTGATTTGTCTTAAATCAAGTGATCGGTGGCTCGCCACGGCGTCGTATTTTGTAAGCGGGTGCATTTAGTAACCGGCCATTGAAAGGAATGACGTTTGAAGAGCAGAGAATAAATATCAAAGTTTGTAGAAAGTATATTTTGTAGAGTGCTACGGATACTTACGAAACGTTGAAGCAAATGCACAGCAGTAATAAATTATCGCGAACGCAAGCTTTTGAGTGGCTTCGGCGTTTCAAAGCAGAGAAAGCTTCGAAGACGTCGAACGCTATGAACGTCCGCAGACTTCCCGCACCACTGAAAACATTGAAAAGGTTTCTGTGATAGAACGTTGAACAGGCTTCAAACAACGAAGGGGTGAAAACGAAATCAACTGTTTTGCCACATTCTATTAACTCCCCTGATTTCGTTCCCTGCGACTTCAGAATATTTCCAGAACTGGCACGTCGTTTTCAGGGTCGTCGATTCCAATCTGCGGATAAAATTAAAAGTGCATTGCAGGCTGAATTAAAGAACATGGCTAAAAATGGATTCCAGAAATGTTTCGATAATCTTTACAAGCGATGGCAAAAGTGTGCTGTTGCTCAAGGGTCTTATTTCAGATAAGGATGTGTTTCATCAGTTTAATTGGTAATATTTTTTAAATTATAGACAGTGTTCGGGGACTTTTGAATCCTACCTTGTGTAAATAACTGTAAAAGAGTTCGAAAGTTCATTGAGAAAAAAAATCTTTTTACCAAAACCACTTGCTTAAAATCATAAATTGGTGTAAAAATTGTTCTTCAGAAAAACTGTCGTTTGAGAAATGTTTTGCTAAAAAAGATGAGTTTTATGAAGTTTTATTGGAAATGAACTGGAAGAGATTGATGTAGGAGTTTTAGAAACATTATTTACATAGAGTTAAGGGAAATTTAAAAGCCATGATATCAAAATTCTAATAACTATATCTTCAAGAAAAGCATGCAAAATTGTTCATTTCACAAGTATTACATGAAAAAAAAGTATTTTACAAACAACACTAAATATTTACAAACAGATATTACTAATATGTTTAATCTAAATCTTGACAGTTTGTCAGTTCCTTGCAAATCTGCCGTTACTAAGTTTACAGTGTAAAAAAAGGAATTCTTTTATCCTTACATAGTTGTATATTTGTACACATCAATAGGTGCATTGTTTGAAATTCGTTTTTTTTTTTCAATACCTTGGCTTAGATTTGTCGAAATATTAAGAGTCAGTATTATTTTGGTGTACTATAACTTTACTTGAAATAATTTTTGCAGTTTAAATTCTATATTTACCATGAAACAAGATTTTTATGATGTTTACATGAAGTTTTCTTTGGTGAAAAGAAAGAGAGCCGCAAGTCCTCTTGTGAGGTTGGTGGGAGGCCCCTGACCACCCCCAGGGTGTTCTTCCTCTAAATTGGGGTGAAACCGAGCTAAATCGTTCTGTCACCTGTATGGTGCTCAAAGCTACGACTAACGACAGGCGTCTCTTAGCTCTTTCCCATGATAAATTTCGTGGGCCTTGATCTGGCCTTTGCCGATTAGGTGGCATTAGTAACAACAACAATGTGAAATAAAGGTAGGATTTTCAATAAGGTCAACCTAGACCATGGCTTCGAGGTGGAGCAACCAAGATGGTTCAAGAAGAAGGAAATCAACAACCAAATATTATACTTCGAATTACAAATTTATCTAAACTGTGTATTACATTATTTCGCATATAAAAATACCATGTATTTTTAATAAAGGATGTCCCAAAATTAATGCAAGAATTTAATATGCCACCATTTGTGCAATAAAATGTTGGCAACCTTATTTAAAAGTCCACTTGAAAGGTGATAGATTAGAGTTAGTAAAAATGCTGCATCACACGATATAACAAAGTGTTTTCATCGTTGAACAATATTTCAGAAATAATGAAAATTTCGTTCAAAATATGGTCGGAGTAGTGATTTAACTTCGTCAACTGTGAAGAGAGTAATTGAAAAATTCAGACAAACGGGATCAATTGAAGATGTTTAACACACTTGTCGTCCAAAAACAAGCCGTTCAAATGTCAATATCGAAGCACATTTTCACCTTGATGTCTTTGCTAGTCCTCAAAATTGTCGCATTTGGGCTTCAGAGAACCCACATATGATTGTCTAAAAGCAAGTATATCCTTAACATGTCACTGTTTGGAGTGGATTTTGGGCTGGAGGCGTCATTGGACCATACTTTTTCGAAAATGAAGCTGATCAAGCAGTGAATGTTATTGATACTAGATATCGAGACATAACACAGTTCTTTCAGCCTAAATTGGATGATATTGATGTGGACGACAAGCTTAAGGCATGGGTCAACTGGTCCCGGGCTCAGGGCCTCGTTTCGTTCTCGACTCTGTCTTAATAAGATCAATTTTAATGATCAAATATTTTTCCCATACATATTCTCCGAAAAAAGGGAATTTCAAACTACATGTCAACTGGCAAAAGTGGTAAGACTGTATTATTAAGTGATGACCGTTGTCCATGTCTAAACTTAGGCCTAATACCATAAACAATCATTCAACTCATTTAGTCGAAATGCGGTTATCGGTGGAGCCGGTTTGTTCCTAGGTTTTTGAGATTGTGAGTCGTGCACATTGATTTGTTTGAAGTTATCGTTTGAACGAGCATGTATGTTATATACTGTCTACTTTTAAAGATATCAGGTAGGACCAACTTTTGCATAGGGGCCCAGGGCCTCAAAAAATCTTAAGGTTTCTCTGGGTCCAGTGCCTCAAAGAGTCTTAAGACATCCTTGAGGACAAATGCTTTCAACAAGACGGTACCGCATGTCATACAACCTGTGAAACGATTCAATCCCTGCGTGAGACATTTCCTGATTGTATACTCTCTTGTTTCGCTGATAAGAATTGGCTCCCTAGATCGCTTGATTTAACACCATTCGATTTCTTTTATGGGTTTATTTGAAGTCAAAGGCTTATGGCAGCTAGCCCACAAGCACACGTGTTTTGAAGGAGGAATTTCAACGCTGCATCTACGAAATTCAGGCACATTTATGCAATATGGCCATGAAAAATTTCGAAAAAAGAGGGTGCATGTGCCAACAAAGCCAGCAGTGGAGGCCACTTGGCCTACGTGTCATTCCATACATATAACACTATTCTGTGTACTTTAAGATTCAATAAAAAAATAAAAATTAAAGACAAAAATGTGTTTTTTATCTTGCGTTATAATTTTGGAACACCCCTAATAAGCCGATCCGTGTTTAAGTCAAGAATTTTTTTTTTTTTCTTCTTCAAAACTATAGCCAAAATTCGAAACCCGTACATAAGCCAAAATGGAAAGTAAAAAAAAATCCTGTAATTTTCAAATATATGTCACTAACTAGGTAAAAATAATAATAATAAATTACTGGCCATAATTACATAATAAATTACCAATAAAATTGCTTTAAAGTAAGACGCCAATGGCAGTAGCTTTATTTCTGTTAATTCTGTCTGAAGCTAACACATTTTTTCCATTCATTTGTTATTTTTTATACTAAATCAGTTATAAAATTCACATTCTGCGCCTTTTTTTTCTAATCTGGAAAATGAGCTAAAGAAAAATTTGTATACGGCAAGTGATCGTCTATCTGGAGAAAATACTCACCACATGATGAGCATATGTATTCAGACATCCAAAGAGGGAATGTAAATTTTAAGAACTGTGTGAAAATTTGACATTTTTGAAGGATTTTCGTGACTTTTTTCCCTGTTAGATTAAAAATTCCATTTGAAATATTTGAGAAGATAAAAATTGAAATTGCTTGTACATAAGTAATATTTTTTAAAAAAAATTAATTATGTTTGTATAAACCGATTCCCTTATTTTAATTTTTAAAGTTTAAAAAATTTTCCACTCATACGCGGAAATATACGGTAGTCATTATTTACTTGAACACTAGATTAATTTTTTTAAGGAAGGGGACAGAATTATACCTTGAGCCTTGGGTAGTGAGATAAAATGTGTTTATCTATCCTTATGTACAATATATTAAACGGTTTGAAGTAAAGATGATTGTATATGATGCTTTTTTTAAAAAAATGCTAAAATTTGAGCCTTATTTATTGCTTTTTTATGTAGTGAAAAGAAATGAAGATGTAAACTGTTGTTTTCTTAAGAAATAATTTTAGACGTAAAAAATAAATGCAATGATCTACAATAAAATTTAAACTCTATTTGTACTGTGTTTATAGGTGCAATAACTATAAAATTTTGCATAAAGAGCTTCAGATCATACAAAAGTTAAATGGTAAGAAAATAAATTCTTAAATTCAGAAAGATCATATCCTGTGATTTGTGTGTATGGATACTATAAACTTTCATCTCAGACAAAGAAGATATAAAAATGTTTTAAAGAAAGAAGATATATATATATATATGGTCTTAAGATATAAAAACCTTCGAATTTTAAAATTTTTCGTAAGCATAATTCGTTTTGCCTTAATTATACTTAATTTGGAATAACAATTCTAAAATAATTTGAAATACAGATTAAACAAGCTACATTCTTTGACGAATTCAAATTCTAGTCACTATTTTCAAACCTAAACGATTCAACGTATTTTCAAATATGCAAGTCTGTAATAACTGCTAAGTAAAATTTTTAAAATGTGACTCGAATTCATTCGAATTAGGTAAAGAATAATGTATTTAAAAGCAGATTTCAGTATTGATCTCGCGAGAATTTTTATTTTCTCATTACATATTATATTTAAAAAAAATATGAAACGAAACGTTTAAAAGAAAATAAAAATTAAAAATGTCAAAGTTCTCTTTTTACCATTGTACTTTTTAGATTTTTGTGTTTTATATTCATCAACTAAAGCAAATGTTTGTAAAAAAATATAAGCTTAATTCAAATTATTTTGATTTGATCATTATTATGTGGTTTGAAAATAATTATTTGATCTCTCTGTTAAAAATATCTAAAAAAAATCATCTATTATTAAGAACTATTTAAAAAGTTGTCTTAACTTCGGAATGTGAAAACATTGTTGGAACACTGGAAAACTTTTGAAAATGTTCAAGATAACAAATTTTGTGTTAATTTTATGTGCTAGAATGTTTAGTTCATCCGCATTAATACTGACTCTTAAAAATGAGATTCTTCATGAGGAGTGATTCTCGTGTGTAAGATTGAAGTAGCCTCCTATGTAAGATAGTAGCACCAATAGACTACATTGAGTATGACAAACAGAAGTGGGAAAACAATTCTTGAAAATTTGTCAATCTTCAGAGCCTGTCTTTCCAAAGATTCAGATCGTCGGCGTAGGGACGGCGATCGGATCATTCGATTTCCGTTTCCCATTCCGTCTTCACCCTGAAAGTACAAAGGAAATCTATTTATAGGCAAAGGAAGCTTGCGACTGAGCTTTTTAATTCCTTGAGAACATATTAAGGAATTGCGATTTGATTTGATTTTAATTAACATAGCACTTTTTAAGTTCTTCGAGGGATATTGGCGACGTACCTTGTAATTTCGAACCTCGGTCAAGTGACAAGGAAGACATCTGACTTAGCACTCCACGCCAACGTTAGAGCCTCGGCAGATTTAACGTACATCATCCCATCCACAGGGTGGATCTTCAGTGAGACCAGGGTTCGAACTCTCGAGTCCAAACCTTTGCGTGGTTTGGAAGTTTCAGGAGGTTGGTGCCAACTTACGTGTCATCCTCGTCATTTGACTGTGGCTCAAAATACGAGTTCCGTTATCAATAACCTTCGTATTGCTCCACAGAGCTTCGTAAATTAAAATCAAGTCAAATTATATATATATATATATATATATATATATATATATATATATATATAGGCTAATTCTCTACAAACAAGAGATAACAACCAAACAATATAACATTCGACAAACACATAGACAGGAAAATCACTCAATGAAGGACATACGAGTAATCGAGATAATAAATATAAAATGGATGCTGCAGTGTTATGAACATGTTTTTTGGCCAGCCAATATATATATATATATATATATATATTCATATTTATATATATTTATATAATTATGAATAAAATACTAAATTTCCGTAACTAACTTAAAACAAAGTAATAATAAACACACACATACACTCTCTCTCTCACACACACTCCCCTCTCTCTCTCTCACACACACTTTCTCTCACACACTCTCGCACACAATCTCTATCACATACTCTCTCTCACACACAATCTCTTTCGCCCGCCTCTCTCTCTGCCTCTCCAAGCGCCCGCATATACTCTCCACACACTCTCTCTCCTTGCACACACTCTCTCTCCTGCTGCACCTCTCTCTCACAAGCACACACACTCTATCTCTCACACGCACACACTTCTCTTTCTAACACACGCACTCTCTCTCACACACGTTACTACACTCTCGCCTGCACACACACACACACTCTCTCTCTCACACACACATGCACACTCTCTCTCACACACTCTCTCTCTCACGCACACACATTGTTCAATATTCTAAGATTATATTGTAGATTTCAGACAAAGAAAGAAAATTCTCTTAAATGCTTTTGTGATAACATATAAATAGGTCACTTAGAAGTTATTTTTTGCTAAATTTTTTAAGATTCAAATTTTAAATGTTATTGTTGTGTTATCTTCGACGAGAGAATGAAAACTATATCGATTGGCTTCTAAGGAAAGTGCCGATTCACTCTCTGAATGGTAAATTCATTACAATCCAGCCAATTGAAAAAATTGATTCTTCATTCAAATATTTACCTGTAAGTATATTAAAAAATTAATTCATAGAGTAATTGGCGATATTCTACGCTCATTTCATCGTAGATTTATTAAGCACAATATAACTCTATATTTATTTTTGAAACATTTCATTTTTTTTCAAACATGATTTTTTAACTTTGCAGTAAAACCTAAGCTTAATAAATGCTAAAACTAACAATATATTATATTTTTTAAGTCTAATCCTATGGAAATACTTCAGCCAACACAATCAATAAATTTCCAACCTACTTTCATTTGTATGATCTGAATATCATTGACAAAGCTGCTGTCCATCTTTTCCACTCTCTTTGCCATGTCCTATAAGTGTTACGATAGCGCCACCATCAGGATGGCACCACGAAAAAGTGTGCATGTTGACATGAAGATATCGATGGCCTTGATGTAGGACACGGGGGGCAGTGATTTTTGTGATTGCGCGTGTTGAGTGGCCAGGGTGAGGAGAATCATGATACATGAATCACTTCTGGCGAGGCACTGCATGCCGCTGATCAGAAAGGAGATCCAGGACGTGATGACAGCGTGGGGCTTGAGATTAAGGTATGGCAAGTGTGGAAGAGGTAGTACCCTAATCGGCGCTCCAAGGTGAATTGTACTTCTATGCAAGTGAAGTTGCCTGTAGACAGAAACAAATTAATTAGAGGCGTTGGTGTGACAGTCGTACAAATTATTAAAAACATTTAAAATGCATATTTTTTTAAAAAATTCCAATTATTTTGAAAAAAATTGAAATGTTTTTATTTTTAAATAATAATAATAATAATAATAATATATTTATTTAGCGCGGGCTCTGCATGTTTAAGTGCAATTTTTAGGTAAATTACCTCTATATTGTAATGGATTTGGAACAATTCCTACATCGCATTATTACTTTCAATGAGTTTTTTGCTCGGTATTATTTACATAAAAGGGAAAGTTGGCTGGCCGAAACATGTTCAACTACACTTTTATATAAATTATTTTATATATTAGCTAAGTCGCTTAACGTTTACATAATACTGCAGCATCCATTTTATAATTTTTAATCTTGGTCACTCATATGTCTTTCATTGTGTGATTTTCCTACTATCTATGTGTTTTTCAGATATTGTGATTGTTAGGATATTTATCTCTTGTTTTGTAGAGAATAAGCTTCACTCATATTTTAATACTGCAAAATGACCAGCATATGTGTTTTACTTCAGTTTGAATATTTTGTTATGCATGAAACGAATTCTTTGGCCCAGGGATGGGCGTTTTGGCTAGAGGGCCACATTGTAGAAGTGGAGGATTTCTCGGAGAGTCGTACCTTTTCAAATGATTACATTCTTTAATTAACTTTGCATTTCAGAAAAGGTTTAAATTGTACTAAAAAATCAATAAACATAAGCTAGATAAAATAGTGAGAGTTTTATTCAATTTATTTACTGTGCAAACTTCATATGCACTCATGTCCATAAATTAAGGATAATTCAGAATCACATGGAAATCGAAATCTAGGCTAAAAATTTCACTTGTGGAATTATCATACATGTCTTCAACAATATGAAAATTAAAGTACACAGATGAGCACGATGGTGCGTCTACAATGACAGAGTGTAAAAAGGGGTATATAAAGGAATATTGCAAGCAAAGATGTAAAATTGTTTCACAAAGCGTTTTGTAAAGCTACACTCGGTGACATAACTAGAATGGTGCATATGACTACAGAGGAAGCTTATGAAGATGTACATTTTTTACGTTGCAAAATTATCGGCAGCATGGAATATAGCGTATTCAGATGAGTATCAACAAGGAAACGGGAGATACCCAAAGCGTCATCTCTAGAGCTTTGGCTTGGCGATTCCAAGAGAGGTGTGACGTCTTCAATTGGAATTTGAACCTCACCCTCCATTCAGGCTGTTTTACTAAGCTCCGAACGGGTGTGGTGACAAGTAGTGTGTAGTGACAGGTGCGTAGCCATGGGGTCGCATTGTTTATTGTCTGACCTCGGGCAAACCTCGACACGATATATAAAGTGCATAATGGTCAAAGAAAGCCGGAACCCCATTGACAATAGGCGAAGCCTGTATGAAAAGAATCCCTGTCGCGCGCTTTCGGCCCGATTGATAGAAGGAAATGGGTCCCGCCGAACAGGCCGGTGTGATGAATAGTGTTCAGAAGTTAGATGATAAATTATCATATCGTTCGGTTTTTTTTTTGAAGCGACGGGGAGATAGAGCCATGTGATGGAGAAAAGCTTTGGAGAGCCACGAAGAAAAGAGGATTGGAGAGGAACGAAAAGAAATAAAACGAGGAACGCCGGTGGCGTTGAGAGATGAGAGCAGCGAGGGTACGCTTTCGGGAAAAAGGATTGAACTCCCGTGAGATAAGGCCATACTGCACCGGCAGCATATTTATTGGACTTTATTACTTCATATTTGGCAACCGCCAAGCTTAAATAAATACTGTTTTAAATTTAAAATGAGGCTGTGATGATTTTTCTGTGTTTGTTATCTACGCACGAAGTTACAACGGAAATTTCAGTAGACGTTACAATACAAATCAATCCCGAGTTACATCGCCGAATGAAGACCGATATTTGGCAGTAACTCCAAAAAGAAGCAGACGGAGTACAATATCTGACCTGTGCCGTCAGTATCAAAAAACCATGAACAGATGTTTGAGACATATTGGTCTATATGCTCGCATGTCTTTTAGATTTGTTCCGCTCACTACAGCTCACTGTCTCCAGTGGTTAGTTTGGAGTAGAGGACATGCAACGTGTGTGTGTAGACATCATCACAGTGGGCATGTGTGATGTTTTCCAACGAGTACAAGTTTTAGCCTGAAGTCTGATACACGTTGAACTTTCATATGGAGAACGCCAAGACCCTTCACCTCCGAGACAATATAATTCAACTGCACGGTAACGGTGGCGTAAGATTGCTCGTTTGGGGGAAATTTTACTGGGTTCCAGAATAGATCTGCATGTTCAAATTGGAACCATGACAGGTAAAATTATAGGATTTCATTGACAACATTTGCGTTTGTTTGGTGTATGACACGGGCATTTTATGGATGACAACGCAGCGGGATGTGAAGCGATAGCGCTGTTTTGGTTTGAACGAATGACGTTTACCGCACGGCGATCAAGGTTTCGGCAAACATAGCGGCTTTCTTACGCGGCAGCAGAACAGCTACTTCAGCATACAGCCGTGCCGAACTGGAAGGCAGCGCGCGAGAGAGTATCGCTGCAAGAATCAGCTCAAAACGATACTCAACGTACTGAGTGGGCGGGGTTGCATTTCATCCAGCAGGAATGCGTACCGGCTATTAATTATCCCACCAACCGTGTAATATTAAGTTTTCTGAAGGAGTATTGCGCAATATTGCTCCAGGGTGCAAAAATCGTTGGTTTTTATAGAATAATCCCACATATTGGCCCGACATAATAAACTCTGTCGATGCGCTTCATGACGTGCTGGATCCCGCGTAAGTTAGAGGTGTGGGATTATCTGAAGAATGAGACATTTTATAATTCTTAATACAACTTTTATTAGAATAACCCAATTACTAATATATGTGAACAACTTATTTTAGGAATAAACCACAAAGTAAGCCGAATATTTAAGGGTCAGACACTTTGAAGCTAGATCGCTTATCACAAAATATTAGTAGATTCTCCACTAAATCTCGCCACATATTATATTATCGTTTAGAAAATGACATACCTCTACAGCAGTTTTGAAGACTCATATTCACCTTTACTTGTGAATGGGTATACTCATGCAATTCCTCTTCCCTTATAATAATATTATTCTCGAAGATTGGGCGTTTTAGCCTTCTTCTACTTTATTGGTAGTCTAAACCTTGTTTCGAACTGTTCACTAAGCTTTCTCTAAGATTTACGCCATCCCTCTCACCAAACTTTCTATCCTTTTAAAGTATATCTTATTTGCATTGTTGCTTTGTTGTTTATTTTTCTTGGTATTGGGTTGGAAAAGGGTTTTGCCATTAAATAAATGGCGCAAAGTCAGAACGTAGGAGTTATGTTAAGAAGAAAGAACGCGAGAGATGTCACAATATGCTATCTTTTTTGTTCTTTAATCTTTCGTTTAATAAATGAGCTTAAAATGAATAAGTACCGTTTGTGTTTTGTTTCAGAACCTTTATTTCCTGGAGCTACTTATACATGTAATTTATGGACACGACATGATTGCGCCTTTTAGATTACATTTTAATTTTTAGAATCATTTTAATGAAACAATTTACAATATCAAACTTTTTCACAGTACAATTTGTTTTAAAATCAGGGTAGCATTTGTGAAATTCTCATCACAACCTACAAGTTCACGTCATAACCAACTTACATCTATATTTACTCTTGCTGATCTTCATTAAAAAAAAATTAATTTCGCTATGTTCCGAACTCATTTACCATGTTTAAAGTGAAAAAAATAATCAATTTTCGAAGACTTTTCGTTGTCTATATTTACGACTACAAGCCATTTTTAAATAATACAATAATAAAAGAATAAAATAATTTAAAGAATAAAGTAATTCAAAGAAAATAAGTACACACATTTTAGGAAACGATTTTTTGTTTGTTGCGACAATAAAAAGAAATGAAAAGAAATAACAAAGCATTTTATTCTTCAGTGAGAGAGAATTTAATAAAAATGTTTAAAATTTAGATAAATTTTGTGCCTTGGTTTTCCTCGAAGCACTTCGCTAGATTTTTAGTTCTTTAAAAAATAAACTGAGTAAGTATTTAAAAAAATAAAATAAGTCTAATTTGAAATCCCATGAAGAATATATAAAAATGGATTGCATTACATATTCGAGTTTTAATCCTACGTTAAAGTATGGTTTCTACAACTTTCTCAAGTGTACGAACACTTTTAAGAGATGCTGCAAGTAGAATTGCACAGCTTTATTATGTGAAGTGAAATTAAATCATGTATATTTTCCTGAACAGATTTTTCGATTTTTCATTAATTTCCTCCCCAAGTGCCTTTTGAATAACAACACCGCCCACGAAGTTTATTTTAATTCATAGATATCAAGAGCTTATATCAAGGCAGCAATCTTCCAATATCTCTAGAGACACCATTAATGCATCATCCGAACTCTTTGTAATTGACTCTTAATTAGAGGTAATGCACAGAATCTTGTAATCGGATTACCGGCGACTTTCCTTTCTTGAAGAATCGATGTAATTCTCTTAACTCTTTGATGCGATTAAGTAAACACAGATCTTTAGAACTCAAAGGAAGACGCTTTCTAATAATTACTATCGATAAACAGTTCTAATTCTGACAAAATCTTCTAAATTAATTGAAAAATAAAGAGGCTACAAACATTTATCTTCCAAGTACAGAAGCGAGGAAACAGATATCGTAAATATTAATAAGCTTCTAAATTTAAGATGCATGTTAGTAAGTAATTGAAGTATTAGTTTACAATTAGAGTTTGAAAGTAAAGTAGCTGCTTGAACGAGATTTTCAAAACTACGAGTTTTATTCCAATTTCTTTGTTTCTGTCAAAAGTGTTTGTTTATTGGTACTTATATTTTATATAAGTACCAATAAACTTGAAAGAGTTTGGTTTTTAAAGTAAAATATATCTTTGCAGATTTTTGAGAGATTGAAATAAAACTTAAAAAAACGAAAAAAGAATGATTTTTAATTGAAAGGAGAAACGAGAAATAATTGTATTATCTGAATTTGTATTTTATCCAGCTCAAAAATGATACAAAGTAGAATCAAAAGAGAATATAACGATTTAAATTCCTCATAGCGATGGATTTTGTATGTAATTATATGAGTTTTAAATATATTTTTATTCTTGGTATTGAAACGCACCACGTATGCTGTTTTTCCCGCAGTAACACCCTCCGTGGAAGGTGGTTACACGGAGAAAGTTCTCTTCTCCAGCAGCTTTGCGGCTTGAAAAATTATGGCCCAGCCTAACGGCCCGCGAGGGACGAGGGCTGCGGTAGCTCAGTGGTTAAGGTATCGGATCATGACAGGCACATGTCATAAGTTCGAGCTCAGTACCACTACAGATCCACCGTGTAGGGGAGGCATTGCGCATTAAAATCTGTGAAACTCAAACGTCCTCCCAATTATTAATGGCGTGGTAGTTAGGAGAAGGTGTTGCTAGCTCAGGTGTCGTCCTCGTCACTTGATCAGGGTTCAAAATTACGAGGTCCGTCACCAAAAGTCCTTGTTTAGCTGAACAGTACGACGTTACTATTCACTCACTCACTTGGCGACATATTTGACAACAAATTAAAACTCCAAGGAGCCATCGAGAACTCACTGGTATCGATCATTCTAGAAATTTCCATAAGGCTATATGAAGACAGATCGAATTCAGAACTCAGTCACTAATTGCCAAGCAGCGAACCGTTCCAACATGATCTTCTCAGTTCTTAGTCAGATACGGGATTGAGGGTTGCTTGTAATCCATATACTTGATGACAAATTCCAATGCGTTCCAAAACTTATTCCAGTTCTAAATTCAGTGGCGTAACGCACCCCTACCCCATCGCAGGGAGTAGGGGGAGAGGTAGGATTCTATGGAGCCCAAAGCTTACTCTATGTTATGGTTTTGAAATCTTTCTAAGATCTATTTGGCTTGGGGACGAAAGCCTGACTCTGCAGGTGAGGGAGGGGGCTAATATTCTCCGTTTCACAACTGTCAGAATCTGTTTGTTAGTTGTTTGCAATAAGACAGACTGACAGATAAGAAGATCTGCCTGAGTTCCTGCTTGTGGAACTGCTCTAAAGAGCCGCTTATGGAGCTCTGTAAATCTTGTTGAAAACTAGAGCATTTTTTAATTACTGTAAATAATCTGCTTTAATATTTTTTTTGTGTATAAACGTCGATTTATCTTGTAATCATTTGTTTTTGTTCTCATTCTCTAATAAATTTGCTTTTATTCAATTAATTGGAGTCATCAGCTGTTTTTCTCTCGCGCCGTGTTGTAACAGTATTGATAAGGCCAAAGCTCACGATTCAGTTTTGGAATTAAAAAAAAAAAATATCGGTGAAGTTTTTAATAAAAGTGAAATAATTATATTTTCATTTTCTTTAAGCAGTTTATTTCTTTTAACCCTTTATGGGGTCATTTTTTCTAGTAATGCTATGTTAAAACAATTTGGAATGTTAAATATTGGATATGTTAATGTATATTTTTAGCTAAGGGATTTATATAAAGAAATTCATTTAGCTTATTACCTAAAATTAATTAGATTTTTAATACCATTTTTTAAGCATAATTCCCACCGCCCTCTAGGAGCTATCCTATCATCCTATGTTTTGATTTCTTTCTATGTTGCATTATATAGTATTTGTAAAATATAATTTGTAAATACTTAAATATATAAATGGAATTATAAATCAGACAAATTTTAGATTTAAATGTTTAAGACTTTATAAATAGTACTTTCCATGAGATTTCAGAAAATGAGGACCAACACATAATGGGAAATTGCAAGATGTACGAACATATCTTGTTCCCTTCTCATGTTCTTTAGTAGAGCACAACGCGCGGCAATATCTAGATGTTTATTGTAAGGTTGGCATATTCTCACCAACTTTAATCAGTCACAAGTTATCTGGAACAGTTTTCTTAAACTCACACGTCATCCTTTGCATTTACGACTTGAAAATTCAGAATTCTGTTGCCATGCTAGCCAAAATGGCAATACAAATCATAGGAGGGGAAAATAACTTGCCATAGTTTTTTAAAAATTGATGAAGTTTGTGGTAAATATGCTTACCCTTACTACAGCCTTTTAAAGGATTAAGTGACTTTTATTCACCGAATTCCATTTGAAAACATTTAAAAGTTACAATACTATACATGTAAGGAAAGGCATAATTCATTCCATGTCTGAAAACAGGCTTGTTTTCTCTGCCAGATAATAGCTTTTTTTCGATGGTAAAAAATATATTGTTATGGATTTACAAAAATCTAAAATCATGAGAGTTAATGGAATAAGGCAATTTTAAAAAAAATTGAACATTTGAATAAAATATATTAACAAAATCGATTTATAATTAAATCAATCAATACGCAAAGTTACAAATTTCCATGCATGAACTGTAGCATTTTCTTGATGAACGGACATAGAAATATCTATAAGTAACAAATGACTATATGTAGTAATTTTTAAGGTGCATGAAATTTTTTTCAACAAAAATATGAAAAAAAAAATCGGTTTAAGTGTAGAATAAGGAACCCCTTGGAGAAGTCAAGTTTTTCTCGCCAAACACCTTGATTTAGCGATAGGTGTTTCGATTATTTACAAAATGGAATTTCGCAATGAAAATAAAGAAATATTATAGGAAAATAAAAAAATATATTAATAAAAAAAATGCTTATATATATATATATATATATATATATATATATATATATATATATATATATAAAATTTCTAAAAAAAATTGCTTGGCTACCAATTTCGCCCCCAAAGACTTCCCCATGGGGTTCTCTATTCTAAACTTTAACCAAAAAATCGGAATCGGGAAACAATGACAAACATATGCAGAACATACTTTTAATCGATTGTTTTAACATCACAACTCAAAGATCATTTGAATTGTAAAACTAATGGAGTTGTGAAAAAACGAAGGGGAAAAAGGGATAACCATCACGAAAAGATTACATTAATACTCTAAAAAATATGAGAAACATCGAATTTTTAAGTGTTTTAAGTGCTTGAAAAGTTTCGAAAGATCGTTCCATTTTTCAAAAGGTCCATTTTCCTTGGAAATTTCAAATGTAAATGAATGTTAACGAGCTTTTTCTTTTTTGTAAAAAAAAATATATTCGTTTTAAGCTTGAGGAACAGCATTATCCAATTAAAATGTAAAAAATGAAACTTCGTTTCCTAATTTTTTTTATTTTTATTTGCAGTTTTTAAAGTTGTTACCTTTTTCTATGATCTAAATGAATCTTAAGAAACGAGAGAGAGACCAGCCACCATTACTGTCACCGAATGCAACCATTTTTCGCATGGGGATAAAAATTAAGTGAGCAAATGCATTTTGAACGATGTATTTTTCTTTTTCACATCTGGAACGTTATTTTACATAAAAGACGGGAAAGAATCCGCGAATCTTGCACTTTTACATTAAAGATAAATTTCTGAAGCTTAATTCTTTTAAAAAAAGAATTATAAGTAACGTAGTTTTCACTTAAAAGTAAAAAACCTTCGACATGACATCTGGTATTATACAATTAACTTCTTGCCTAGTCTACCAAATTTGGATACTCGCCAACATTTATTTCGACTAGTTTATGTCTCTGTTTCCCTTTCCCCCAAAAAAAAAAAAACATTCCGTTTCCTAATTCAAGATGATTTTTGATAAAACGTATTCTATTAATAATCTTATTTTTCTTGCAGTTTGTTTTACAATCATAATATTATTGCCATGCAATCAGATGCAACGTTTCTTCAGATTAATTGATACTTAAATAACAATTCAGATTTTCTTTTTATTGCTCTGATCAAAGTGTACCTTTAAAATAAAAATTTATTGAATTAAAATTTCGACTACTTTTGAAAAAATATTCGTTAAAAGAAATAATTTGAAAAAAGAAAAACAAACAAACAAAAAAAAAGAATAACTTTTTAACGTTTATAATTTATAATTTTTTTAAGAAACTGCATTTTGTTTGGTTCTGTTTGTCTCAACGGTCAATTTAATACAATCAATATTTCCTTAATTTTAAACTAATAATAAACCAAGAAGTAATAACTGAGTTAATACTTTTAAAATATTCAGCGAGAAGATTTTTTGAGGCTCTATAAGCGCAGCTTAAATAATCTTATCATTTTAATTTGAAGCAAACTTTGTTGGTTTCACATGCCAGTAACATTGGAAATTACTCAAACCAGAACACAACTTAATGATCTATCTATTATCATTCGACTATTATTTTGTCATTCCAACTAACGCAATGTTTTGAATAGTCTGTCAGTGAACTTTGTGGATAGGAAAGCGTACACAGTTTTATCTTTTAGTTGATACACGCCCCAATAAATGTGACGATTGAAAATAATATCTAAATTAAATACACCAGCGCGGACATCAAAAATGCAACATTAAGTAGAACATGACAGATCAAAGAGAAATTTATTGGAAAGATAATGCACAGTGCAGAGGAAAAGGATTTCAAATATAGCCTTCTGTGAGGTGAGGAAGATAATAAAATCAGCATTGCGTGTTGCCGCTACAGATGATGCCAATAACCGCTGCTCACATCTCGGCATTGCATTAAATCTAGTTTGGATATTTTATCGGAGTATGGTAGCACATTCTGCCTCCACACATTGCTAAAGTTTATTTGGTGTAATAGAGGCTGGTGTATACTGGACCAGTTTTCCTCCAATTATCGACCAGACGTGTTTGGTAGGCAAAAGATGGGGAAAATAGCTAGGCAATGTAATCTGGTGGGCAAAGTAACCTTGAAAACTGCATGCTACGAGCAGTCATGCATTGTTTTATGGGAATTAATCTGCAGGTGAGCTCAGTGGTGTAACGGAGAACATTTGCCCCCTGCAAAGTTAGGTTTTGGGCCCCAAAGTTGGATTTTACAAAGGGGTGCTCAAGCTTTGCACTCCCCCGCGATATGGGGATGTACGTTACACCACTGGGTGAGCTCTAAAAGCAAGAGGGAACAATTGGCTCCAAATTTTCGGACGTATAGTGCTGGTCAATGGCTATCATTTCACGGTCAATGAGCATTAAGGGAAATATAGTATCTGATCAAATTATTATAGTAGTGGGTACAAGACCAGTACGGTGCATGATGCAACCTCTCTTTATAGAGTCTACAAACTCTTATCCAACTATCATGATGTTGCAGGTAGAAGTGTGATTTGTTTTTAAGATAACGTGTTACTACTACTACGAATCGGTTGTTTATGTCCGTTGTTCCGTGCACAATTGCAAACGCATATGCAGTGGTGTTTTGAAACAAATGTAATAGTAGCAATGAATGTCTTGTGAATATTTCATTGTTCTGAAAACAACATTGAATGGCTCGGACGGATACCGATTGTACAACAGACAATATTTGTTATGATTTGATCCTCTATGCGGGAGAGTGATCCGTTAGTTCCATGCTCCCAATTTGTCTGTTATAACATGTAATTGTGAGACGTGTTTGGTGCTCTCGGCTCAGTAGGTCAGTTGTTCCTTCCTGCCTCAATCGATAACATATCTGAATTATGTTTCTTGGTTACTTTCAACTTGATCACTACTATCTCGGAAAGAAAATTTGTATTCTCACCCGAATTCTTAAGAAACACCAATTTTTCTTTGGTAGAACTCAGAAATGAGTTCGAATGACCATCTTATTTTTCTTCGAAGCGTTCCAAGGCTAATCACGCAAATCAACTCCACATAAAACAGATTCCAGTTTTTCAAAATTGCATTCTTTTGTCCTTTTATATAGAGTTTGTTAATGGCGCTGCATTGCTGATCCTCACGGTATACGTATGTTGAATATTTTCTACAGTTTGTATGCTCCCTTCACGATGTTGCATTTTGGATGGCAAGCAATATAATAACTATTAAACAGCTTGCCACTATTAAACTGGTTATTATTTTTTTCACTATATATTGAAAAAGAATTTTACGAATGAATTTCTCTGATGTGTTTTCTTCCACTGATCTTGCAGATAATTTAGCTTCTAGTAAGAAGTAAAAAAAAAAAAAAAAAAAATGTTAGTATCAGTTTTTTTTGTAATTTCAACTACATAAGAGAGTAAAAATATCTATCCCCCTTAATTCCTATGAATAAACTCGCGAGAACGTTTTACAGGAGCTTAAATATTATGCAATCATCTGAAAAGTTGCATCAGGTAACAAAGAAAATGCATGAGTGATCATTTGATACATCATTAATTGCTACATCAACCAGACAATAGTACAAAAATGCCACAGAGAGCAATGATTTATATTTGTACGTCTTGGTTGTTTCGTACTGCTAACTCCTTATAAAAAATTTATGCTGACATTATTAGCGGAAGTTTTTTCGGCACGGATGACATCCGAAGGAATCAGCGGCAATCAATCCAGTGCGTCTCGTTTGCTGAACAAATTTCGGTAAACTGGCTCAGTAAACAGGAAGTTAAGAAGAAAAGATTGTGACGGGCTCACGCGTCTTTTTTCATTAACATGTCCTTTGGGTTCTTTGGGGCCAGAATTAATGGCAATTCTTTTCCAACCAAACCCAAGAAGTGAAGCGTGAAGGAAAGATTCAATTGTGAAGTGACAGCCAACATAGAAGTTATTCCTGACATAGAGCCATTAGGTCAAGGTGCATACCATTGTACTCCAGTAAAGACGCAACTTTCATTAAGATTGGATCGGTAGATCGAAATTAAGGTAGGATTGACTATTTAATATTAGGATCTGTGATAGTATTGGAATTGAGTTTAGTCGAGTTAGTTATTGATAGTGGTCCGGGTTAAGTTATTTCGGTATTATCTATATTGTGCGTTTTGTCATCGTAGATTCTCTCACATATATTATTATTATCTAATCTGTTAGATGTTTAAGTTTTAAGATCTTAATAAAATCAGATTAAGATCATGGCGGCTTCTAGTTCTTTCGTTATTCCTACACCTCTAGCTCACACTGATAATCAAGGAGAAGGGCACCCGAGGGGGGCAACTTCACAAGATAAAAAAAAATCTGCTGCTGCACAAGAACAATATCTTATTAGTATATCAATTAGAAAAGCAACATCAACGAATCTCAGGCTTGCATTGGAATCAGAGCAGGAAGTAAATGAGAGCAATAGTCCTGCTTGCAGACATTTGATATGAAAAGGACAAGAACACTACTTACGAAAGAAACTCCTACTGAATGCAAAAATGAATGCCAATCTCATAAAGTGGACCAAACTTTATGCGAAATAGACTTCTGAGCTATGGAAAATTTTTTCAAATGAATTAAAACTTAACCTCAATGGTCTGGATGGTCACTAGGTAGTCTGTTGTCGAGGTAATGATGCATTGGCTGTGTTGTGTCTTGCGAGAAAGATCCAGTTTCTTAAATAGTTTTGGGATGCTTTTGGTACAAAGGGAATTGTATGCTAGAATTTGTCCGAGGTATTGTGAAACCCTAGGTACACTAAAAGATATTCTACAGTGAAAATGCTTAGTACTGTTAAAGTCAAATATGAAACTATCTCAAGTATATTCACCAGTATGTTTTAAAGTCATACTATAGAGCGAAAGAGATAAATATCATGTAAATGAACAATGCACATATAAGTTTCATTGCATACACACACAAATTGTTTACTATTCTTATCGTCATCTCTGTTTTCCATTTCCATAGGTAAAAAAAAAAAAATGGCTGTGGGAACAAAAAATTGCTTGCCTCACAATGGCTTGGTAATATTACTGTTTTAAATTTGACTGAAAATTTGTAGTACCATATTGATTGGAAAGAGTTGAACACAAGAAGCCTGGATCACTAAAGCAACTAAGAGAGAAAGTTATCCACATCTGGTATATAATGAAATATCCTTTGAACCAACCCCAAAATTACTTTTGTCAGTGCCCAATCACTATTCAGCCGTCCTGTGGTTGTTCCAATAAAAATTAGTGGCAACCGATGTTATTACAGTTCTCTATCTCACTCGGGATCGCTGAATGTCATTTCTTAATTGGGCTAAAAGTGAAATTTGTTAACAATAGATAATTAAGTATGTATGTATTTTTCAATTCCTACACTATTAGCTCACTCTATCTATATATTTATTTATTTATTTATCTTCGTGGAATGTTCAATCGTTAATAAAATACATTTTAAAGCGCTCAATTGAGCTGAAATTTTATATACATGATTATTTTGTATGGGAATACAGTAATTTAATTACAATTAAAAAAAATTATTGATTAAAACTAATTATTCAAAGAATTACAAATACATCCACGTTGACGTCATTTTTGGCGACTTAGTGACCATTTTCGTGACTTGTGTCAAAACATGAAAAGGTTTTTTCTCATATTTTAAAGCACTTGTTTGAGGTGCAGTTTTCTATACACTATTGTTTTGGGTAAAAATATGATAATTTAATTATAATTAATTAAAATTAATTGACTGAAACTAATTATTTAAGGAATTACAGATATAGCCACGATAGTTTTATTTTTAGTGACTTGGGTTAAAACTTTAAAAGATTTTTTTTTCTCACGTTTTAAAACATTCAGTTGAACTAAAATTTGATATACACTATTTTTTTTGGATGACAATACGATACTTTAATGATAATTAACAAAAATTAATTACCACTTAATGTTGTGATTCTGTCCTATGTATATACATATTTATATTAATTGTAACTATTTAATAAAAAGTAGCTAAAATAAAAATTTTCTTTGTTGATCTAAGTAGGAATTGACATAATTTTTTTTTTATGTTACTTGTTTTTGTCTCAATTTGTGTTAAAAGCTGTTTTTTTACTTCTTGAAATTCCATAAATACGTTTTTTCAAACTGTATAGATATATCCTTTTTAGGCTATTTGCCATCAATCATGACATTTGTATGCTGCATGGTTAATGTTTTCTGTATGCTAAGGTTTCAGTTGTTAGAGTATGTTATGCAATTTGTTTGCACTTCTGTGCATGCCACATTTTCTCTTTTTTTCGCTTCTCACACTGATATAGTTCTATGGTTATTTTTAGAAACGATATTTTCAGGCACAAAGGATGTAGCTTTAGTACATGTGTTGTTATTTATAGAATCCTTGAAACGAAAGATTTAAATTTTATATGGTATGGTGCAAATAATCACGAATCTAACTCAAATAATGAAAAAAAACCCATCCCAAAAACTTACGCTATTGAATAGAATAGTATTACTTGCTGTCCTTTAATTTAAGGAGTCGATTAATGTACTATTTAATGCAAGAAAATTTCATTACCTGTGGAATATTCTTGCATACAGTCTCCAAGTTTGGTATCTACCAGAATGTGCTGTGGAAGCTCAATAGTGGGTTCTACCACTAATGGAACTTTGGGTTCCCAGTCGAATATGAGATCGTCAGTTGTGTAGGACACTATATAAAAGCAAATTTGGAAATTTCGTAAAAGGTATAGAATTACAGTAAAATATATGTTTTGAAAATAAACCTCTTACTATTTTAAGCTTAATTTGAATTTAATTTTTTTTAAAAATGTCTCTCTATGTTTTTGTTTATTTTTTACTTTACAAACAGATAATTATTTGATATGAAGTTTGAATCTTGTTTAAATATCAGTTTTAAGCCTTCTCTTAAATGAAAAATTAATTGAGCTTCAGTAGATATGTGTTAATGAAATTTTATGATATAGATTTCGAAAATGAATTTGTTATTAATTTTAAACCTCTTGAATATGAGATATTTTATTGTTGTTGGAAAGAGAGCACGCGCGCGTTAGTGAAATTTAACAGTAGCTCTCGAATAAGAAAAGAATATAAATTTATGAATTTCTAAAATTTTTATTCCCACCAAATCTAAATTATCATATTGCATGCTTTTGTATATATACTCATGGACAAAAAAATTAGCGCACCAAAAAATAATTGCGGGATCATAACGAAACTTGGCATGAAGGTACATGTCGCGGAGATATGCAATTAATTAGAAATACAGCGTGATTGTGCAATAAGTATAGCCGGTTGAAGGCATTTAACGTCGTTCTCCGTGGGGTATAAAACAGGCAACCACAGCTTGTTTCAGTGTGCTGAATCGTTTACAAAGCAAGAATTGAGGTAGACATACCATTACGCCGTTTTCGAAAACAATATGATCAGCTGTCGCAGTTTGAGAGGGGAGAATCATCGGCATGATGGAAGCTGGGTGGTCAGCCAGGTGAGTAGCTCGTCAGTTAGGCCGCTCTGATTGTGTTGTGAGGAGATATTGCAACCAGTGAATCCGAGAGATGTCATTTACACGAAGACCAGGCTCAGGACGCCCTCGACACACCAGTCGTCGAGAAAACCGCCACATCGTAAGAAATGCACGCGTACAGCCAACTGCTTCATCAGCCGCCATCCAGGTACTGGTAACACCTTCACTAGGTGCCCCTGTGTCTTCTCGAACCATACAAAGGCTCCTGGCTGAAGGACATTTGGGATCACGGCGCCCATTACGTGTGCTGCCCTTGACGCCCACCCATCGACGCCTCCGTTTGGAGTGGTGCCGCGTACGAGGAAACTGGACTGCAGCGGAATGGAACCAGGTCGTCTTTAGCGACGAATCCAGATTCAATCTCAGCAATGATGACAATCGTGTTCGTTTGTGGAAACCCCGTGGTGAACGCCACAGTCCTGCCTTTTCTTTACAGCGACACACCGCTTCCATAGCTGGTGTGATGGTATGGGGTGCCATTGCCTACAATGCACGGTCACGCCTAATATTGATCCGAGGCACCATGACAGCCCAGTGGTATGTCCATGACATCATGCAACCGCATGTATTGCCACTCATGCAACGGCTCCCAGGAGCCATTTTTCACCAAGACAATGCTCGGCCTTACACGACAAGGGTGTCACAAGACTGTCTCCGCACTGTTACTACCTTTCCTTGGCTTGCCCGATCCCCACATTTGTCTCCAATCGAGCATATCTAGAATCATTTGGGATGGCGAATTGGGCATCCCACGAGTTTGAACGAACTAGAGGCAAGGTTACAGCAAATATGGAACGAAATTCTCATGATATCATACAGAACTTGTATGCTTCAATGCCCGTTCGTATCGCATCGTACATTCGCGCTATATAGACAGGGTTCAACAGAGTATTAAATCCTCCGTTCTTTTGCTTTTTTCTCTGAAATAATGATTCTTTTTCTTTGATTTTCTAATCATTTACTTATATCAAAGTAGTCATTATGTATGTAAAATTTCATTTCATTTTGACGACTCCTTCTTGGTGTGCTAATTTTTTTTGTCCATGAGTGTATTAATTATAACTTAAATATGGAATTTAGAAATCAGTTTCATTAAACAGAAAAAAATGTACATATATAAGTATAATAGAAAAACCAGAATGGAAGTATACTGCACTTACAGCTCTCCATTTTCAAGGAACAGGTCTGCGTGTCGTGTGGATATGCTTCGAATTTCATGGCACACGATAACTCGAGCGTGAGTCTGAAATTAAAAAAAGGAATAAACTAATTTTTCCATCTATGTTTTTCCTTACTTAAGATTGAATACAGTTGAAACCTCTATTTGACGAATTTCGTGATTTAACCAAATATTCGTTTGTGCCGATTAAAATGAAGGCAAAAAAAAATCTGTATTTAACGAATAATATAGAAATTCTAAGCTGACGAATTATTTCAACAGTGGAAATTTTTATTAGTTTGGATCAGGAAGAGTTGGATTTCTTTTCAAATGACATTCATTCATGATCTTAATGATTATGTAACATTTGATGACGGACTATCTATGCAACTGAAATTGAAATAGTTCGTTTATCGGAGCTAATTAATAAAGATTCTGATTCAGAAATCAATTATGAAACTTCTATCAAAATTGTTTCATTTTCAAATGCTTTTCATTATTTGGAAATTCTGGAAACATACCCAGTGTCGTAGCGTATAGGGGACCCGAAGCCGTAGTGACACCTAACATGTATTTAACTGATTTATAAAATGTTAAAGGCAAAACCTGACTTTCCAGGAGATCCCTAATATTCTAAGTTATGCCACAGAACATACCTCATGCAACTTAATGTAAATGAAGCAGTATTTTCTCCTCTGCATAAAGTCAATAAAGAACTCTTTAGAGTCAGGAATCAACAAAAAGATTGTCTAATATCTATTAGTCAGTAATTTAAAAATTTAAATTATTTGGTGCTTAGTAATTCAGTAACAGTATTTTTAGTTTTTTACTGAATAAAAATTATATAATTTC
Organism: Trichonephila inaurata madagascariensis; assembly: GCA_019973955.1. NCBI lineage: Eukaryota > Metazoa > Arthropoda > Arachnida > Araneae > Nephilidae > Trichonephila > Trichonephila inaurata. The sequence continues at coordinate 189,622 of BMAV01003102.1, forward strand.
TAACTATGGATATTTTTTTATAGTTGCTTATTATCAAATTTCCAAAAGGTAAGCGTAAAAAAAAATTCTTTTTTGGATTCGGATACAAAGAATATATATAACCCCTAATTAACAAATAAATGTTTAGTTTCGATGGATTAGTAAAATCGGAGTCCAACCATATTATAAATATTCATTACTGAAAGTCATATAACTAGTATTTCAGCAATAATGGCATTACAATTATCTAAACGTTAAAACGTCTCTCCAGTGAATATTGTTATAATAACATCGTTTGTAAATAGATATTTGGTTGGTTTGAGATAACATACTTTTAAGAGAGCACAAAGATTATTCACCATGAAATTTGATTTTACATGAATTTGAGCCGCAACCAGACGTCAAGGATTGCACCTGAGTTGACACATCACTCTATTAGATTCCACACCTCTCCACATGAAGATTTAGACACTAAAGATCCACAATGCTGTGGGGATTTGTGCACATTAAATCTCTCGAGACTCATGATTGTGGGGTGAGGAAGTTTGGAAAAATGGAGTGCAAACTCAGGTGTCATTCTAATTATTTGACTGCAGTTCAGAGTTACTAGGTCCATCGCCAATAGCCCCTCGTGTTGCTTAAAGTGCGTAGCACAAACAAAGAACCAATCAATTAACCAAGTGAAAATCTTTCCTCCTCGCGCTAAAATCTGTGCTATAAAGTCTCGGTTCAGTCTCGAGAGCTCACACCCTTTGGCGCGAAATTATTTTGGGGTTGAGATAATTGAGCCATCTTGGTAACCCTACTTTGATACACTAGATATGGTAAACCTAACTATTTCTAAAATTTCTGTATTTTGTCGGCGGGCATTTCGAATTTCATTTTGTTTTGGGGGGAACCGGGCTGGAATGTTTGCGTGTGTGAAGGAATATATCTAAGAATTTTTTACTTTTTAGAATGCGAAAGGTTAGAAATAATTGATTGAATAGTGTATGAAGGAAGGATTGATTGCTTAGAGTTATGAATGTCCTAAATGTAACGATCGGCATGATGTTACATTGTCGACAATAAAACGCTTTCTTCGAAATTGCACCAGCCACGTTGAAGGTATGTTCGACCATTACCTCGCAGAATAAAAAGGGCGGTGCTCACACGATCATTCACTTAGCGATGAGACCTTTCAAGACTTTTAAAATCTGTTGTTCTGTTGTACCTCCACTCGAAAAGATCAGCAGTAAGAAAAATAAGTGCTGTTTTTTATATTTTTTATCTTAAATGTTTAATTTCTGTATTGTTTACAAATATTTTCATTACGCATCCACCTTTATCTCTGTGACATTCACTTGCCGCCATTGTCGGTTTCTGCTTGGCTATCCCCGTTCTGGCTATTTTGGCGCTTTTTTCGTTTTGTCTCCAAGGATTTTACCGTCTCCTCTATTTCACACGGTGGTTTTCAGTAAAATCAAGTCCTAAAGATAAACTTGAACCTCTCCATAACCTGTGACTTTGACTATTGATCTATTACGGTTCAATAAAGCTGCTAAAATATATTTTCATTTTAAGAAAAATAAAATGAAATGTGGGCGTTTAAAAGATAATGCTTTTCAGTTTTGGAAACTGTCACTTTGGTAAAATTTCGTTAAACATGGTCAAGGAAAAATGATGGGCTTCCATTTAGAACGGTTTAAAAGCAAAACATTTATGATACTTTAAGTGAAAAAGAATTAATTTATAAGTTCAACATTGAACTCTCAGTCATAAAATCTTAGCAAAGCGATAACACGCTATTTAAAAATATTCCTTTCGTATTATAGCCCGTTTCGAGTGAAAATTATTTAAATGTTTCTATAAAATATATTTTAATTATTATAACAGAATATTTAATTGTTTTCAGTATTATGTGTGTCTTTTCAATAATCACTTTTTAATTTTTTAAAACCCAAATTTGTATACATTAATATGGTTTCTTTGAATGAATAGAAAATTGATTAAATAAATTAATAATGAGGTGTATTGGGGCCAGTATTTTGATTCCTGTGATATTCAAATCTATAGAAAGATAGATAAAAAGTAAAACAAAATGGATAAATACACGAAGAACGATTTAATATGCTTTTAAGATATTCTAAAATTATGTATCTTGAGAATCTTGTATCTGAGAATAATTGAATTAAAAAATATATCGTTTTATACATTTTCAAAACTCAAAAGCTTTAAAACTAAAATTCAAACGTGTATTTAACATATCTAAAAAAGTCACATGCTTAGAGCAATGTTTAAGAAAACAAATATCTAGTACTAAATTTATTATGTAGTTTTAATGTTATTTTTAAGCTGAAACTTTTACAAGCGATCACTTATATATATAAGTTTAGTTTAAATCTTTGTAATGAAAACACAATTTCGCGTGAATTTATATTTGATACCCTCTGATAAACTCTATCACTGCAATTTTTGATTTGTTCCTCATTTTGACATTTTTAGAGTTTATAGTGAAGCATCCATGGTCATACTATAAATTAAATGATTGATACTAACAGTATAAGTGGTATACGATTGATCAGGAAATAATATAATAAAAGTAATTAATATTTTTAAATAGTGTTTTCCCAATCTTTTAGAGGTATTATTTTGCTATATATTTTCAAGTGTGTTGCTTGTATTTTAATTCTAGGAATTTTTTGAGTGATATTTTCAATGTTGAACTTACTTGACCATGTAGAGAATGGTTTTGTCGCTGTACAGCCATAAGGCAAATGATTGGGAATGGTCATTTCTTGAAAAGTGACTTCTTTAGTGTTCTGAAGAACGAATCGGGTCGCCACATCTTCTTGAGCCAGCTGGATGGGGAGAAGACGATACTGGATGTCATATTCTCTGGTAACTGCAGTCTGTCTCCAGCTTTGAGGACATGAAGATAAAACAAATACATACGTCTGCATCAAAAATAATATACATTTTTGAGAAACTGAAAGTGATAGTAGATTAAAAGAGACATGATTCATTACTTTTTGCATTATTTGGTTATGATTCTTTAATCCCTTAACTGTCATATGCCCGGGAGATAATCTCGAGCACAACACTGGTGTTCGAATGTCATGCCCGAGTATTACTCAAAGTAATTTTTTTTGAGTGCATCGTATTGTTTTACCCGAATATATATCGGGGGACGTTTATTTCGGCTTCATCTCTTTGTCAAACCCGACTGATTCGAGGGAAAAGTTAATGTGTGCTCAATTCAATAGATGACAGCACTTTACTGAAGACTTCAAAAGGTTAGAGGTTAAAAGTTCTTTGGTTCAAAAAAATTTGACAATTTGTGTACCCAAATCACCAAAATAACTTGACAGTTAAAGGGATAAGAAATTTAAACATTGAACAAGTTACGTATGTTGTTTTCTCTATGACACAACTTCCTTGAGGAAACTGTATTTCACAGTCAAATTTCTTACCAGCAAGAGACTGAATAAGCTTATGACAACCATTGAAGACGTGATAAGCGTTACCAGATTAGCGAAGTTATCACCCTTGGCGAATAACCGAATAACCTGGCGTTAATTCCGCACGAGTGAGTGAGGTTTGAATATTAACGTCGACTGTTCAGCTACCTTGAGGGCTTTGGCGACGGACCACGTAATTTTGAACCATGATCAAGTGTCGAAGATGACACCTGAGCTGGCACCTCCTCTCCTAAACAACTACACCAAATATAATTCCGGTGCAAAATATTACATTGACAATAAATCATCAAGAATTTTCCAGGGTCAACCCCCAGAAATTTCTATGAGGCTAAAAAAGTCGGAAATTCAAAAGAAAGCCCATCAAGATCAGAATCGTTGTTTTTTGACTGCAAAGCAGAGAGCCTTTTTTCGTTTTACTGCGTTGAATTTTTTTCGAGCCGTTTCGGGAACGCTGTAAAGTTGTTTAACGAATGCGATTTATATTACAGTTATAATCGTTTTTAAATTTTTTTTTATATACGCGTTTAGCTTGGTGTAATCATTTGTTCATCCTTTTATATTAGCAAATCTGTTATTATTCTTGATAGAAATGTCGGTTGTTTATCTCCTTGAAAAATTTGAACAGTAATTATTCAGGAAAGTGATTTTTTAAATTTTTTTAAAGATTACATAATTAGATGATGATGTGCCACCTTGTGGTGGTTAGACCCCCCCAGCTTGAATCGAGTGGGCTCGGGGTTGAACCTGAATAAGGCATGGATGTTTTTTGGGAAAGATGTTGGGCTTTTTGCCTGAAATGGATTTCTGTCTCGAATGGAAAGCAGCGCGCCCTTCTGTTTATGTTGGGACATCATTTGTAATAAAGTCTATATTTTTGGGATTGTATTATATGTTTCGGTTATCTGCCTTTTGTTCACAGGATGAAACACAAGACAGAACAAATAGAGGGTTTCACTTTTTTTTTTTTGAAATCTTTTTTGAGAGATTTTAATTGATATATTAATTTCGAGTCAGGGGAAATTGATTTTTCAACATCACACATATATCCTTACGTTGCTTATTTGTCAATTCCATGTTCCCCGTAGGTATTAAAATTGATCCCTTTCTTTTCGCCAACGTTTTATGAAAAAGTATGAATATATTTTTTATGTAAATTTTTCCCCCCGGGTTTATGGATATTTTTTGGGAGGATTTCGGAAAAGGACGGATTTTAAAAAAGGATATGATAAGAGGGGCTACAATTGACCAAGAGAATGGGGGTTGTTTTTCGCTACCTCGCATGGGGGGCCAATTTTTTAGCCACAAGCACCGAGCGCTTAACTCTGAATCCGTTAGTCACGATATTGGGGACATAAGTGCGGCAGAATGCTTATTTGAAAATAGACAAACAGTGATTTCGGAGGTCGTATACATTTCTTCAAATCAAACGGTTTAAAAAAAAAATTTAAAAAGATTTCCTGCATTTTGTACTTTTACCATATAACGAAGGTGGTTCTGCTCTTTTAAAAAATTGTCACTCGCTTCCCTGGTTTTGAGTGGTGATTTTAACTTTAACTTCAGTTTGCCAAAAGCTGAGCCGCTCATAGCTTTTATGAATGATGAACTCAAGCTCGAAATGAACACAAATTAGAATGTTTCGACTGATAACAGTGATACCGTTATTGACGCTGTTTTTCAACGGTTTTTAAATACTTTGAAATCCAAAGTATATGTGTCATATTTTAGTTATCATAAGTCTATTTTTCCCGCTCTTCCCCAAATTGAACAAGAATAATTATTTTTGATAAGATATTGCATTACCCTTTTGTTAATTAAATGCAATTTTCATTAAAGATATAATTATTCGATAGAAAATTTTTTCCCAATCATACCCACAACTACACACACAAATTTTTTTCATATTTTTTCAGGAAAAAGTTAATATTGCGTATTTACCACGATAACATGTCAGATGTTACACATCATATGCGACTACTGTAAGACTGTTTTTATATTTTAAAGATTCTTTTTATCGATTTTTAAAAATAAATTGGAAACATACCAAATAATCATAAATTGTAAAGTAATTGACGTAATATAAAAAATATAATAGTATTTAAAATTTTTTCATTTTTGGATTTGTATCCAATTTTGACTTAAGACTGCACAGTACCCAAAAAAATTTCAGAAGTCCCTGAATTTTTTTGCATTATCTTGTAGCCCGTATCATTGGAAAGCTTGTCACCAAATTTCAGATCTCTTAACAAATTAGTTTTAAGGTATTTGAAGTCTTCTGAGCTATGGTTGTTTTTCGGTTTCATTTTAAAGCATTTTACCACTCTTAAATTGAGTTAATTAAAAATATTTTGAGCACAATCAATTAGTTTAGTGTGAAATGTATATTAATTTCAATTTTCACTTCTAAAATCATTTCTGCTTTATTATGTTTTGAAATTTTTGAATTCTCATCGTTACTTAATTAAAAATTGATTTAAAGGCCCAAATTTTTTGCTTTAAAAATAGTTTATTTAACTTAAAAGACTTTATCATTAATTTTTCCTGCTAAGAAAATGCCACGGCCAAAACGTTGCTGTGAGTAGCAATATTTCAAAAGCATGGAATGCAACTGAAAGTGATGCATTAAAATCAGTCCTTTAGCTGATACTGAAATTAGATTTCCGAATACAAGTATTCTGAATTAAAAAAATTGCAGATAATACTGAATATTTTCTTGAAGTACCAAACTACAATATACTAAAGATATTTTTAGTACTATTTTTTGTATTTTAAAGCTGTAAAACAATAGCTAAAACTTCCTAAACTGCCCAATTTAAAACTGAAAAAAATTAAATTTTATGAACAAACCTAGATATTTTTTAGCTTAAGTTAGTATCATTATTATTTTGTACATAAATGCTTTGTGTTTCAAAACTTTTGTGAAAATATTAGGTTAAGATTGAGTAGGATAAACTGTAACAAATGCTATCAATATTATTCAAAAATATATATTTTGAATTTAAAATAAATATTTTCAGTCTTATTTATCATCAAATAGTGTTTTAATGTAGAATGTACATTAGAAAATAACATATTAAAAAATTAGAGCTTGACGGGCATTATGAGGCTTTGTTTTATGCCTTTACAAACATATAAATGCATTTTTCTCAGACTTTCGATTTTGAAGGTATAAGTGTTTTCTAAACCCTAAGGCTTTTCTTCTGTTCAAGATAGAGCCTTGAAATTTTTTGTATATACTCCCAAACGTATGTTTTGTAAAAGTATGAATTTAGAGTTGAAATATCTAGTTATTTTTTTTAAAAATGCTAACGTTAATATTTTAAAAATTTTGGTGTTTTTTCCAGGTTTAGCTAGAAAAATAATTATTAAAAATCAACAAAGAAATAGATTTTCAAATCCATATTAACATTTGTTTGCAATAATTTAAGAAACATAAATAACTTAAAATGATTAGAAATTTAAAAAAGTGAGCATTTTATAAGAGTTTGAAAAAACTTAATATATAATTTTTTAAAATTGTAAAATAACGGCTGGTCAAACTAACTTTTTACTTTCAGAACCAACTTAATAATGTAATCTGAATGTAAAACATAAATTACTTTTACTGTAACTGTCTGCAATTTTTTTTTTGATAAAGGGTACTGTGTAGCTTTAAGTTGAAGTATTATTTTGAAAATAAAGATAAAAATAATTAAGAAATTGAAGAACCTCTCAACACAACTTCCAAAATTACGTAAGACTTACTCATACCCATTATTTACTTCGAAATAAGCTGAATAACAGCTTAAAAGGACTGATATCAATACATTTTAATCTGCCTAAAATATATTACATTGAAAGTTAGCACGTTCAGATATTCTAGCTTTTAACGTTTCTTTAAAAGATTTTATGACGTAAGTAGTTATATTTATAAGCTAACGAAATCCTTTTTCTCAATAACAAAATTAATCCTAACTAAGCGTTTAACACTCACAATGTGTAAACTAATGAACAAGTGTCAAGAAGTATAATAAGAGAGCGTCAACGCGCTAATAAGATTAAGATATATCACACATGAAAGCAAAGCCTACGTAAACAGATTATACTCTCCGTGAAAATGACTGATACAGCATTTCTGGAGAGTTTTTTTTCCTCTAAAAACAAAAATAGAAGGAAAATTCGACTTGGTGTTGAAAATAGTGGCATTACAAGTTGTAATTAAGCAACGTGTAATTAAGTATTCTTTCAGTTGCTGGAAAAAAGACTAATAATGAAGCCAAAAGCGCAGTTCTCATGTTTTATTACTCATTTTTAGCTGACATATCAGAATATTTGATTAGATTTCATGGCAAATTACGTTTCTGCCTTTTTTTTCTAGGCATAGTAGAAATCTAAGACGCCTTGTACTCAAAAAAGTAGTCATGGGGCAATCGAAAACATAATTGTCAGTTCTAAGTGCTTCTAATTGCTCACTCTTTCTGTCTGAATTATCTGATTATAATATGAATTATTCGAAAGAGTACAAAAAAGAAAAAAAAAAAGGAAAGTTTCTATTTATTCATCGAATTTTGAAATAAAGTATAGGCTTTAAGTATTTGAAATTTTGCTCCTGTCATGTGATTATGTAATAAAAGATAAAATAATGTACTGAAAACAGGTGTATGGTAAAGGGTTCAATTCATGACGGTCACATGATAAACATAAACACGTGTTCCCCATTGAATTCAAAACAGACATCAAACTAATTGTCCTTGTTCTATTTGTAAACTAGTGTAAAATTTCTCAAATTTTATAATTGGGTTAAAATGTTCAAATGTCATAAAAAATAAATTTCTTTAAAAGATTTTAAAATTAAAAAAAAATCTTATTTTATGGATGCACTTTTAAATAAAATGCATTTTGTCTACCTATGTGCATTATTGTTGTTAACAAATTTGTATTTTTTAAGAGAAAGTTTCTGAAAAGATCCAAAGTTGGCTACAACGAAGCGTATGAACTGATTAGCTGAAAAACGTGATTGCTTTAATTGTGTGACTATGATGTCGCCTGAGCTTTTGAACTGATTGGCTAAAAACACGTGGTTATCATTATCATGTGACTAAAGGACGTCACATGAATTGAGCCCATTTTAGTGCAATGGTCATATAATGGGCTGAATTCCTAACAGTTACATGATAAATGCAATTACGTATTCTTCATTGAATTCAAAATCAGATTTTCACTTGTACTTGTTTTACTCGTCAAGTTTAAATAATATTTCAATTTTTGATATCTGGTAAATATTTAAAGAATAAAATTTTTTTCAAAATTTTTTTTAAAATTAAAAAACTTTATTTATAGGCATTTTTAAATGCAGTATTATTGTTCAAATACCGTATTTACTCAATTTTAAAACCGCACTTTTTTTCAGTGAATGCGGGAAAATCGAAGGTGCAAACCCCACGAAACATTTTTTTGGGGGGGAAAATTGTTTTCCCCAACCCCTTTTAAAAAAGCAAAATGTAACCATCCATTCTGGCCCGCATCAATGACTTATACCATTCCGCCGTTTATCCCCAGTTTTTAGTCTATCCCATCTTGTTTGTCGATTTAGGAAAATTTTTGAATTTTTTTAATCCTAAACATCAAAGATTTTTGGGGGAAAATAAAAAGACTCACTATGAAGCGATATAAAAAGGATTTCATATGCGAAAAAACATAGCAGCAGCCAATGAAAATTTGACTGTAATGAAACAAATATACGTCGATGGCGTTAGCAAAATGATATAATGTTTGCTTATCAATGTTCAACAGTCTTCTACAACATTCTTTAAAAAAGTATTGCATAACAAATGCGCTGGATGGCACGGAAAACGACGCCGTGTAGAAAAATGGCGACGCCGGCACCCATTCCGAAGTCAGAGTGACGAATTATTTTCGAAACACTATATTAACGGTTAGAATAATTGTAGGTTCATGTACGTATTTGAAAGTTTTTAACACTGGTAAAACAAATTAATTATTAACTTCTTATTATTTCTCATCAAAATTTTTTTAAAAAATTGCGTAAGTGATGAGCATTTTAAACATTATTTTTATTTTTTTTCTCAAAGATGTGTAGAGAATTGAGGTTGTGACTTAGAATCGTTGTGGAGGCTTAAATTCGAGTTAATTCGGTATGTTCTTTTTTAAATAAAGTGTCAGCAAAAAAACGAAAGTTGGTAACAGCGAAGCGCATGCACTGAATGATGGTAAACACGTGATTGAATTTTTGATGTGATTGTGACGTCACATAAATTTACCCCGTTTCAAATATTAATTTTTTTTTTAGAAATTGCTTTTAAAAAACAGAACAGGAGAGAAGATGGTAGTGAAAAATACTTTTATTCCCTAATTTTCTTATACGTTTTATAGAAATCAGATAGATTAAACTACTACATCTATGTCTGAAAAATAAAAATAGAAAACTTATAATTTTCGTAATGTTTCCACTTTTAGAAAGGCGAATTTACAAGAGACATTTTCAGCGTTAGGTATGAAATTTAAACTTTTTTAAGAAATTTAAGAATCTTACAAATAAATGTGTATCTGAATTTATTTCATTAATTAGTGAGAGAAGCTGTATTATGATAATATTTTAAGTATCTGTACTGAAGAAAGATATTTTTCAAGAGAAATAAAATAATAAAAAAAAGGGAATATTAAATTACTGATACATTTCATTCTGAAAGAGCAAGAAAAATATAAAATGATAATTAAAAAAACCACTTTATCCCCGCGATTTCCTCAATACTTATTAAACATAAAGGTTACAAGAAATGCAAATGTTAAAAAATGTCGTCTTGTGTCTCAGTTTTGCAAATGTATAATTTTTAATCACCAATTTTAATAAAATGTTAATTTTATTGATCTTGGGGATTGCGTGGTAGCTAGTAATTTCTTTTGGAATTATATGGATGATTTAATGTTTTTTAGAAATTAATCTTTCAAAAGAGAAACACATTAAAACATTGAATTTTTTATTTTCCTCTTCTGCAACGTAAAAAATTTTCTTCCTCAAAAATCCACAGTTTTTTCCCAAATCTTAAATAACAAAATAAATACAGAGTTCTATCACATGCTTAAAAGTTAAATATTTGTTATTTATTGATTTGATACTCCAAATAAATATAAAAATATGTAGTATTATGGAAAAAAATAGTGCAACTATAAATTCGAAAATAACAATTTTTTTTCATAGCAGAGAATTAAAAAATTTTTTTTGCGTACACTTTTGTGTGAGAAGTACATTAGTTTTAAATTCTTAATCTTTTTTTTCTATGCAGTGGTATTTTGATAAACACTTTTCAATATCATGTTAATTTGGTGCCGAAAAGAAGAAGATTAAATCAACAAAAATATCATTCAGATTATCATCTATTAATTTCTAAAGCAATTAGAACCCCATTTAGTTTTTAATCATTGAAAATTCAAAAGGTTTTTTTTCCTTTAGAAATCTTACTTTTAATCTAGCACACAAACACTGCCTCTATATGATAATGAGCTTTTTTTTAAAGAACCTACCTTTTTTTCTTAATTGTTATGTAAAAGGTTCAACGATGAAGACGATAATTGAAATAACTACTTATTTAACTATTTTTTTTTAACTTATGTAAGAACACGTTTTTATTGGGCATAATGGACTGACAATAACTTAATTCACTTCATTACTATTAATAAAAAAATTTTAACTTTTAATTATCTAAAATGTTTTGTCATTATTTGAAAAAAAAAGCCAATTAAATATACATTTTTAAGTATTAGTCACATTCTTTTATGTTTTAAAAAGTTAATGAAGCAGTAAAAAAAGTTTAAAAGTGATTTAAATGCGGTAATTCAAGGTAATAATCATTATCATTTTTGATATATTTGAAGGTGAGCAAAATAAAATCAAGTAAAAAAAAAAATGTTTATAATTTGTCAATATCAAACTTGTGCTAAACATCTTTTATATGTTACGGTTAAAAAATTTGAAGGTTCTTAATGTGAGCAGAGAGATTACCTTACTAATTTGCAGATTAACTGATTTACTCCGTTAAAGTGAGGAATGAAGAGTTTTCCACATTTTAACTTTTTCACATTAACTATTTAATTATTTCATTTAAGTTATTTCAAAACATTGATTACAAATCGAAATGTTTCATAACTAAGTGCGCTTGTCGCAAAAACAAACAAATGCTATGCAATTCAGTATCACCAATCTTTAGATTGCACAAATAAGTAAACATAGTATCACGTGCTTCGCAAATTAATTTCCTTAATTGTAATAATACGTTAAATCATTTGATTATTTGTATTATCGTTTCTCAGTTGATTGATGGATTGATTCTTTCAAGTAATTTGTTGATTCTTCGATTTTATTAACTAGCTCTTCTTTAGATATCAAAAAATAAAAAACACTTAATTTAAGCTCACTGAAACGTGGCTGTTGTTCCACCAAATATCGTATTTTGATTTTAAGGGGACATATAACAATTTAAGCAAAAATTTTTAATTTAAGGATTTTTAAAATTTGTTTCGTTACCTCCTATGTGTGTATACTATGTAAAACAGATTTTGTGCTCAAAATTTCGTAAAATGCTAGACATATAATTTTTTAAGGAAAAACGCGAAATTTGTGAAGTGAGTTTAAAATGCTACTCCTCCTACAAAAATTTACTTACACGCATTAAATTTGATTTACAAGATCTCGTCAAACTATGTATAACAAAAGTTGGTATGGGTTTTGCGATAACTTTATTGGTATTCGTACAATACCTCTTTTTATGAATTCTTATTGAAAATTCCTTAAAAAATGCATAAATTCTGAGTTCAATTATTTTTTAAAAAAATAAGTATTGCTTTGATTCAAAAATGCATACCAACTTTTGTTACATGTACTATTGGTAATAGGTAAAAAAATCCAAAGCATTATACACAACAGAAAAAAAGCCTTAGCATTTTAAATGAAGACAAATTAGTTATTTTATCTTTCTGAGATAAGTAAGTTTAAAGTTTGATTGCCCTAGGATGTAATAAAACGAACGTAAAACTATCATAATTCTGCGTTTTTTAAGTTTACAGCTTTCAAATTTTGTGAGGTTATAGAAAAATGTATAAAGAATAATTTAGGCTAAAAAACTTAGAAATGATTTTTGACAGATTTTGGTCAATTGAATTGTACTGTGTCGCCTTAATAAATGCCTAGTACGCAATGATTATATTACCTAAGTACTTTGAAAAATAAAACAATTTTCAGCGCTTTAACGGATCACCCAAGTAAATGAGCAACTTACCAAGCTACTTTGCAGATTAACCAATTTCTGCACTTAAGCGGTTACGGATACACAACACGAAATATCGAACACTTTTTAACATTTATGCTAAAAGGATGTAATACAAATTTTAATTCTAATTGTGTTGCTTCTAATAATGTTCCCATTGTACAAATATTTCTTAAATAAAATTTTAAAACAGAAAACTTACCATAGATCCTTCATCTATAGAATCGATACTGAGTACAGTAACATGGAATCGAACAATTGTTGGTGTAAATTCTGAAAAAGGAAAGATTAGTATAAAACTACTATTCACATGTGACTAATAAATTTTATTAGTATTATGAATTTAAATTTCCCGAACTAATTATTCTATGAACTCTATAATATGTATACTGAAAGAGGAAACTTAGTGTAAGCCTTAAAATTATGTGCAAACAGAATATAAGCATTATCTCAGCTTCTGTAGTTCAATTGTGGCTTCGGAATATTTGTTGAAGATTCATTACAATTAAATTACCTTTTAATGAGAGTTTGCTGAAATTCCAAAGGAAATAAGCTTGTTTCCCAGAAGATCTTTCAGCAATTAAAATCTAATCCCTTTCGCTTCAGGCTCCAAACGCCAAGTTATACAAATCCTTCTCGAAAAGGAAATTGAATTTATTGAGTTCTCGCCTCTTTAATGTAATGATACGTCAAATCCGGCAAGTCAATATGAATCTGATTAATTTAGCCATTAAGTACCGGCAAGAGTGTAGCCGATAGGCAATGGATATGTTTAGAATAGTACTATAACGCTCCAGGATTTAATAACTGGTCGAGACGAGACTGGATAATAAATTATCTTTCGGGAAAATAATTAATTTAAAAAGGATACTCTCGAAGGAGGATAAAGTATAGCTCATACAGGATAAAGTGATTAATATTGGAAGAATTTGAAATGCAAATTACGTAAAAGAATAATAGTTCAAAAGTTTGGAGATTAAATTATGTCGAAGTATCTTACAATGGCAGACAAGATGCAAATAAACCTTTAATATTATTCTTTACATCTGTGTTCTGTATAGGATCTAAGCACAAAGCTTGATTTCAAGATTTATATATTTTAAAATAACCAGCTATTCTAAACTTAAGACAAAAATATATTAAATAGTTCTTTCCAGTAATATCAATGCGAAAATTGTAAATATACATTCTAAGTTGCGTGAAGAAAATTACAGATATTTGTAGTTATCATATTTGTGTCTTAACATATACTATCTCATTTTCTCTGAATGCATTCGATTTCAATTAACAATTATTTTTTATTCAGCCTTTATTCCTTGTTCATTCTATGAAAAGTTACTTGATATAATCTCCCCCCTTCTTTGTTGGGTGTTTCATGACGTTGTTTGACTGTTTTTGAGTAATAGATATGTATGTCCTAGCATTAAGTTTTCGACTGTATTAAAAAAAAACATTCTTGTAGATTTTGCTTGTTAAATTAAAAAAAAACTTGAATTTCTGAAACGAATATATTGATATGAGTATATTTATCTCTTTTATTATAGGTGTACTTATATATGAGTATATTGACAAATTACACACTCTTAACCCAACTCCTGGGAGTCGATTTCAGCAAAACTCTTCTTAGTGGATTTCTACTCAAAAAAAGAAAAATGTTTATCAACTTTCAAGTCTGTTCGTCTAATAGTTAAAAAATGGAAGTTTTTTTATCTATAACATTCCCGAACACTCCTTTGGGAGTCGATTTCGGGAAAATTCATTATTAGCGGAGCTCTACTCAACAAAAGAAACATGTCTGTCAAATTTCAAGTATGTATATCTATTAAATACGGATATCTCGTGATAAGTCAGTGAATTAATAGCTTTTCTCCTACAAAGAGATTGACTTAAAAAATTATCTGTTTCTTTTGCGTTATCAATAACTTCCTTTAATTCCAAAAATTAAATAATTCCACCCATCGTAGAGGGGAAGAAATAAAGAAATATTAAAATGTAATAAATTTTATTATCGCTTTTAGTAATGTGAAATGTCTCGTATCTTTTAAAACTACTAGTCATTATGATCTTTTTCCTTATAGAGCATGTGCATGCAGTTTTCAATTATACATTTAAAAGTAAAATGTTACTTGCAGAAAACGAAACAAATACGAAACTCTTAATTGACTATTATTACATTACACAAGGCTTAAAATTTTAGCAATATATAGAGTAAAAATATGTAAATCAATAATCATAATAATTTAAAAATGCAAAATAGCCATAACCTTCTTAATTTCGAATAATCAAAAATAAATAGTACTACAGTGGAATTTTGATGCCCCAGTTAGCTTTTCTGTAGCATTATATATATTTTAAAACTAATCCCAAAGAAAAATTTACAAATACATCAAATTCGTGGCGCATACAGTTTTTTAAACAGTAAGTTTATTTAATTATGAAAAAGGTACTTAATTACTTCAATTAATGAGACTAGGGGAGGGGGGGAGGGTACCACCAGTTCACCTAACGGCGGACAAAGCCCATTGTGCAAATCATACAACTGTTCATACTCATTGCTAAAATTATAAAGCTGTTATTTACTAATGCAGTTCTTATGATTCGTAACCAAGAATAAATTTGTTTTAAAAGTTTCCTTATACCAACTGTTGCAGATAATCTTAATCACGTCAAAAATTTATTACAGCATCACAAAAAACTTTTTTATATATAGAGAGAAAGTGGACATGTTTTAAAATAGGGAAATAAGATAATATTTGTTTCTTACAAAGCCATGTTAAGAGAACACAGTCAAGAAATTAAAATGTTTAAATTCAAACATAAATGAAGAATATATAAGTAACTTAGTAACATTTTAGTTTATTTATAAAAATGAATAAAGTTACCGTTTTCTTTCGGGGGCTGTAAGTTGTCATATTCTTCAGAAGTCGGCGGCAAAATGGCGTTGAATTTTAAGCTCTGTAGTCTATAGCGAAGAAAAAACATTTCACATAGAATCATCAACAAAAAATTTACAAAAAATGGTTAATTTATATTATTATATAATAAAAGCACAATTATTTTTAAGACAGAATACTATTTAAGAAAAGATATTGCATTTGTGGGAAGCTGTAAGCTTTCTTAATAAAAAGTAAAAATCATTTCGCTTAAAATTGTTTGATAACATTAAAATGCCAATTTCTTGTTGCAATTGATTAATGTATTTATAGGCAAATTATTTCAAAACGTGAAAGTACTTGCGAAATATAATTAGAAATAAAAAAAACATTGTTATTTTATATTATAGAATATTACTGCTACTGAAATGTAAAAATACCGGGTGTATCAACGGTTACAAATTTTTAGGACAGATAGAGTACAACTAGACGAAGGGAAATCACATAGGAATGTATTGACGGAAACGCTTTCCTGGAGTGGTAGTGACGATACAAAAAAAAAAAAAAACATAACAAAGGGAAAAATATGATTATTCTTGGGACAGCAAAAATGCAAGTTTTGGTGTACGCCAGTGATCCTCAAACTTTATCGAATCATGAAACCCTTAGACTTATTAGGAGTTTTGGGGAAACCCTATCGCGTGCGATCGCGCACGATTAGAACATATCTTAAAAAAAACTTAAAGTAGATCAACATGTGAGAGGTTGACCCTTTCTTTGAGCCCTAATATATGGGGGTAGGAAAAAAATCGACAGATCCAACCTTTTTTGATCCCGATGAAAAGACACAAAAAAATTAAAGAGAAATTTTCCGGCTAACGGAAAGGGGAACAACACGGTGCACGAACATTGGGGAATACAAACGATCCTTACTTAATAAAGGATCAAACCCCATCACCCAAATTAATTAATACCAATTTAATTTCGTGAACAATCGTCATTTTAAAAATTTCCCTTTAATTTTTTTAACCAAAAAATTTCAAAAGATACCTTCAGCAGAATTCACCTGATTCAGGTATTTCCCCTCCTTTTTTATTCACAAGCAGAAAACCAATTTAAGAAGTTAATTTGAATATCACGAATTTGTTTGTGAATAACGTGAATTGATAGTCCAAAGATTTCCCAAGAGGATTAATTGAAGAATCGCGGATAGAGCTGTCACAAACATGATATATGCATTTTATATATAAAAGCAAATTATAATATTTCTTACTAAAGATTTTAGCTTAAAATATATGTAATTTAGCAGAATAATATTATTTCGAGCTCCAGGTGCTACCTTCGCTAGCATATTTTCTAACATAGATATTTTTATGTTTATATATGCCTGCATTTTTTTGCACAAGATAGCTAAATATAGCTGTGTTGAAGTTGTCTGCAGTCACATTTTATATTTTGAATTTAATTTAATTTTATATTTTGTTTTTGTTGCCACATACGTTAAAGGAATTTTCAAGTAAATATTTCTTGAAAGATATTTAAATGTTCCAGCTGGGTGTCGTAGTTGGTTAGGCGCTGGCTGTCTTCGCCCAAGTTTGCGAGTTCGATCCCGGCTCGAGTCGGTGGATTTTCCTGAGGCAACAAATCGACAGCGTCTCTGTCGTATCATTATCCTACCTGTTAAAGATTCCTAGGATACCTGTTTGGCTTGGGTGCTTTCACTGAAGGTAAACTCCTAGTACAACTGCGCAGTGTCAGAGCTCAGGTGCTCCCCTCACGGTGAAGAAAGTAGGCGTCAAAATGACATTGTAGTAATTGGTATCCACCAAAATGGTGCCACACTAAAAAGTGATACCTGTTCTCGGGGAATGTATTCGGACTGCCATGGTAATTACCAATCCACAACTCCATTTGAGAGAAAAAATATATTTAAATGTGTTTATAACTGTGTGAAGCAAGCTTTTTGATTTAGTATAGTGCTCGAAAGAATTTTTTATTCATTCAGGCTTAGTTTTCTCTCCTGGAACGTATTCTCTTATATTTTTTAGTTGAAAAATTATACACATTATATACGTTTCAACACTGTCCTTTAAAATCAATTTATTTCCATTTAAAATTTTTTATTTCTAACAAATTTTTATTAGAAATTTGTTAGTTTTTCAAAAAATTGCTCATCATCCCGTTAGAGATACAAATTTCTAATTCTTGAATTCTGTTAATTCTTAAAACCAATGCATTCATTTTTTTCTCTGTGTTTTTTTTAAAAATTTATATTCATTAAATATATTTGCTTAGTTTAGAACAGTAATCATGTCATCTAAATAAGCCAAATTCACAACCATATTTCATCACATAATATTATAATGCATTATTATGACTTGATTCACTTAAAAGTAATCTGAATTCTAAATGTTATAAAGCAGGATTCTATATTTTCTAGATAATTCTGCTCACAATAAAGCAAATAATCTGGAATTTAATTATTTTGATTTCATAAAATTTATCATTTTCACAGCATCATTTAAAACATTTTTAATGCATTCTTTATACATTTTACTCCTGTGATACACTATTCCAAATAAGATGTTATGATTAAACTTTATTTTTTAATTGCTCTATTCTTTTGCATACTTATTAAAATCGAAAATGGGAAATTGGCTCTCATGTGCAAACAACAAATTCCAATAAAATATTATCTGCTTTATCATTGACTTAGGATATCTAAATCTGTTTTATATTCCTTGGTCTCGTATAAAATTACTTTTTGCAGAATGGACCAGCTGATCTGAGTACTTGTCCAGTAGTTTCAAGCGAAATAAAAAAGTAAAACTATTGTTTGAATATTATAGAATTTTTTACAGAACTCAAACGTAGATTCTCCACATTTCTTTTAACTGAAAATCTTTTCTTTTTTCGAATTAGTTTTTCCGGATCGACAATTTTACTCTTGTTACAAATTCTATTTTCCTTTCTAGAAACCACTTTATAAACAAACAGCGAGCAGTCCAGCTGGATAAAATTACTAATTTAGCAGGTGTTATCCCACTTTTATAACAAAAATAAAAAAATTTAGTTGCATTTATTTTTTCGTTACTTTATTAAGCAGAATATTTTTGCTGCATAAGCAAACAAAATTACCTCAAATAATACTTTAAACATCAACTGAACACAACAATAAAAGAAGTTGTTAAACATAATGATATTTAATAAATTTATATTTAAAAATATGAAAATCAAAGTTCGAGAATTAGGTGTTCGATTACCTCTTTATGTGTGGCACTCTTTTCTCTTCTTCTGTAGTGTCTCAAAAATGTTCGTAAACTTGCAATTTTCTAAAACATTTAATGTTTTCGACTAATGAAAATTAATATATCGGAATTGTAATTTTTAAAATAATACCCGCAACTTGCTCTTATTGGATAATCAATGTTTCTAAACATAGTATGAGTATTATTTTGAAAATTTTTTATCAATTACGCAAATTTTAAACAATTACGCAATGAAATTCTTCGTACACTTAAAACAAATCTGATTATAGAAGACATTTTTATCAAATGTGGTTACTTCAGCGAATTCTTACACTTTATTTACTGAAAAATAATATGAGCATATTTTTTTTCCCTATAAAATGAGTGCAAAATAATTCAGTAGTTTATTCGCAAACGATGTTCGAAGACCACGTAAAGCGATGTTGATGCAATAAAAACGTCAGCTTTCGAAATAAAGCACCAAAGATAGGGTAAAGCAGTGGATGAATTTGTCATTTTCCCAAAAAGAGGGTGTCGTGACGTTAATGCTATGCATCAGCACCCCTGTGGAAGGTTTCCTAAGACAGGGAAAAACATGCGTTAGCATCCTAAGCAAGGCTTTCGAAGACAGGAAAATGCGTCAGCATCCTAAAAAAAGGTCGGTTTCCAAGACGGGAAAAGCTGTAGTCAGCATCCTAAGAAAGGATTTTTCCCTAAGACAGGGTATGCGTTAGTACCCCTAAGAAGGACGGTTTTCTAAGACGGGAAGGCTTGCGCAGCACCCCAAGAAGGCTTTCCCCTAAAAAGGGAAAAGAATGCGCAGCATCCAAGGACGGTTTCCTAAAAAGGGGTAAAGTTAGGGTCAGATCCTAAGTAAGGATGGTCTCCAAAGACAGGGTAAAGATATATGGATTCAATAAAAACGTGAGCTTCGGAAGCGAAGACGGTTTCTTAAGACAAAGTAAAAAAAAAAAAGCTATGTTAATATAATAAAACCGTCAGATTCCACCGTAATTGCTCAGAAAGGCTTTAAAGATATAATCGGCACACGATAGTGCAGTATTAGCGAATTTGAAATTGTTTTTTAGTTATTTCTTGACAGTTTCAAATGAATAGACAGTTTTTGATGTATCTCAGTTGTGGTATATTTAATGATTGGATCACCATATATTTAATAAAAGGGGGAACGTTGAAGGCTGTATGCTTTAACCCCTTTTCTAAATAAACAGGTTTTAAACCCTAAACTGTCCTTTAAATCTTCAACTTTTTTAAAGGGGTTTCCCGGCATACTGAAATATTTAAAATACCAAAATTTAGACTCCTTTTTTGTAACATATATTTTTAATATTTTTAATAGAGCTTTGATTTTTTGCATACCAATAATAAAGATACTTTAGTTACTCTTTCCAGAACTGCAACAATAACCTTTTTTTAGCTCAATTTTTTTTCTTTTTGTTTTTAGTTGCTCATGGATATAAATTTTAGTATCTCGCAATACATATTTTTAATTAGATACCATTTTTTTTTATAAAAATTTTTTTAAATACAAAAAAATTTTACCACACATAATTATAAAAAAGATGCGCAAAACATAGTTAATGAGTTATTTGATGAAAATCACCAGATAATTTCTTTGAAAAAAAATATAGATTAATTTTTAAACTTCTAAATTTTTTTTCATGTGTAAAAGTGTTTTTAAAATATTGCGTACTATTTAGAGAAAAAAAGATGTTTTGGTTCGTTAATGCACAGACACCTTTTATAGAAGTGTAATAAATTCGGAAGAATATAGTGCAATTCAATTGTGTTCGTATAAGATACTAATTTAATATTAGGTCGTTACCCCAATTTGTTTCTAATTTTCTCCACACACACAAGATCGGGGATAACATTACAATATAGTTATATTAATTTTATCGTTTGGTAATATATTTGCTTAAGTGTTTAGTATATGATCCTTACTTTTTTGGGTTATTTTTACTGAGGCAACCATAATAGATTTAAGCAAAAAATTCGATTTTTTAAAAAATATTTAACCAGTTTTATACTGGACGCTATTTTGTTGCAGTATTCTATTTTTGTAGTTTCCTTTGGATGCTCTGGATGTCTCAGAAAATACTGCTGTGTATCAGGATTATTTTTTTTAAAAAGTAGGAGAGTTCCATTTTTAAATATTATGAATTAATAGGTTTATAAAATTCGCTCTTTTGGTCAATTTGATTTTTTTAAGGAATTGAGTTTCTTTTTTTCTGCCTTAGTTAATATTTTACTGTTTTCGCCCATTGGGGATAATGTGATAAATCTAGTAAAGATGTATATATATATAACAACTGTTTCTTAAGAAAATAATAAATCGGGAGATTTATTTTTTTTACTGTGGATCTCTTAAGGTGTAAATTCCAACTGACATAATGATAAATCTTTAGGCAGGAATTTTTTTGGTAGTAAAAAGGGAAATTTTTACCGTTTTATTTTTTAAAAAATGATTTTCAAATTTTTTTTCACTTCCCATAATGAAGTCGCTTTTTTCTTTTATCTAATTTTCTTAGGCCCCCCAAATTATTTTTTTTATTTTAATTTCCACTCTTTTTAATTTTTTTTAAAAAAATTTTTTTTCATTTGGGTTTTTAAATTCCCCACTTTCAGTTTCCCTTTTTTCCCCCTTTTTACTTATAATTTTTTGTGCCTTTTACATGGAAAATGTAAGTAAATTTCTTCTTATTCCACTTTTTAAATCCTTTTAAATGGTCGTAATTCTACAATTTTCAGTTGCTTCATCAAGTTTCAGTAATATTTTTTTATCCTTCACAACTCGTTTTTTTAGTGCGAGGTGGCCATCTTGGATAAAAACTATATTCCAGCTAAAGCTTATTTCGCATAATTTTGGTCGGGCCTATTTGGCCTACAAGTGGAATACAAAGAAACTGTCGTAAATTTAGAATAATTAAATGATGCATTTTAAAAAGTACATATACACTTGAAATGAACGAAAGACCTAATAACTGCAATATTTACAAGGTCCAAATGCAGTAGTTGCGTTCAAAATCGCGACAAATGAGTTTTACTTATGTAGACGCCGCCGCATGAATTCGAATAATAACTATGAATCTATACGCTGTCGTGCAGTTCCGTTACTTTTCTTATTTCGCTAAACTCCATAGTCTTTCGGATACTTACGTATTAGACCATATTTTTGGACATACACACTTTACTGCGTTCTCTTCCGTAGAAAATACGTTCCCACTATTAATGAGCACTCATTAAAAGCATTGTTCTAAATTTTTGGAAACACTATTTGTACTGGTTGAACTTTCCTAAAAAAAATGCTATGTGCTTCCTATAATATTTATTAAGGAGTACCTGCTATATATATATATATATATATATATATATTCGTGTGAATAACAGGTACTTCAATGATTCAAAATTAAAAATAGGAAGTTGACCCTCATCAGCAAACAACAGTTTGAGGGTTGTAATAAAATATTTACTTATTTATCATTGACATAGAAATCTAAGTCTCCATTTTCTATTCCTAGGATTCACAATTTTTTTGCCGAATGCCCTTTTAAACCAGCTGATCTGAGTACTTGTAACTAAACGTGTTTTTTTTCATACAATTAATTATAATCTTAAGTTTTTTTTCTCAATAGTTTTTTTGGGAGAAATTTGTATAACGACTTATTTTCTCGAACTGTATGAGTCGTATAATAACGAACCGAGACTATCAAAAAGTGGTTATACCAGATTCTTTGAACTGCTTGCTAAACTTATAGAATTGATTTTAAAGGAAATATAAATTCTTCTTTACAATATATATAAATGTCTCAATTGATCGCACGAGGAATATATTAGAGAATGACACAATTCTAGTCTTTTTGATATTTATTATCAAATTTTCAAGATTTCACGTCTTTAATATACAGCTTTATTATCCTTACACCAATTGCAATTTAACCAATTCTTTACCAATCCGATAATTGATATGAAAAAAAAATCTGAAGATAAGTTTATTTCTTTGGAATGCGAATATTTTGAAGACAATTTTTTTTATTTAGTCCTTGACGCGTTTACATTTAAAATATTCCTTAACTTTTTACGAAGTTGTGGATAAAGAGACTCTGAAATCTCCCGACCACATACACGCATACATATACATTTCCTAATTAAGCAGTATTTAAGATGCTGTTCATGACTATAGCTCCACACTCAACACACAGTCCATTATGATCATCTTCATTTCCAGTATAAGTGAAGCTAAATGCTAAATAACTATAGCTATACTTTCATCCTTTTTTATTGACGCCCAAATATTTGGATGAAGTCCTCACGATGGAAATACTCTTATATTATTTATTATTGGGGATTTCTATTTAGAGAGAGAGAGTGTGTAATTTATACCATCGCTTTGATGTGGACTCCTGTTGATTTCTCTTCAATTCACCGGTTCTTAAACACAAGCAACCATTCTAAAAATTCTATTAATTCGATTAAAATATTGATAAATTAATATCAAAAAATCACCAAAACGGCAGTGTGCACGATATTGATTAAGAGATGAGCGATAATTAACGTCGAACTTTGAAACTATACTAGGATAATTGGCGAATAACTTCTTTTATTAAAAACAAAGTCAAGTAATAAGGACGACGCCTTAATGGTATTCAACTCTCGAAACTTCCACAACACGTCAACGTGAGGACTTAGAACGTCGAAACGTTGAACGTACCTCAGCTTCTATACAGGGAGGGTGTTCAGAGCCATCAGGACTTGAACCCGCAATTCAACAATGCCGGTCATGAATTCTTTTTTAGAAACATTTAGAACCGGAGTCCTAAAACGACTAGAGACGATGGTGAAAACTCCAGCTTTATTCTTACTTAACAGAAATATTACAGTTTGAAAAAACTAAAAAATATCCTTTTCTAGTTAATCTAAGTTGTAACTTAATCCTTTAGTCACCAAATCTGGAAATTGGATCAGGAATTAATCACCAGATGCGGGATGGGATCTGAAAAGGGGAAATCGTTAGTCCTGATGATCCTGATCAGGACAATGGAACAAAATTATTAAATTATTGTATGGTCATTGGTCATTGACAAATGGGAAAATTTCCAATTAATCCGACCTTTTAAAGTGGGTAAAAAGTGAGCTCAAAAATTCCGTTACATGCAAATTAAGCTTATTAAAGGGTGTTAAAAAGTAGTTTTATTGATGATAAAAATATTGAGAACTTTGTATCTTTATTAGCAATAATTAAAAAATATCACATTACATAAGTATTTAAACTTCTAAAATCATTTCTAAAAAAACAAAGTTATTCAAAAACTACATCATATATCATTATTGATGTTAATTGTTGGCACGATAAATCATTCACAAATAAACTTACGCGAATTAACACATCTTCTTTGAAATTTCTTAAACAGCTTGAAGCAATCCAAACTGGATATTTAACAATTATAGATTTTTTCATTTATTACTAACCACGAAACAAAATTACAACAATATAAATTATTATAGCCAAATTTTGCTTTAATTTCGAGCATATCTATTAGAGTTCTTTTACGTATAGTAAATAATCACTGGATGTCCTTTAAAGCTCTTTAATATTCCTTGTTTTAAATGGACTTCTATTAGTTTCTATAAGCGACTGAAGCATTTTTTTAATATGAGGCAAATAAAATATTTTTATTGAATAACAATGCTAATCGAAAATGTTTGTGGAAGATTATGATGCATTCGAGTTAAGAAAACGCACATTAATTAAACAACATATAAAAATACTCTAGGAAGCAAGTGATAATGATGGATGTTTACGCATATAACACTAAAAGTAAAAAAAAAAACACTAATTGAAAACGCAATAATTTTTATTAATTTATCTTACACGAGCGCATTAATTCTTAAGGAACTACAAAATAATTTGAAATTGAAGATATCTTTCGCTCTTTTGCTGTTTTAACACGAAATGAAGATACTTCTATTTTTGTCTTATTTGTATAAATGCTGGAGCTAAATAAATAGTTCCAAAATAAAATTGTCAAAAGAGTTTTCCAGTATTTTTTATTTTACTTTATTTATTTATTATTATTATTGTTATAATTTTGTAAAAAAAACTCTTTTTCTGAATTTTTTTACCCTATTCCCTCTAAAAAATTTTATGAAACACAAAAGATCTTTTTATCACTTTTGTTGGGGTTAATTTCTGCCATAGTGGGTCTCCTGTATTGACTCCCAAGCTTGCATGTACAAAGAATTAAAAGTTGCAACAAATTACGCAAAAAAGAGGCTGTCCGGAACCGAATATTTTTTAAAAGTTTTCCCCCGTGGCATGTGCGACTTGCGTACAGAAGCAAGAATTTAGATATCTCGTGTTTGTACAAACTTAATAGAGAACGTGAATCTGTTTTGCATAAACAACTTATAAATTTCTTTTCCATTTTTTTAACTCGGGGAACACCAGGGCTCCGTGGAACACAGTTCGAAAACCACTGGTGTACGTGATAGATGGCGCTAAATAAATCGAAGCATCCGATGACGTTGTATGCCCACACTCAACTTGTGCTGCTGCGCTCGTTATAAAACTTTATTTAGCTTGCCGACTAAATGGTAGTAGGCTGGATCGTTACACGAACACTGAGCTCGCCGAGATGCATCTGGCCTACAAGGTCGCTGATTTCAATGGATGAGCCGAACAACGGTGGCACACCGCCCAACGTTACCGCTGGAGGCAGACTCCCAGCCACACGTCCTTTGTTCGCTTGCACAGGTATTGCTCGACAGCGGATCCTTCATCTTGGACACAGAAGATCGTGAACGAAAAGTAAGAACCCCAAACAACGTGGAGACTGTGCTGGATCTGGTACAAAACAATCCCGGTACAAGTGCGCGGGCTGCCGCCAGTCACGTTGAGATTTCCCACATGATTGTCTGGTGCATCCTGCATAGTAACGACGTTCATCCCTATCACCCGGATATGCACCCCAATTGCCCCTTTAATGTTCAAATTTCTTAATTTTTTGCAGTACTAAGAATAATAAACATGTTTTCTTCTTTTTCCTGTCTTTCTTATGTTTTGTGTTATCACTACCACGCCAGGAAATCGTTTACGACCATGTATTCCGATGTGATTTCCCATCGTCCAGGTGTGCTTATATCTGTCCTGTAAGTTAAAACTGTGGTACTGTATATTAGAGATAGATAATATTTAAATATATCATATGAAGTAATATTGATTCAATAATGTTATTATTTATTTAGAACTTCATGGGCACCAAATTAATGCGTAATATCAGAATAATAGAGTAATCAACAACAAGTGGTATACAAACGAATTTTATTTAAAAAAAGAATAAAGTTAAGCAAAAATTTAGATCTTAAAAAAAAACACATTTTATTTTAATACTAATAACACGGAATTAAGTATATTTTTGAAAAACATATTTAATTTTTGTTTCATCAAAACAAACGAACACAGCAAATCCACAATTAATCCATAGAATGCAACATTGATCTAAATGAAGACTACAGAAATTCTAATGCAAAAAAATGTTAATTCCCAAGTTTTGTTATGTTTTGGAAAGGAACAATTTGTTGGATTCCATTTACTTAATGGATTGCAAATTTATAAAAGAAATGCAGAGAAACAGCTAGAAAACATCTTAAAAAAGTTATGATATGCAGAGGTAAATTAGGAACAGCGCACTTTTAATGGCTTTAACGCGTGGGAAAGAAGACTGTTAACCAGAAAAATAGAATAAAAACTCTAAATTTATCGAAATACATTTTAACATTTATTTCTAAAACAGATCCGTGAAAGAGCTTTTAATCCTAAGGGGAATAATTTTCACTTGAGAGAAAAGAAATTTAGATATTAGCATATCACTTTAAATCATGCAAAAAGTTTTACGCAAAAATGTAACATTTTGCTACCCGTGCTTTTCTTTTCATTGTGTAATCTTTTGAAAACAGTTTTTTTTACCATACTTTCGTTTTAGCGTACTTTAGAATAATTTATTATCTGAGCTCAATGTAAGTGCAAAATTGTCATCGAAAAAAAAATAATTTAATTTAATATATAATATTTAGAGTGAAAAATTATAGTATCTTTTCGAGTATTGTAATACATCAATGAGATAGTATTCATTTTGTGAGGAGTTGTAGTAGTGGCACTAGAAAAACCTGAAATTGATAAAACCAGCGTTTATTTAATTTTAAAACAAGTCATGTGAGATTTATTTTGAGCGTGCTGTTCACTTACGTACAAAAGTGCAATTTCCACATTTAAATACGCGAAGAACAAGTAATATATATATATATATAAATTTTTAAGTCAATTCCTACTTAGATCAACAAAGAAAATTTTATTATTTTTTTTTAGCTACTTTTTATTAAATAGTTACAACTAATATAAATATGTATATAAATAGAACAGAATAACTACATTAAGTGGTAATTAATTTTTAATAATTATCATTAAAGTATCGTATTGTCATCCAAAACAATAGTGTATATAAAATTTCAGTTCAACTGAATGCTTTTAAAAAGGGGAAAAAAACCCTTTTCAAGTTTTTTACAAAAGTCGCCAAAAGGGTCGCTAAGTCGCCAACGTGGCTGTATTTGTAATTCTTTTTAAAAAATTAGTTTTAATCAATTAATTTTTTAAAATTATAATTAAATTATTGTATTGTCATTCAAAATAATCATGTATATAAATTTTAGCTCAATGTGGAGAGTTTTTTAAAAAGTATTTTTTTTAACGATTGAAAATTCCCCCAAGATAAATAAATATATAAAAAAGTGTGAGTTAATAGTAGGAATTGGGAAAAATAGGAGGAAATGTAATTTAGGAAATATTATCACGTGTTCAAGTGGAAAGAAATATTAATTATACAGGTCGTTTTCGAATTCGACCCATAAATTAAGAGGGGTGACAGTAAGCAGCATGGGGATGACAAATCAGCGTAGAGCATGGGTTCGCCAACCCCGTTCAGTCGGAGTAATTCGCAAAAATAGTTACGAAGGGTGTGATATCGAGTGGAGGAAAAGGGGCAATATAAGAGGTAAGAAATACTTTTATTGGATGTAAAGAATGTTTACAATACGAACAATGCGTCACAGCTCGAAGTCAGATATAAAAATTCCGGATTGTTATAGGAAATTTAAAAAGGGCCCGCGTATCAAGATAGCAATGTCAGTGAAGGACGATGATAAACCCGCAGATCCTCCCCTTCCGGGAAACGATTTTCGATGCACAAATTTCTGGTGACCCCAGTAGAAGAAATCGAAGGGACTGAGATCCGGGAGTGTTGAGGCCAAGTAACAAGACCCCCGGCAAACTTTTCCAGGGATATGTAGCAAAGATGGCTAAAACGAATCGAAAAAAGGTTTTTAACCCTTTATCACCGACGGTACTTTTTAAAAATCCCCTCATTTTTAAAATTTCAAAAAAAACCATTTTAAAAATTCTGACGATACTTATAGTTAATATTCTTTAAAACCCACTCTTTCCCCGAAACATGGCAACGGGTTTTTGAAGAGTAATTTTAGGGGAAAGAATAGTTTTAGAGCAGAAATTGGGTTTTTAGCTGACGGCGTTTTCAGCGGATTGCGAAGATTGTCATTTTGCCCCAAAAATATTTAATGTCAAAAGGTAAGGTCTTATTTGTTTTGTATATTAATGAAGACCTTGGGAAAACAATTTGACTATTTTTTATTTTAAGTGAACAGGTGATAATTAATTTTACAGTTGAATATCTTAATTAATTAATTAGCTCTAACTAATTAAATTTCCCAAAGTTGAGTATTTTGTTTATGTAAATCCCTTAATTTTCAATGTAGTGATCCAAAAAAAAATATTGTATGAAAAAACTGCAGTGAATCATAATGCGGTAGATAAAGGGTTAACACCCACGCTTTGTGCAGCGCCCACCTTGACAACTTACTCGCCACTTTTATTCTCTCCAGATGATTGGGAAATTTGCATACATGCAGGTTTTTTCAACCCTACCATGGCTCTCCAAATCCCCTCATTCGTTTGCCCACTCCCCTCGTCTGTTTATAGTTCTCCCAATTTTCATCGACTCAACATAGTTTGAGGCACCATGTTATATGGCGATTTATCGTCTTTATGCTGCTTACTATCACCTCTGAATTTGTTGGTCGAATTCGGCAACACCTTGTATATAGAAGTTATATAATTGTTTTAGGGGAAGTTTCAACCACTTAGTAAGGCACAAGTAAGCTATTATAATATTCTTTTACTAGTAATCGCCAATAAATATGCTCAAAATTCTTTTAAGGAAGAATTACAATAATAACTATGTCAAAATATAGGTTTTAATCCTTTAATGTGAGATGGAATGAGATGCATTTCGAAATAGGGTATTCGGAATTATGATACAGAGGAAAAAATATGTAAGATAAGAAATTTAAGTAAATATTAAGTTTTGTCTTTCCGTTCTGTTAACTAGACTTTTTCTAGTGTCTACAAACTATTATTAAAAAAAACTATTCCGTTTCCATTACGTTTAATGCATTATCAATAACCAGAGAGTGCGAGCGAAATATTACAAAGAGATTCTTTGAATTTCGTTGTGGAATGTTTGAGGGAGTTTTCATTTATGTCAGCAGTATAAGGCTAAACGAGTGCTATTCGTGAAGGATCTCGTTATTTTGAGCCACGGTCAAATGATGTGAACGAAGCCTTAGCTGGCCTCTCCAAACTTCCACACCATGGCAATATGAGGACTTATTCGACAGATTTATCGTGTATCACACTTCTACATGGCGAGCCATCTGTGGCGTGAGTGAATATTAATGTCGCACTGTTTAGCTACACGAGGGCTTTTCGCGACGTATCACGTAATTCTGAACCATGGTCAAGTGACGTGGACGACACCTGAGCTGACACCCCCTTTCGTAACTACCACACCACACCAACGGGAGGACGTTTCAGCTCTCGACTCTACACGGTGGGTCTTTAGTGGTACTGGGCTCGAACTCATGACAAGGCCAGCCACGATCCGATACCTTGACCACTTGGCTGCCACAGCCACGGGCCATCTGTGGCACCAGAGTTCGAACTCATGACATGCCATCCATGACCGCTAAGCTACCACGGCCATTGCAGTATAAGTTTCTATCCGAATTTAAAACTAAAAACTTCGATGGATAGCACACACACATTATATTTGAATTATATTGTTACCAATTTTGTGTAATTTAAGTTTAAAATAGTGTCAATAATTTATATCTGAATTTTTAATACATTAATATTACTTTCTGTTGTATTTATTTTGTAATAAAAATTATAATATTTGCAAGCAAAACTGCCCCTTATATTGTAATGGCTTTTCAATCGAAACTCGGGGAAATATTTGCGATACAGCCTTGGTATCAAGACTAGTTTGGCCGGTTGGCGATCCTTTTTGGTGAATTTGCTATAGATATTTCTGGAAATTACTGAAGAAATCTATTAACATCACGCACATCATCACTGAAACTGAATCAGTATTGTTTTGGCTGTTGAAGAGTTCACTAGCGAGTAGTCGCTTGCGAATAAACTTTACGTAATTTTAATTTTAAACACCGATAGCTGTGTCTGAGCGCTGTAGAAGATGCGAAAACCTTCTGGGACTTATTATGCGAATTTCCAGGAAGTATCGTGTATTTTTAAGGATTATTTTTCGACAATAAATTCTAATCGCTCTTAAAGAACTGTTTTACTCTTTGAACTGATAGCATAAAATTCACGAGAACCCCGATATACGTAACAATATTTTAATATAAGAATAATTTCGTATTGCATTGACTGAATAGTGGCACACTCCAACATACAAAATAAATCTTTAGACATGTTGTGCTGCATTAGCTTCAAAAGCTGCCAGATTCGAGTATTTATTGTAGCTAAACAATAGCCCTGTGGTGACTAATAACAAAATGAATAATAAATATCTGAATTATCATGATTTTTTATTTAAGTTAGAGAGAGAGAGAGGATATTTTATATTATTTCAGCGACTAATCCATATTATTCTACAAAGTTTAACATGATCTTCGATAATCTTATTTAACCCTTAACTTCCCACTGTTGCATTTTTTCAACATATAATTCATTTTAATTTAACAGACTCAATATTTTTTTTAATTACCTACAAATCACTTATATGAGAAAAAAAAGATTACTGCAACGAAACACATTCTAATTTTGTCACTAGATGGAAGTACATTTTTTCCAGAAATCACAACAATTATAAAAATCTCTGATGCCTCAAGAACTGTGTTTTTGCTATAAAAATAATCCATTATATTTTATGCTTCTTCTTGTTTATTTATGGAATAAATTACCAGGTAAGAAATTTAAACGTTTTATGTTCATTTAAAAATAATTTTGATTTTCTATTGGAAAAAGTTTGAAAGAAATTTGATTTTAATTATATGTTGCAGGTCTGCAACATTGTCTTGGTTACTATTTTGACATGGCCAAAAAGCGTATACTAACCCGATGAACTGATAGATATATGAATAATACGGACGATTAATAATTAAGTGAGGATGGTCTTGAATATTCTGATGATGATGTTGATTTTTACCTGATTGTGTGTCATCTAATGAAAATTCGGATAGCGACTGTGAAAATAGTATTAGTTCACAAATACAATCCAGAATATAAAAAAATCCGATGATGATGATAATAGATAGAAATATTTAAGTCAGAGAACCTTTTTTAAATTTAACTTTTAAGAATAATAAAACATTGTCAAAGAATTTTTAATGGAAAAATCAAAACATTTCATTGAATGAAGAAGTAACAAAATTCCACGGAGATGACACGCTCCCAAAAAAAATTGCGGATTTGGAGTGCGAAAAGTGTAAAGTAGGACTTTGTTACAACAAAATCAATAACTGCTTTACAATTCTTCATTGTATGTAAGGCTAAAGCAATTTGTAACAATGAATAATAAATCCTCATATAAAAAAAGTTTTGTAATTTACAGCACTACTGCTCAATGTTGCACTTCTGCAACAAACAAAAAAAAATGACTGAAATTCAATTTAAAACAGCTTAATTTTTTATATATAAATTTTCCTCTTTTATTATTACTTGAGAACTAGCTGATATAATTTTTTCATAGAAATTTTAAAAAATGGGAAATTAAGGGTTAAAAAAGTATATTTTATAAATTTTTCATAAAAATTTTCTCTATCTTTGACTTTTAGTATCAAATTGCATCATTTTGCAAATCAATCTATTGCAATTTTCACGCGTTTAAGGTTTTTTAAATCCCCGTACAAAACATCAATATAAACGACATTAAAATTCATAAAAGGAAGTTAAGAGTAAAACAAAACCTATATATAAAACTGTTGAACATTAAATTGAATTGCTGAGTGAATACAATATTTTACTAAAATACATAACTCATGATGGATATTTAAAACTCATATACTGCGAGGATGATATCCCAAAATATGATATTAATATAATTCATGTATAGATACAAAATATGTGCAGAATATGTCAGCAGCTAAACATTTTAATTATTAATTTATATTTTAAAGTAAACAACTACCAAAAAGTTTCTATTCATTTATATTTTTCTCACCAGTACGCAAGCTTAACTTTGGAAAAATCCTAACTATTCATTCTCTGGAAAATTAATCTTTTTCTTATTAGATATCATTGGAATTCAAGTTAGGCATATATAGGCTTAAAAGTAAGAACTCAACATTAGTATCTAATTGTTAATGTGGTAAACAGTTAATTTTAGAGCAAAAATTAAGTAAATTGATGAATGGAGATTAAAACTTAAATTAAACAATGAATCCGGCTATGTAAAAAGTAAATTTTTGGTAGGAAAAAAAAAAATTCCGCTAGAATGTATTTGGATTGTAAAATCTGTGTGAATCAGACACATGCGCTAATACAAGATTCATAAAGACGCATACAGTTTCAATGCACTATAAATCAAGAACTATCTATGATATTATATATTACTTGTTACAGAATTGTATGGGATTATTTAAAGTTTTGTTAGAGACAGTCACATATATTTTATGTGTGAACCCTTAGTTGCATAACACACACTGAGCCGGCAATCCATTTCCGCTCGAATGCGCGTTCCGGTATCTGAATCAAGTCCATCATTAGCAGCTGTGATACGCTGTTTCAGCTCCGCAGGATCAACAAGAAGGGGAGAGATGAATATCTTGTCTTGCACGTATCCCCACTGGAAGAAATCACAAAGTGTTAAGTCAGGACTTCTAGGTAGTCATTTGGTAAGTAGCATGTTGTAGTCCGCTACATTCAATCCATCGGTGAGGAAGATGTTCATCGAGATAAAATCTCGCACGTTTGGCCAATCCGTGTTGTGATGAACCATCTAATGGGTGGATGAAGTTGTCAATGTCGTTCTGCAGCTGTGGCATCAACCAAAGAGTTAGCATATCCCAAAAAGTGGCTCTCTTAACATTTTTCTAAATTCAAGAACACAAAAAGCCTTTTCCATACAAACACTTCCATTTTGACTGACTAGTCACATGACACGCATGTTATTGACTTCGTCACTTCCGTTAGGGGAGAGATACAAAAAAAATTAGAGTATATCTACCTTACGGTTCACTGAGGAGGTGCTTGTTTCCGATTGTCACTGTTTTACAATATCTGGAAAGTGTATACTTCTTTATGAATCATTTTGTATAAATGCGAAAAAAAACCATACTTACCGTGTAGCTTGCAAAAGTAGAAAAGACAGCACCAGCCAGGCAGAAGCAAATCGATTGCACTCATATCCCATCTTTGAACAATTTTCTTCTAAATTTCATATTCATTTACCTGTAAATACAAACGTTATTGCATGCGTATAGTATTTTAATAGAAAAAAATCAATTTATAGCTAGACAAAATATCGTTAATTAGTAATCGACGAGCAATTGATGACGAAGTATATTTGATAAGTTTATATTTCGCGACAGCTCTATCTTTTCGACAGAAAGGTTGGTTTCGGGAATTGTAATTATTTAGTTATCTTCTGAAAAAAACTTTTATTTTTCGTTAGTTCAAAAGTATTATGTTTATGTCACGTTTCAATTATTTAAATTAAGCTTTGAGGATTATAAGTACATAACGTATTAATCATGTATCCTGAACGGATATAAAGTAGTACTTTTTAACACTTCAGAGTACCGAGAACAATTAGGTTAGAAAATAAAAGAAACAAAATAAAAATTCTGCAATAATGAAAAATATGTAACAAAATAAGTAATTAAGGTAAATGTCAACGTTCGGAAATAAACATATATATATATATATATATATATATATATATATATATATATATGTCATTTAGTGTCAATTAAATTAGAATATACACATACAACTGCTTTAAGAATATTATTAAGAAAAAATGTTTCAAGTGCAATTTTTTTTAAAAATAATAAAGAATGACATATATTTTCAAAACATTCTCCTTTTATGAAAAGTGCTTCTGTAATAATAATATTTTGCCTATACATAGCTAATACTTTTGCAAAAGGCCTAAAATAGTGTTTTTGAAATACATAATTTAGGAGGGGATTTATTCATATTTTTTAATATACTAGAGTAGAGAAATTTTAACAAATTATGCCCATAATTATTTCCATCGATCATAACTTAATAAATGATCGAGTAATGTCAAATTTTCAAAAATTCTAGCCCTGACTTTGTATGGAAGTCGTAGCTATGCATAGCCGAACTATTTTTATTAAGGAATTTTCTTTCATAAAGGAAGAATTTTTTGAATATACGTCATTTTTTCTTCCTCTTTTTGCAAAAAAATTGTATTTAAATAATTTTTGATTGCTATGCTATTTTTAAAATAATTTATTTTGTTGATTCCAACTCAAGTAAACCTAAATATAAAAAAAAAGTATTCAATTATACATTTTTTTCAAAATCCCCTTTACGAACGTAGTTTAAATAACAAATCAGATTCATTACATTCTGCGGAGTAATTACATAAAATTGTAAATCCAGGAACAGTTTTCTTACAAAGCTTTTTAAATTCACTTAACGTTTTTATACTTTATTTAAAGTGTTTACAGTAATAATCTTGCAAAAAAAATGAATATCCTAGAATGAAGACAATGCATATTTTAAAAATAAATATCACAAAGATGCATTTTATATTTTTAGTTTTAAAGTATGAAAAAATATCTATGAAAGCAATATTTGTTTTATTGATGGGATACTTTATATTGTATTCATTTTATCCTACTCTCCAATTAGCGAGAAAGGATTTTGGAAAGCAAATAAAATAAAAGTAGAATACGTGTATATGTCCCTTGAAATAAAATAACTTGAGCATGTGCGAATGCAGAAAGAAAATATAGGAAATACAAATCTTGAAAATTCTCAAACAGCCTATTAGCAATAAGTTCTGAAAACCATTTTGCGAAAAGGAAATCTCTTAATGTTTTACCAAACTGGCAGAGTAAAAAGAGACGCCATTCCATTGAAGATATTTGTTTGTCAAACTGCTGATGAAATCACTAGTGAGGAACATCCATGACCGTATCCTTTCTTCAAAAAAAGGCTCTAAAGTGCACCCGGTCTTTCTAGCTGAAGTGAATAGGAGTCTTCCAATAAAACCAGGGATATTTTCTTTCAGAGGGCTCAATAAATTTAGAAGAGATCGTCTTTGATTCGCAAATGCAACTCAAAGAAAGGACATTCAACACAAAAGAAGGAGAGAACCTCTTACGACTTGAAATTGACCAAGTAATTTACGAAGGAAAAAAAGGAAATTATTTATGCCTTTATTTTTTAATAAAATCACCTTAGAAATTTCTAGAATCTTCATTTTGATACTTTTTGGTAGAGAAAATTTATTTTTGGGTAATATATCATTACTTAAAGACCAGAAAAAAGAGTTTTAATATTATTTAGTTAACACTAGATTGCCCAAAGGAAGTCATTTTGACTGTCTTTTAATTTCAATTAGAAAAACAATGGTGTATATAATGGTACAATTTCTTTGACTTTTTAAGTATATTTTTTTCCGAGTGAAGTAAATTTTTATTAATGTTAACATTTGCAAATAACTTGTTATATGGCTGTAAATAATATAAAAAGTATTAAAAATTGGTTTACACATTAGTTATTCTTTCACAATGCATTCATTTTGACTGCTTTGGGTCAATATAGGTATATATTAAGTTTCAGTCTTTCTAGAGTTAACTATAAAATTAATTTCCAAACTGAAATTCGCAATTCTAAGTAAAATAATATTATATTATATTAAATATTATTTACGACTACGATTATAAATAATTAAACTTCTGATTTGGGATTATTAAAACGATTTAAATATTCTATCATTCCATACAAAAAATAAGCATTTGTTATATTTTTCAAATTTTGAAATACCTATTATTTTTTCGTAA
Source organism: Trichonephila inaurata madagascariensis (assembly GCA_019973955.1). NCBI lineage: Eukaryota > Metazoa > Arthropoda > Arachnida > Araneae > Nephilidae > Trichonephila > Trichonephila inaurata. The sequence goes on from BMAV01003102.1 coordinate 225,870, forward strand.
TTACTTAAGACATGTTTTTTAATTTGATATCTATTCAATAAAAACCCTTAGTACCTTAAAAGTAAGAACATTAAAACGCGATAAATAGAATTTAAGTTGCTTCATAAAATGACTCGTTGAAAATAATCGCACTGTTAAAAATTTGATGGAATTTTTTTCCAGAATATAAATGATCTTTTAATCTTCAATAAATCTATTTTTCATTTAAAATTAATGTTACAATAGTTCTAACATTTAAACAAAAATTAAAAAAATCACAGAGTACCATAATCACCGTTTTTAATGATACTTAGATAAAGTGGTTTGAGTAAATATTATTTCTTAGAAGAATCTGATTATAATTTTCAAACTCCCTGGAAAAGTGTTGAAAATACGATATATATTTTATTTGATATTTTCTGTATTGGGTGAGACAATAATAAATCCTAACCCAAAGACATTGTCAAAATATCTATATATTTGCATTATTCTCCATTCTATTCGCTGTTTCTATTGGAAAGTGTTTTATTTTTTAAGGCAAAACGTTTTCATGCATATAAAATATCCCTTGTTTTGTTCCAGTAAATTACATTTCCGATTTTATATTCAAACAAATGCTTTCAGTAACGATCTTATGTTTTATCATAAGTTTAAGGAAAATATTATTGAAACGAACGAATGTAGTGCTCTGCTATAAAAAAAATCAATAAATTGGTTATCCACATTTTATGCTTTACCATTAGTCATTCTATTCACTATAAAAAATTTCGATAAAAAAGACGAATTCCTTACATAAATCCATAAATACTAGAATTCACGATGAAATTTAAAAGCTTGACCTAGTATTGGAAGAAATGAAAAATGAATTTTTGATCTAAAGTAGATATAAACACAACATATGCAGAAACACGTTACAGCTCTAAAACAGAGCATCAGCTTGAATATGGCTAAAGTAAATACATAGATGCGAAATTCTCTTAATGTTTGAAATTCGTTTACATTCTTTCGAAAGTAACTATTGATCTTACTCGAAACACATTCACTTCCACTGTGTATTTAATTTTCTGAAAAGCAGATTTTACACTTTTAAAAGTATTGGATTTAAAATCATGAGCTTTACAAACTAAATTAGACTCTATTCAGACTAAACAACTCTAGGTGCCTTTTGAAACAAACTAATTCTGGATATTGAAATTTATTAATTTTTGGATTTAATCAGTAAATAATACTGTGTTCTTTTTTAGGCTTTGAAATAATACCAAGATATTTCTGCTATTTTGCTGCATAAATGGATGAAATTAAATGAAATTAAATGAAATTTTTGAAGGATGTGAGGTAAAAACATTTACGTTACAAATGAAACTGGATTATTTTCTCGAATTTTTCCGATTAAATCTCATAGCCCTCGTGTTGCTTTATAGTGAGATGTTAATAGATACTCACTCATGCCAAATAAAAAATAAAAATGCTTCAAGCCTATCAATCCAAAAGCTTTTTCGGTCCATTGGCATTACGATAAAAAATCATAGTTAGCACAAAGCATCATGTCAGAATGGGTAATTGCTGTTGATGAAGTAATATCTAATTTAGTTCTATAATCTTAATGAATATGCCACCACATTTAAAATTTAAATCTCTAAAATTAGTGCATTTACCACTCTTGCTGGTACATCAGTATATTACAGCCTTTATAGTAAGATATAAGAATCTTCATGATTAATTACAGAAAAGTATTTTTACGTCATGCTTTAGTTCAGTTTCTTGCGAGAACAGCAATCAATGTGTTCAGTATGTGTATGTGTGTTTGGATAACAGACTATTAAATCCATGTCACAAAGTTGTGTGCAACTCTGTTTTAAGAAAGCAGGGTTTTTAAAATTCAGTTTAAAGTACCCTCATTGAAAATACTACTAAAAAAATAAATTGTGTGGCTGTACTTATAAACATCAATGGCAATTCTCAAATGAAAAAAATATTTAGAAATAGAGGAAAACTTGGATACTGAAGACAAAACAGAGGTGGCATAATTTTTTTTATTTCAACTGTAGTTGATGATGTGAACTTCAACAAAAGGGATTAGAAAGCAATGAGGAAGACAAAGCACCAGAAATGACGAAAAGTGGGACATAAAAGCCATATAGGTTCCAGCACCAAATTAAAAAATAACCGTTGGAGTGACAATCAAGATCATTAGTGCAGTGCTTCTCAAATTTTCAATTTTTTTGAAATATTAAATTTCATAAGTTTTCATCGCGTTCCCCCCAAAAAACCAATGTTTGGGAAATTAATAATACTATATTTTGATACTAAAGCTACAATACAAAAAAAAATTTTAAGAATTCCCCCCATATAAACCTCAATCGGCTTTTCCCCGGACGTATAAAACCTCTGCCCAAAAGTACGATCCTTTCTGTGTACTTTTATCCATAAAATTTTTTCCCGAAGGTTTTTGGAAATGTTAAAAAAAGACATCGCCAGTTTTTTGCGAAGGGATGCACTTATTTCAGAGGATTTGTTTTATTTATTTTTTTCCTCCCCCGATTCATGGCATGCCGCCTAGGGGAAAAAAACTGGCATTGAGGGGGGGAATCGCGTAACTTATAATCAACAATTTTGGGATTTATTATAAACCATACAAATTATATAAAGTGATAATTTTTGTATATAATTTTATGTATGACAAGACCATGGGGATATTGGTGATTATTATACTTGTTCTTAACTGAGTATTGTTAAATTAATTATTAAATGCATTGTGTAGTACTGATACATTTATTAGTTATTATTTAATTAAATGTGTATTTTTTTTTTTTTTATTATGTCAGAATGTATTTTTGGGTTTTTATTTTTATTAAATTAATAATTTCTTTTTTAAAAAATCTTTTTTTTTCGACTTTTCAATGGGCCGCGCCCGCCCCTTTCAGGTTATCACGCCCCCCAAGGGGCGCCCCCGGTTGAAAAACTGCATTAGTGACTTTAATATCCTAATGGGGAAAAAATGCTTTCGCAATGTGCTTTTTTAAACAAATCCGTATAACGGATTATTTTCCCCTAATTTCTGTAAGTATAAAACTATGATTTCTAATTTCCCTTCATTTTAATAATTACATTTTTTAAAACATATTTTTTAAATTTTTTATTAATTTTTAAAATTTAAAAAAAACTATCGGGGTGGGTATGTTACTGATTCAAGTATCATTTATTTTAAACTTTTTACAACCTGAATTTCTAATTAAATTACGTTTTCAGTGCGTATTCTTTGAAGAAGGAAAGAAACAAAGTGTCCTGGTTTGACTTATGTTTCTTATTAAAAATACTACCGTATATTTAAAAAAAAACTTATTTGAAAAAAAACAGTAAGAAAGTAGAGCGATTCAAGAAACAACTTGCTTTAACAGTTTACGAAAAATTAGAAACAAAACATATTACAAACAGATATCTAAAAATTATTTTTATATATTACAATTGAAAACATCGACAAATATAACTGCACTGCAAAGTAAATCATGTTTGATCTAAAAATAAAATTTTAAACGTTCTATTTTTGTACATCTCTAAAAAATTCATGCATTATGATAAATTGGTTGGAGTATTTAATCTCAACACGCAACTCCGCAACATTTCATTTTTTGAAATAATTCATAGTATTCACAATAAAACAACGCAACGTTTATTTAACAGAAAAGAAAATTCTCTATTCTTTCAGGAATAATTACTTACGTCAGCGGGAAACATATTTTTCGCTTACGTGCATCGCCTTCCTAAACGGCTTTATAAAACGCTAGGCGAAGTATTTTTACTTTAGATAAATTACCACCAAAACATCTGCCGAATATTTTCTTTTAAATGGAAACATATTATTCCGCGTAAACTGAAACGTGATTGCGTTATTTTCTCGCGCGGTTTGAAAAATTAAACGCTTATTACAGCACTGTCTTACGTTTGGGGGTTTTAGATCATTTGTTATAGCACGAAACGCATTATCAAGTTAAAACTGCTTATGGTTACTTTATTTCTCGCGGCCCTTGCATGTACATCGCTTGTTTAAAATGAATTTTTCAGAACTTTTTAATGATATGACAAAATAAAAGAGCAATGATTTTGTAACTCACTTTAAATAGCAGCTTGAAAGTTAATGTTGCTTTAAGAATTTAGAGACGGTTTCGTATTTTTGTTCTTATAGGCAGTTATTTATTTCTTAAAACTATAAAGTTTTAAGTTACGTATATTTTTTTAAAAAATTCCCCAAACTGACAAGCAACATTAAACATTTACGGAATAATTAATCTTTAATTTATTTGTAGGGGAAATTTATTTTTCTCATTATATTTTTATTAAATATGCATAAGGAAAATTTATTTTGTATTGATTTTCTCTATATATATATAAGAAAATATTTCTCCGTCTTTAACTAGAGAGTAATAAAGTACTATCACTACGGAAAAGGTCACTACTAAATGATGTTTAATTGCCTTAAGTTATCCGACTACGTTCGGAAGCGGGATTTTGCAAAAGCGTATAAATGGGTAATATTTATGATATTTAATGTCACTTAGATTAGAAAATGTATATACAATTATTTTAAGAATATTATTACGATAAAAATTTATTTAAGTACAATGTTTTGACAGAAAATGAACATAGAATGACCCATTTTCAAAATATTCTCCTTTTGAGAAAAATGCTTCTATTATAATAATATTTTGCCTGTATATAGCTCAGACCTCTGCACAGAGGCTCAACTAGAATTTTTGAAATATACAACTTAGAAATGGGTTTATCCATGTTTTACGACAACAGAGGGGAGAAATTTTAAGAATAAAACGCCGATAATTATTTCAATGGGTTGTAACTCTAAAAATAATGTTAATTTTTCAAAAAAAAATAGTTCAGACTCTCTGGAGAAGTTTTTACTTTATATAAGCACACACACACACACACACACACACACACACACACACACACACACACACACACACACACACAAAAAATATTAGTATTTTGAAGCTTTTTTTTAAAAAGGGAGAACATTTTGAAAAAGGTTATTCTAGTTAATTTTGCCAAAATATTTAAATTTAAATAATTTTTTTTCATAACCTTTAAAAACAATTTTATACATGTATTCTAATCTAAGGCACTAAATATCATTTTTTCATTTATCATTTTTAAAAATCCGGGTTCCGATTCTAAAGTGTTCAACGGAATCTCTTTGGTTATTGAGAAAACAGGAGCCAGGATTAAGTAATAAATTTGTCCCCTGAGCTACTACCACACTCTCTTGACTTTTACACATCATGCAGTCGTTGTTACCCGCCAAATTCGCTGGGTATTTCGTGATTTTGTTTTTTTTTTTTTTTTTTTTTGTTTGTTTCTAATATCCAAATATTTTTGAAAAAAACGTTTTACAGTCCGTTAAATTTTTTTTAAAAAAGGAAGGCTTGAATTTCAAAAAACGGAATTTTTATCACTCCTCCTTTCCTTCCCTTCTTGAGGTGGATTTCTTCAAAACCCACTTTTGGTGGATCTCTCTCTACTCAACAAAATAAACATACCTTCAAAACTTCAATACTAATTAAAAAACGAAATTTTTTTTATCAACATGTCCCAAACCCCCCTAGGGAGTTAAACCTCGTTGATGAACAAAGAAACATAATTGGCAAATTTCAAGTTTTAAGATCCAACAGTTCAAAAACAGGAAACTTTTAAATCTATAACGTTCTCGTAACTATCCGGAAACCCCTTTTTTAGTGGATCTCTAATCAACAAAATAAGTATATTTGACAAATTTCAAATTTATAGCTTTTTGGGGAATTCGGATGGGGGAATACCCTTTTTTATCTACATATAGAGAAAAAGTCTTTTAGTCCAATTCATGCAATCCCAAATCCTCTTGTCTCGAATGTATCTCCAAAAGAATTGTTTTGAATCCAGAACTTCTCACGAGCATTACTAACTTCGCAACTCGAGGCTGACAATTTTCATTACGTTTAATATGTATGAATATAAACTGTAAATCATCTCGTAGTTTCATTGAAGACTCTTCTAATTATCTTGTATATAAGTTTTGACATTTAACATGTTCTTATGAAGTGATCTCAAAAATCTCAACAACAATTTTTGTACAAGCTCATGAGAAGGAAAAAAAGAGTGTGTGTGCTTATGACCACATGATAGAAGTGATAACTTCAAATTTTATAATGTTATTTCAGGGATTAGTAAGGTGAATAAAAAACAAGGGGATATTAGTATTGTTATATAAAATTATTTATTCAAACATATGTCTGTACTCGTAAAGTAATATTTTTGAGAAATATACAATCATATTCGTGAATTAATTGTATTCTAAGAAGGAAACAATAGGTTTATGGTAATTTGAAAAGGTTATAAATACTTTAGATTAAAAATTATTTAAATATCTAAAAACCCTTAAGTGTTTTTCCCGTTTTTTTGTCTTGTTTCATTTGGATCATTTGAAAAATTAAATTGAATTTTGATTGAAAAAAAAATCTACTAAAGGCTTTGATTTGTTTTTTTGAAATATCTTTTTTAAAAAATCCCCATTTAAAATATAGGAAATTTTTCAAAGTTGAACGGCTTCGGTATAGGCAACAAAATTTTTTGTAAAATGAATTCGATAATTTTTTTCCTTTGATTTGATGAAATATAAGTAGTAACCACTAGAATTATGTGTCAATTTTCTGTTCTACATTTTGCTATACAAATGTCTCCGATACATGACTCATTAAACCAGTAGTAAACAATGACTCTTCAGCATTGTTACACGTTACCCCCAAAGAAAAAATTTTTGGGCTTTTAAAAACCTACGCCTCTCCAGCAAAACGCGCCTAAAAAAGTTATCAGTTAAAAATAGCTTTAAAAATTTTTTTTAACAAGATATTGGGGGAGTTTAAAATAAAGTAATTTAAAAATTGTGTGAATATTTCTTTATCTATAGGCTGGTACATCTTAATTCATGTATAAATAAGTGCTATAAAAATTAAAGAAAATAGAATACAAATTATATAGAACATATTTACAATCTTTTGAAACTCCAATCATCGTCACATAGTTCTTAGCATTTCTTAACATTTCTAAAGTATTTTCTTTTCAACTTAGCATTTCTGAAGTATTCTCTTCTTAACTTAGCATTTCTTTATTTTCGAATTTAATGAGCCGAGCGAAATTCCTTCGATTTGGGAATAAATATATTCCCTGTGAGTCTAAATTTGGAATTTATCTTTACGGTTATGGGGCTTAAAATAGCATTGACAAAAATATCTCCGTAGGTCCACTTCAATTAAAGGATAAAATGTCAATTACTGTAAGAAAAATCAGTAAATTTAAAATAATTATTTTTTTATAGGTATGTTTTCATCCTTTACATGAACATTATTTCAAACTAAGGATGAATTTGAGCAATCATGTAATTTGTTACAGAAATAGCTCTCGAAGATCTCAAAACGTTTTTCAACTTGTCTCTTTCGTGGCTTTTAAATGACCACGGTAACCTAGTGGTTATAGTTGCGGACTCTTGGCCGGCATGTCATGAGTTCAAGCCTAGTACCACTGAAGGTCCACCGTGTAGACGGGTTAGATGCATGTTAAATCTGTCGAGACTCAAAGTCCTTTCTTTGGCGTGGTGTAGTAGTTTGGAGAGGGGTGACAGCTCAGATGTCGTTTGCGTCATTTGACTGTGGTTCAGAACTAAAAGATCCGTCGCCAATAGCCCTTGTGTTGGTTTTTGTGCGACATTCTCTCTTCTTGGTCTTTATATTTTGTGTCATCTTTGAATCTTCAAAATTGGCCAAAATAAACTTAATCCATTTACTTCAAAAAATTCCCTCCGCGCCAAAAATTTTAGAAGGTTACTGAAATTACAAAATTCTCATTTAACGTCAAATCTACATAAGTTAATTTCGGAATTTTATATTCAGTTTTGTGTGTGTTTCGTTTAATTATTAACTCTTAAATGCATAGTGATGGAGATTTGTATCGTATGCTTAAAACCTCGTACCTTTTTATGTAGCTATATTTGCATAGTGTTTTTTTTCAATTTTTTATTGTACCCAAACTATTTTTCATCGCTTCCAATTTCAACTAGAATTTTCGACAGTTTAATTTCCTTATCTGTGACAATTTTCTCTGTTGGGGATCTATCCGAATACAATTTCATTTCGGCGGGTGTTACGAATTAGGATTATTTCTATATAAAGTAATAAACACCTTCTGGAAAATTTGCTTTCGGAAAGAAACAAGGTAAGAGTAACGAATAATATTTATATTTTGCATATTCTACAGCAAGGGTGGGCAGACTTTTCCAGGGTACTGTCTACTTCTAATTTTTTCAATGTATTACGATCAACCTAGTGACGTAGATGTAGTGAGCTAAAAGAAAGTATACAAGGCAGTCAGACCTCCATTTTACGAATTTCTATTTAGTTAAATTTTCTGGAACAAAATAGTAATTTTACGAATTCTCGTCGTAAAATAACCTCTAAATAGCGAAGTGCATTTTCTATTCAACGAAATTTTCTATAGTTTAATTTTTTTTCCTCTTATTTTTATAAAATAAATATCCTATGTACTCGAATCTAAGACGCATTTTTCCCCCAATGTTAAAGTAATTGAAAATTGGGTGCGAAATGAAACAAAAATTTGTTGGATGTGGTATTTAGAGCAATTACAGTTTTATGCATGTATTTAAAGGTTTATAATACTGATAAAATAAATAATTATTCACACTTCTTACAGTTTTCCCCTTTTAAATTTATCTAATTTCATAAAATTGGACATCGATAGACCATTTTAGATTATTTTTCAATTTTCACAAAATCTTGTTGAGAATTCGGGGTGCAGCTTAGAATCGATGGCGGCTTAGATTCGAATAAATACGGTTTTTCTAGACCTTCATATGACGGAATTATTATTCGGTCTTAGTAAAAGCGGTCACCCCAAAATGTCCACTGGTCGATCGCGATCGACTTAATGCCCACCCCGGTTTTATAGTAATGAAAATAAAATGTGGCTTTTTTGTGAGGCTCTTTTGATAATTAAAAAAATAATTCTTATATCTGTGTTTTTGCATTTTTTTTCTATTGCCTACACCCATATTTCGGTTGACTTTAAATTTTATTTATTAAAAATAAAAATTAATACATTTAAGGGTTAAAACAAATCAGTACACGGGTTTGGTTTTACTTCAAACAACGCGCGATTTGCAATGTTGTGTTTCACATATAAATACTCATTCCTGGAAGAAAGAATATTACGGAAAATTCGGGAGTTTTCTTTTAGCGTGACAAATGATGATATCATAGGATGACACTGTTCTCGCTTATTTTGCAATTACTGAGCAAGAGTTTATTCAGCTGTATTTCTAATCACTTGACCCAAAGGTACTGCTGAATCGGAAGAATACTGCGATATCTTACAGGCATTTAGCGATGTCACCTCTTTTATTCACTAGAACACTTTTTCTTCTAAATTACTACAAGTATCAAACGATTTCAATTTTTTCAAGCTTATACTTATCATTTTTCGACCACACTTTTCATTGGAATAAAATATTAGAAGATCTAAAGGATGTTTATGGAAATTTTTAACATAGAAAAATTGTATTTTTAAACCATAAAATATTTTAATTCTAAGTAACTGAAATCTCATGCTGTTGACATAATGGAATTATCTGTACTATGTAAAGCTAACAAAAATTCTTTTAAATTTGATGAATGTTATATAGTACCTCTGTGACTCGGAATTATGTCAAATATTCTAAAAGGATTGAAAATGGATGTATTTTGAAATGATGAGAGAATTATTAATAATGCACGGTATATTCTCAATCTGAATGTAAACATTATCTTGGTCTTCTTAATCTTGGTTATCTTGGTCTGTAAAACTTATCTTACAATGTTTTAATTTATAACAATTTAATTTTGAAAATTGTCTTGTATTTTTTTCAACTGTTTTGATGTTAGGGTATTTATTATATGGAGTTAGAAATGCTTTTTTTTCCCAAAGGAGCTCTTGGAACAAAATTGAGGCCGAGTGGTTATGTTTGCGAGCTCGTGAACATCATTACTTCAGCCGTATCACGTGTTCTAACCCTGATCTCACTCAAGATACCTCGTGTTAAGGGACTGACACTCGTTAAATTTGTTGGGAATCAAAAACCTTACGTTGGTGTGTTGAAGAGCGTGGAGGGACAGTAAACGTGTCGACCTCAGTTCTTGACCATGTTTCACAAAAACAAGGTCCTTCGCCAGTAGCTTTCACGTTTCTTTCGAGTGTGACAATGAAAAACAATCAATTAATCTTATATCAAAAGTATTCTGTATTGCATCGCAATAATCAAATATAAAAATATTTCGAAAACTTGACTGCTTGTTGTAATTTGTTTTAATACGTTAAGGTATCCGACTACGTTCGGAACCGTGATTTTGCAAAATCGTATACTTGGATAATATTTATGATATTTAGTGTCACTTAGATTAGAAAATGAATATAAAATTGTTTTAAGAATAGTATTACAACAAAAAATTATTTAAGTACAATATTTTGATAAAGAATGAACATAGAATGACCCATTTTCAAAATATTCCCCTTTGTGAAAAAATAAGCCTTATTATAATATTTTTCCTGCATATATAAGACCCTCTGTACAGAGGCTCAATCCAGAATTTTTTGGAAATACATAAACTTTAGAAGTGGGCTTATCCATGTTTACGACAACAGAGGGGAGCAATTTTAAGAAAAAAACCCCCGATAATTATTTCAAATGGTTGTAACTCTGAAAATAGTGTGAATTTTTCAAAATTCTTAGTTGAGCCTCTGTAGAGAGGTCTGAGCCATATACAAGCAAAATATTATTATAATAGAAGTATTTTTCACAAAAGGAGAACATTTTTGAAAAAAAGGTTATTCTAAGTTAATTTTTAGCCGAAATATTGTATTCAAATAATTTTTTTGTCAAAATGTCCTTAAAACAATTTTATACATGTATTCTAATCTAAGTGACACTAAATATCATGAAAATTATCCATTTATGCGCCTTTTTAAAATCACGGTTCTGAACGTAGTCGGATGCCTTAAGATTGGTTAATCTTGGTTATTTAAGTCGTATGTGTGTTTGGGTGTTGAAGCTAAGCGAGGGTATTTACCAATAGATTTTGTTATTATGAACCGTACGAACTAAAGAATTTTTTTACCTCTTCGAGTAAATATTGTCATTGTTCTGTCTTTAAATGAGAGATCTCATCTTAATACTCATCTCTTAGCAAAGTACTTGATTGTGCCCTCTGTTCGGGCTGAGACAATGTTTGAACCATGAAGGACAGTAGAAGCTTCATTTAGTATTTAGAAAATTGGCATAAAATTATGGTTTGATTAGATTTTAATTTGTCTAACTCTAAAGCAACATGAGGGCTATTGATGGCGAATCTCGTAATTTTGAACCAAGGTTGTGACGTCTCTCGCGTTCTTCTTCTAACATAACTCCTAAGTTCTTTGACGGCCACGATTAATGGCAAAACTTTTCCAACCCAATACCGCTAGGGCTATAAAACAGGACAAAAATGCAAATGGGATATAATTTTAAAAGATAGAGGGTTTGGTGAGATGGGGACGGCAAGCCTAGAGATAACTTATAGTGCGGAATTGTTCGAACAGTGTTAGACGACCTACAACCATGTAGAAGGATACGCTCATCGTCATAATAATACAATATAAGAAAGATTAATAAGGCCTGAGTATTCTTATCTACAAATAGCCGAATAGGAGAGTCTTCTAACCAAGCAGTAGAGGATTACTTCAATAAAAGGTAATATTTTGGTATAGAAGTTAGATTTAGCAGTTAATTAAATATAATTAAGATAGTGATCTAGTTTGTACGATCTGACTTGAATATTCAGTTTAATTGGTGGCTTATTCCTCACTTAAAGAAAGTTGTTATTTAGAATTAAGTAATTTCCAAGTTACCTTTTAATAAAAGTTGTGTTTAGAATCACAAAATGTCTCATCTTTTTAGATAATCCCATCAACTCCTAGCTTACAAGTGGATCCCACTACTAGACATAAAGCTATCGTCGGATGGTTATGTCTCGTTAGTCAAGTGATGATGACGACACCAGGAGTATTTGGCAGTCCCTCCAAAACTTCCTTTGCTATGGATAGAACTGGTTTGAATATTATTACCAAATCATTAGAGCTATGTCAGAGAAGAAATCCGTATATCTCCAATGAATTCCATCCCATGTGGGGGTGCATAAATGAAGCTACATATGGCTTAGAAAAGAATGATTGTGATTGAATTCCACCGATTGATTTTCTTCAGAAATCCATTTTTTCTACAAATTTAAAATGAACTTATCTTGCAGAATTCTTCCAGCTCACCAATGGAATGCCGATAAGAGTATAGATATGTCTGCTCAGAGCAGGAGAGTTAGATCTTTTCAGATTGTCATGATTATATTTAGAAGTTGTGACGAATCTTTACACGGGATCTTCTCACTAATCCTCTTGGGGAATCTTTGGGCTAGCATTCGCGTTTAAATCACAGCCATCCCTCTTAAGAAGAAACCCTGATATGTAGATTGGTTCGACTATATAAAGTCAGAGTTTTGTAATTGTATGAAGAAGAAGCTGTGAGAAACTGTTACAGTTGCCACGAAGGTGAGATAGAATAAAGTTTATTTTCGCAGCTTAAGCTTAAGAGCAGTGTTTGCCACTGTATTAAATTAGTGGATTGGGGATTTGTAGTCAACGATAGATTAGGTTAAATTAAATTGTTTACTTGCGCTTGTTCACTTAAGGTTTATTGCTTTCTCCCTATCACTCCTAGGACATTCACTTAAAAAGTTAATATGTTATAGATTAGTTGTGCTTGAGTAAAATAAATATTGATTATAATGGAAGTTTCTGGTTCTGCTTTTAACTCTCCCACACTCTTAGGTAGGCAAGACTGTGAAGGAGCAATTTCAGGGGAAAGTCGATCACAAAGTTTGCATCTCCACTGCATGAAATTTACTGAGGGAGTGAAGATTTTTCTCCTGCGCACTTTTTTTTAATGCGTCGGTGTTTTCTTGAGACAGATGTTAGTTGAGCAGAATGATGTCTACTCTCTTTTGCGGCTGGGCCTTTTGGACCTGGTTTTAGGCTTTCCTGCTTCAAGGGGAGTGGTATCAACAGCTACTTCGTGTGTATTTTTGAAAAATTTGCAGCTCACGCAAAATAACAATATACACATAATACAACCCATAACATATATTTTTTCATCCTAATTTCTTTTGATTTTATCTTTATGGAAGTTCTGCCTCTTAATTGTATCAAATTTACATGACATAAACTTATATTATAATTACAATGCTCAGTTTCCAAAAAAAAACTTAGATATTAAAACGAATATGACATATCAAAGAGTTAAAATATAGTACGAAATAATCTACTGATTTGGAAATTAATGTCAAACTGTTAACATTATCCGAGAGTTGATTTTTGATCTAACCAACATTTATTTTTTTAACGATTTTTTGCATTTTCTGATAATAATTTAAATCATTATTATGAGATGAATTTAAAAATTTTTTGCCGAGTAGCTTTTCTGCCGATTGATATTTCTTGATAATAAAGCAAATAATAATTATTTCTTTTTCTTTTTCGAATTTCTGATTATATATATTTTTTTCTTTTATTTATTTTCTTGAAATGAGTTAAAAAGTTAATTAATGAAATTGGGAAAAGAATTTTTAAATTGCACAAATTATATAAATTGCTGTATATGCTCGCATTTTATACAGACATGATAATCTGTTTCGGGCAACCTTTATGAATCAACGAGCTATTTTTTCTAAAGAAATGTTTAATAGGTCAGACGTGCCGTTAAATGACTCTGACTTGTGATTATTGGGGAAATAATAAAACTTAAATATTAATAACTCAAAACTCTTTATTTACTACGAAAAAGTACATTTTGTACTGTATAGTTGAAAATGTTTTAGTTATACGTGTAATTCAAATTAAAACAACATTAGTGTGACTTCTGTTGTTGCAATTGGATAACAAATAACTTATATTAGGGGTTATAAGATGATTTTT